>CM034708.1:25630918-25642799 GCA_020142125.1 Phrynosoma platyrhinos
ACAACTTGTTACCTGAAAATATAAAGATGATGTAAAACACAGCATAGTAGTTTGAGCATTGAACGACAACTGTGGAGAGCGGGGTTCAATTCCTGCTTTGTCATGAAACCCTCTGGGTGACCTTGAGCAAGTCACATGTTCTCAGCCTCAGGGGAAAGCAATGGCAAACCTCCTCTGGACAAATATTGCCAAGAGAACCCCATGATAGGTTCACCTTAGGGTCACCATAAATCAGAAATGACTTGAAGGGACCGAACACACAAACATACACAATATGAATACATGAGCCAGCATGGTGTAGTGGTTTGAGTGTGGGACTATGACACTGGAGAGCAGGCTTTGAATATTTGCTCAGCCATAGAAAGCCATGGGTGACCTTGGGCAAGCCACAGTCTCTCAGCCTCAGAGGAAAGCAAGGGCAAACCTCCTCTGAAGAAATTTGCCAAGAAAACCCCATGACTTATGGAGGACTTAGGGTCTCCATAAGTCAGAAACAACTTAAAGACACACAACAACAACAACAACAACAACAACATGAATACCTCACACGAAGGAAAGTGACAGAGATGGACCATGCTTAACTAAGCTCTATTCAGTGAAGCAAAGCTGAAAGAAGAAATTCACCCTTCCACCTGGTCATCCACAGGTAAGCTTGTCTGGATTTGGCCCAGGAAATCTTACTAGTAGCAAATGAATTGGATTCAAATGTAAACCTGGCATGTGTGGACTTAAACCAACTCCTTCAAAGTGAGGCCTCATCTAAAATAGAAAGAAACAGACAAAATAACAAGAAACAATATTAGTTTACATCAATGTAGATTAAAGAAGCTGGCAGTTGATGAAGGCTGAGGTGCTCTAATGAAGGTTAGGAACACTTCTGGCTTTTATGTTTCACTGGAAAGTAGCGCATCATAATACTTTGGATTATGAGACCAATCAGTTTTGAATAAAAGAAATGAATTGAATCTGAAGTGACCTTTTTATGAGGTACATATCCCTATCAAAGTTTATTAACATACAGCAATCAACAAGAAAAAATATTATCTGAGTGAGAAGATTAAAATGTGTCACTGTTTTATTTTGCCAAGAGCCTATTTGTTTAATCAAATTGTTCCAAAATAGCAGAATTCAGGCTGCAGTTGAAATCCACCTATCTGAATAGTCAAATTCAGAAATCAAAATTTGTAACTTCAGTGCTATGAGTGGTAGCTATTTAGGCAACACCCCCAGAATCCCTCCAACAGCATGTCCAGTGAATTTGCTGGTTGGGGGATTTTGAGAGTTGTAGTTTAAAAGTAATGGTTCCATGTCTGTGAGTTGGTGAATCAATATAAACTTTTAGTCAGATTAAAAAACAACAACAACTACCCAAGGTGCAGAACCTATTTTCAGCATAGGTTCAACCCATTGGACAGCCTCTTTAAAGTTTGGATTAAATCCTGGAGCGGATTCACTATAGCACTGTCACAGAAGTGTTTCTGTAGCATTGTCACTGGCTTCTTTTTGTTAATTCTAAGAAAATAGAGTTAGGGGACAATCTACATCAAGGCACTAGCATGTAGGATGCAATTCTGCACAAAATTTCTTCTTGAAGATGTGTATGTGTATGTGCATGTGCCTTCATATTGCCTGTCAACTTATTGCAACTCTATGAATTTCATAGGGTTTTCTTAAGCAAGGGATACTCAGAAGTGATTCTGCCAGTACCTTCCTCTGAAAAAATAACAAAAATAGCAATAATTATTTTCAGCAATTTTATTCTTGCAGCGAGAAAGTCTTTGAAAACCATGCAGTTCTAAAAGGCTATTCACAATTTGGGACTTATTCTGCGCAAAATTTGCACATGGTTGTTTTGTACAGAAAACAACAGTTTCTGCACAGGAATCAGCATTTTCTGCATGAAAAATAACAGTTCAATGCAGAAATATTAATTTTGCACAGAATGTGCTGTTTTCTGCACAGAAATTTTTTTATGCAAATCAAATTTTAAGCTAAACAAATCCCTAATTACAGCATTTTTTCTGTGCAGAAAACAGCATTTTCTTCAGGGGAATTAATATTTCTATGTTGAAATATTATTTTTCACACATGAAATGCTGTTTCCTATGCAAGATAGCCATATAAAAATTTTTAACAGAGTAAGTAAGTCCTGAACTGCAAAGATTTTCATCTGTCCAGGATTCTTCTTATCAGGGTTTCTTGAGAATTGAAGTACATATTTTCCAATAATTTTTCAATTACTTTTGAATATTCTTTCCATCCCTGCTAGAAGTGAGGAGTGGAAACTTCACCATATTCATGGTTTCACACCCAGCTCTTTCTTGAAATATCCCGAGTTTCCCTTCCTTCTACATCCCTTTGGGTTCTTCTCCATGTCCCATTGATCAGGTGTCACATCTAGGTTCAGATAACATTTCAGAAACTGAATTTCACTCATTTCCACTAAGCTGTTTTAAAAAATTATTATTCAAGAATTATAGTAAAAGTGTTAAAAGTGCTTTACCAATACTAAACTAGTTAAGCACTTGGATCATTTTAAGAAAAAAAATAGTAGCATTCCTTTCCCCCTTGTTTGATCTCTGCTGAATCTGGGTTCTGAAGAAAATTGCTATATTTCTTGGTGATGGCCATGGAGAAATAAAAATAAATAAAATCTAAAATACAATTGCTTTTATCACAAAACCTGGGACTTTCAGACCTTTTTTTTCTTGTCTGAATAGGCTCTCATTTTATTACATATTATTGCCTCAACTTGGGACACACACACACACACACATGTGCCCCAGATGAAGATCATTCAGCAGGGCAGGCAAAAGATATTTTGCTGCCTGAGGCTCAATATGGCACCACTACCACATTTTATTAACAGGAGACAAATAGGGCCTTTTTCACAATAGACAATTATAGTACTATATTCTACTTTAACTGACATGGCCACATCCTATGGAATCCTGGAATCTGTAATTTGGTGAGGCACTTGAGCTCTCTGGCTTAGAATTCAAAGCATCCCCTTGGAAACTGCGAATCCCAGGATTCCATAGGATATTGCCATGCCAGTTGAAATGGAATAAAGTTCTATACCTGTGTACTGTGAAAAGGCCCCAGATTGGCAGTTTAATCCTACTGTAACACAAACAATCAGCATATTTTACTGCAACTGACATCAACAAGCTAGTTTAGGGGGAACAGAGCAGGCTGCAAATAAATTAAAGCTCTTACCATCATCTCAATATGCCTTTTGCCCTACTCCATCATCTGTTATGTAAGGTGGCTACCTTACTCTACCTAATAGTAGAGTCAAGCTTGAAATTGAAAGATTATGTGCTAAAACTGGAATATTGCTCAAAAAAGACAGAGCTATAATTGCACAGCTTTGCTTCGGCATGTGGGCTTGCTTGACTCCCAGGTGCTTGTTTATTTGTTTGGCACACAATAGATACATCTCCAGAAATACTTCAATATTTATTTGGCAAGATCCCAAATTTCACACATGCTTCACTGCCACTTTGCTACTTGGCAGCGTCTCAGGATTTCTCCTTTGAATGTCACTTATGCTAATACTGGCTTGACTAATTTTAACATAATCATATAATCTCTGTTTTGGGAGATTTCAAAAAGTGACTATGACAGTTGAAGCTATTTTCAATTGCAGTACTGTACTTTACATATTTACATCACTGCTCTTCTAACTTGCATGAAAGGCAACATAAGGTATCAATATTTTCTCCTTGGTTAAATGACTGTTATATGTGTGCGAGAGAGAGAGTGTCCAAAAGAAACATTAAACACCACAATATTCTTTTGTTGGTTTTACATAGCACACATTCTTCAGTATCTCTTCAAAGAATAAATAGTCCCTTAAGGTGGTTGTTGTTATGGTCCTTCAAGACTTATGGAAACCCTATCATAGTGTTTTCTTGGCTAGATTTATTCAGAGGAGGTTTATTTTATTTATTTATTTATTTATTTATTTATTTATTTATTTATATCCCACCCCGCTGCAGAGCAATCAGAGCGGCTTACAACATTAAAATTTCCATACATATATGTTAATACACTGTAAACAAAACCTAAAAATCCCGAAACCCACCCACTCCTTAATGGTTTGCCATTGTCTTCCTCTGAACATAGCTTACACTATCTGCTATTCCCTGGTAGCTTAGCTTTCAAGATCAGATAGGGTCTGGTACCTTCAAAGTATTCAGCCTGCTTATATCTTAATGTACTACAATGTTATTTTACCAAATGATTCAGTATACCACAACATTCTCCTGTCCATTTCCTCTGTGTATGTGTGTGTTTGTCCAATATTGTGTGTATGTGAGAGAAATTTGTAATAATAAAAATAAATATATTAATAATTCAACAACTGTATTTAGGTTGTTATTACTGATGTGGTTATATCATCAAGGAAATAAAAAGAAACACTCTAGAATCTCATTGTTTTGATTTTAAAGTTGTAATACACTGAAGAAGGCCATGAAATATTTCGAGGCCAAAACATGTTGGACTATTTTCAACAATAAAATTATCTCTCTCATCAACATTTCAAGGCTTTGTCTTTTTTCTAAATCACATCCATTGGGTGTTTCCAATAGTCTTTGCTCTTTATATAATCAAGGAGGCAGGAATTAATAAGGAGAAACTGTTTATGAACTGAAGGTATGGGTGAACTGTATGCAAAACTGACAGCCTGAGAAAGACTGATTCCTCCTCCCTCTTCATATTGTCCTGTTTAATGACTGCAAATTCTCAAAAAGGCCAGACGTTTCTCTCAGTAAACAATTGGGACAGAGTAGCAACAATGAATCCGAATAAAGCCCAGATGTGTGTAAAGAGTTTCACAATGTTGTTGTTTGAAAGAGCAGACAAAGATCCATAAACAGGGCAAAATCAGACAAATGGCAAATGTCATGTTGTTGTGTGCCTTCATATCATTTCCAACCCTAAGCCAAACCCATCATGAAGTTTTCTGGGGCTAAGAGTGTGTGTCTTGCCCAAGGTCACTTAGTAGGTTTTCATGGCCAAGCAAGGATTCTAACCTTGATCTAGGTGGCAAACCTTTACTCGCCTACAGACAGCCTCCAAACCTCAAACAGGTACTCACCCACAGGAAGACACATGACACAGATGGAGACAAAGGTACTAAGCCTTGCTGCAAACCAAGATGCCAACTCTACCCCCCCCCCACACATTTATCCAGGAAATGTCATCACAAGACCTAATGGCATCACCCACAATATTAGGGGGACCTTCACATGTTCATCTTCCAATGTGATTTATGCCATATTATGTCATCAATGCCCATCAGCACTCTACATTTTGCAAACAGGCCAGTCCCTGCGCCAGAGGATAAATGGACATAAATCAAACATTAGGAATGGGAATACACAAAACCAGTGGTTGAATATTTCAATCTCTCTGGGCATTTCATTTCAGACCTCAGAACAGCGATCCTTGAACAAAAAAAAACTACAAAAGTAGATTGAAAAGAGAAACAGCAGAATTGAAATTCATCCATAAACTGCAGTCCCTCAGCAATGGCTTGAACAGGGACAATGGCTTCCTGGCTTACTATACACATTTCAACACTATCTGACTCCATCCTCATGGGGGCATCCTACACTCATCTATTCTCTCACTAACAGGCTGGTTTCCAAGGCCAAAATGGTCTTGCCATCTCATTACCATACCCAATGGCTATGTCTTTATCCACAAACGACCATTGTTAAAACTGGATTTGCTATTTCACTTGCATACACAAAGGATTTTGAATTTGCATTGACATTCTCACATACCAAGGGCATATATCTGTCTGTCCCTGGCTTCCACTCCACTAAAAGCATCTGAGGAAGTAGACTGAAGTCTACGAAAGCTCATGCTACCAACTACTTTCTTTCAGTTAGTCTCATAGGTGCTACAAGATCTCTCTACATAGTGATTCTACAGACTAATATGGCTGTATCTTTGAATTCTTGATCTCCAGAGCTGTAGTCCAATGCTTAAACTACTACACCACACTGGCAAAATGTCATTCCAGTTCATAATGCAAGCAGGGGACAGGAGACAACAAAGCCAGGGAAACATGGCAAGAGTCAGAGATATCAAGGAAATTAAACGGCAGGAATGCTGGAAGCAGGGACCATGGCAGGTTGACACAGATGTTGAATCCAGCAAAATGGTATCCCAGGAGTATATGTTTCTATGCAACTGTTCAGGCGAATCCAGCTCTTACTAATTAGCAAAGATTCTTGTAAGTCAAGCACTGTTGAAGTCTTGAGGTTCTTCACAGCTGACCTCTCAAGCTGCCTTTTTTGAGCCTCTCCTGAGGATTGCGGAAAGCCTCAGTGTCTCAGAATCTACATCAGTTTCCTGCTCTTGGAAGAGAAATGGATCCTCTCTGTGTCAGAAGTGCAACAACACTTAGCACTGAAGAGTCAAGAATGCCTTAGAGAGGGCAGTTGTAATAGAGTTAGAGAGCCTGAGCGACACAAAGTCTTGTGCCTCTCTGATATTTTTAAAAACTTATGTTTTATTTAAAACTACTGAGTTGCATCTATAGAAAGCAGACTGCTTGCATGATATAACTGGAAGGATTGAGATAAAAAAAAAACCCTATTCATCTTTCAGGCTGTGCTTAATGCAGAAAATCAAGTCAGCCATTTAATGTACAGTTGTGAAAAAGAAGATAAGAAGAGAGGGAGAGAGGGAGATGTTCCAGAAAGAGCAATTCCATTCCTAAAAATTGGTTTGACAGGGCTATATTCCAAAATGGGATGGCTCGTGGGTTCTTGTATTTTTAGGAGTTCTGATTAGAGCTATATACCCTATCAAAGGAAAAATGAGGCAAACCAAATTTCTCTCATGGTGGTGGTGGTTCTCCAGTCATTTCTCAGGGAGAGGCAGATAACTAAGAACTGGTTTTTTTGGGGGGGGGGAGTGGCTCAACACTGGTAGATTTTTTTAATGCCTATTTGCAAATTAATTATATCATCCACCTTTTTTCAAACATCCTTATATATGAAGACTTTTACAATTACAATATTTACTTAGAAGTGCCCTCCATTTTTTCAGTGCAGCTTACTCCGATCAAAGTGTGCATAGGCTATATTGCAGGCAGCCTTCATTATCATTATCTTAATATCTCTTTGAATTCAAAGATATAGCTGTGTTAGTCTGGAAAACCAGTATGCAAAGGGATCTTGTAGCACCTTTGAGAACAACTGAGAGAAAGAAGCTGGCATAAGTGTTTGTAGACTTGAGTCTGCTTCTATCCCATACATCAGAGGAAGTAGACTCACGGCTACAAAAGCTCATGCTACCAGCTTCTTTCATTGGGTTAATCTCAAAAGTGCTACAAGATCCTTTTGCATACTTAATATCTCTTAATTCTTGACCATTTAGTACTGCCTGTTTTAGGAGGGGCTCAACCCCCTGCCTCCTTGTTCTTGGGTCCATGGATTAGGGTTCACCATTATGGAGTGGCATTAGAATAGCTTCTATTCTTTCTTTTTTTCTTGAGAGTTTTTATTTTTTATTTTGCTGCTATTCATTTCAATTAAAATCTGAATGTAATGGGGCTCTGTAAAAATGCACACGGATATTTTTCTAGGAAATGGAGCAATGGATTCAAACTACAGGAAAAGAGATTCCACCTAAACCAGGGGTAGGCAACCTTTTTGAGCTAGGGGCCGGGTTGCTGTCCCTCAGACAATTGGGGGGCTGAAGCACCAAAAATAAACAAACAAATAAATAAAAATATATATTTTTAAAAAATTAAAAAAAATTAAAAATACGCACGTACACTCTCTCAGCCCCAGAAAAACCTCTGTGGAGATTTTGCCAAGAAAACCCCAAGAACAAGTAATAACAATAATCAATATCATCATGGGCCGCGGTGGCAGCGGCGGCAGAACCAGCCTGGGGCCGGTCCAAAGGCTTTGGGGGGGGGGCATCTGGCCCCCGGGCCTTAGGTTGCCTACCCCTGACCTGAACATTAGGAAGAATATGATAAGAACAGTTCATCAGTGGAATATGCTGTCTCAGAGTGTGGTGGGGTCTTCTTTTGAGATTTTTAAATAGAAACTGGGTGGCTATCTGTTGGGAGTGCTTTGGTTGTGTATTCCTGCATGGCAAGAGGCTGGGCTTTTGAAGCATGCCTACCAGTATGCTTAAAAAAAAATGAGCCAGCATGGTATAAGGTTGTGAGTGCTTGACTAGGACTCTGGGTTCAAATATCTGCTCAGCCATGGAAATCGAGCAAATTATACTCTCAGGCTCAGAGAAAGGCAACAGCAAACCTCTTCTGAATAAATCTTGCCAAGAAAACCCCACGATTAGAATCAACACCATAGATTGGAACTGACTTAAAGGCACATAACAACAGCAGTGCTTCTGAAATCAGTGTGTTCCATCTCATGACACTTGGCAACTACTGCTGAAATAGTGAAGCATTTCCAAAGTAGTTGTTAACATGACATGCTGTGCGGATAGGGGGATATTTGCTGTCTGAACAAAAATTGTGTGTATGTGTTTTAATATCCTTGTGTCTGTGAGATGGTTAAAGCAAACGTTTGGGCTCTAGACATTGCCAATTTATTGCAAACTTCAACACATACTGTGTTCTAACAAGCAGACCCACAGAGTATAATTGTCTTCAGTCATGCTTACAGCTTTCTTCCCCTCCTTACTGAGATGCTGCTGACATTCAGGAGGCATTAGTGAAGTCAAATTGTGGATAGAGGCAATAAGACCGTTCATCTTCTGGATTCTTCTGTCCCTGTGAATATTCCAGTGGGAATAAAAAGTGACCCAAAAGCCAAAGCTAAGCACTCCTAAGCTGTATTCCTTGATGCATGTTATCTTTTTGTTTCACAAAAAGCATGTAATAGACATGAGAATTATGAAGCCAGAGGCTTCATGGGCATTTTTTGTAAACCCTTGACTTCACCTTCCAATGAAAAAATATTTTTAAAAATTGACAGTTGCACTGCTGGAAATCTCCAGAGGGCATGATCGTCAACTGAAACAATCCCCCACCCACGCACGCACACCTTGTTTAAACTAAAAACTTTTTTTCATTAAATTTGAAATGACCATCCAGACATTTCGTATTTTGTCAGAAACTGGAAGTTGTCACAGTGAGACTGATACCTTGCATCTTCAAGTTAAAAAACAAGGCTTGGAACAATTCCACAGTTTTTGATCAGTTTCACAGTTTATATTACCTTTATTAGTATATACTGATCAGTTCACACTCATACATTCATTCATACTTGCCTATCCCAGTAGTCACTGGACAGGCAAGTAAGGAGTTCAGGGAAAGATGGATAAGGTGTCTTTTAATGTTCTGGGTTCCAGCCATGCGTTTTATATGCTTTTCTCTTCTCTTGTTTCCAGGGATTATCCAGTTCTTGTGATTATTCATTAACAGATAACTCTTGTATTAATAGTGTTCCAGACACTTCCAAATTAATGATTCATTTATTTATGTTCAACTGCCCGAAATAAAAACAGAAAGTCCAGTTTATCCTGTTCAATTGTCCAGTTCGTCCCAATCAGTTTTAGTGTGTTCCTGCAAGTCCCATGACAACATCTGATAAATATACTTGTTTTTCTCCCAAAGTTCACACTCTGAGCATTATGTTCCCAAAACTGATATGCGTCCAAAATGGAGTCTTTTCAGCTCTGGCTCAGCTAAGCCCCAAAGCTATAACCCAATTTTAACAAAGTGCAGCCCACAGAGCCCAAAGATACAAGAAGAAAACCACCGTCATTTTAAAAGCATAGAGTTTGTAAAAATAGTTGAATCTTTCCCACATATTTAAGGATGAGCAGGGGTCTACCCATAGCCTGAAACACTATGTTTGCAAATTAATTTGATAAAATTAAAGGTTAGAAATTGAAAAATGCATTGCTATTGCACTGTTACTGCTGTTAGTGGCTATCAAGTCAACTTTGACTTATGGCAACCCTATGCATGAGCAACATCCAAACCTGTTATCAGAAGCCCTGTCTAGGTCTTGCAAGTCCAGGGCCATGACTTCCTTGATTGAGTCTATCCATCTGGAATGCAGTCTACCTTTTTTCCTACTGCCTTCTACCTTACCAAGCATTATTGAATCTAGTGAGTTAGGGGAATTGCTGGGGGAAAATCTATCAAAATAATAACCTAATGAGTGAATGCTAAGCTCTGTATTAACCTCCTAATTTAATGTTAAATGCCTTGCTCTGGGTAGTGAGCCAGGCCTACCATGAGGCAGAGTGAGACAGTTGTCTCATGAACTGGATGTTGGGCTTAGGATAAATCTTCATATATTCCATTCTTGCCCCCAGAACCAAAGGTATCAAAAACAGTTTCCCCTGCTGGTCAATATTAAAAAAAAAATTATGCATTTTTTCAATAATTTCTAATCTCACAATTTCCTGTGGGGGATTTCATGAAAGAGTTTTTTTTTCTGCAACAGGATTGTTTTTTTTTTACTAAGGATCTTCCCCCTATAAAATATTGGGGTTTTTGTGCACGAACCCCTTTGTGAATTTTTCTCAAAAAAAAATAAAATCTGAAAGCGTGAACAGTCTTAAAAGTGATTGTTGTTGTTGTTGTTTTTACTGGGTGTTTCAATGGGTTAAGCACCCTTTGTTATCAAGGATGAGAAAACTTGTGAAAATCCTTGATGTCCCTACCTGGAAGACTGCAGAAGATGCTGGAGGAAGACCTTCATGCCCAACGTTCTGCCCTCCTAAAATATTTCCTAAAATGTCTTGGACTGATTCTTCTTGTAAGAGTTAAAATAAACCCTATTTGTCTGATTTTCTCAAGTATATCAATACCTACCTTACAATTATACTACACTGCAGCTAACAGCAAATTTACACAATGTAACATTGTACTCCAGTTCAGACATGTCTACTAGATAGATGCAATGCTGGCATTCATCTATCTATGGCATTTAAAAAATGCCAATATTCAAAGTTCTCTGCTTGGTATAACAAATAAAAACATGAAAAGTACAAAAGAATAAAACAAATCAGATAAAGGGAAGAAAAAACTAGCAGCAGCAGCACATTGTGGCCCCAATTTTGTTAGCCAAGATAATCACATTGCCTTTCATGGTGGCAGTGTCATAGGTGTTGGTGGTACAGCAGGGGCAAAATGACCACAGAAACCATGGTGATGAGAGAGATTATCTAAGAAGTCATCCCTATCAAGGAAAAAAGCTACAGAGCTTTGGCAACAGAGACAGCTTTCTATTTAATTTCCCCACTGTTGACGTGTATCATGCTATTATGTTGACATAACCGAGCATTAACCTGACATATGTCACCATAAAATGAAACTAGCAGAAGAGACAAAACTATGAGGAGATCCAGAAGTATAGCTATGGGGAGGGTAATGGGGCTTTGCTCCTATTGAGAATTCTGCCCCCCCATGACATTTACCTTCAGTCCCCACATTTCTAGCAATGCATATGTCTTAAAACTTAAATGCAATAACTTAAAACTTCAGTCGAGCATTTAGACATATAGTTAAGGCATTCAAAGAAAAGAGGCAGGCAAAGTTACCAAGGCTATGCAAACACTTCAAATATAAAAGTTTTAGGTGTAAATGATTTTCAGTGCCTCACTCTCTGCAGTGCTAGACATCGAGGGAGGGGGAAAAGAACATTTCATTTTCTGGAGAGGAAAAATTATTATTGGGTGGAGGATAATGCCTCCCTCCAGGGAGATCTAAAGGTCCTAAAAACAATTCCAAAAAACACTGGGAAAGTGAAAAGATCATCAGCTGACACCTTGGCCCCCAAACCAATAAGAGCATCAGGTAAGCCTTGTGAAGAAGGCATGCCACATACAAGGTTTGTTGTTGTTGTTGCTACTGTGG
>CM034708.1:25646321-25657762 GCA_020142125.1 Phrynosoma platyrhinos
AAAATACGGTAATTATTTGCAAATTTAAAGGCTTGAAATGAAACTGTGAAGGCTTTTAGCTATGGTGCTTGAGAATAGGGCACAAGTGTTAAAGTTAAAAGCTAAAGGTCTGTGTGCCAAATAGAGAAGTATTAGATATACAGTAGGGATGCAATTCTTTGCTAGTTTTGTTCTTGAAGGAAACAATCAGCAATTTCAGAAATTTTCTTATTGTTGCAAGAAAGTCTTTAAAATTATGCAGTTTTCAAAGATTGTTCTAATTTTTGGAATTATTCTGTGCAAAAGGGGGGAGGAGCATGGAAAACAGCCTTTTCCATTCAGGAAATAGCATTTACTGCACAGGAAATAATATTTCTGGGAGAAAATGCTATTTCATGTACAGAAAATGCTGTAGTTGGGGACTTATGCTGTGCAAATTTCTCAGTTTCTTTCCAGAAAACAGCATTTTCTGTGCAGGAAATAGCATTTTCTGCAGACACAAATTATCAGACAAACAGCAAAGAACCCTCAATCCATCTGAACTAAAGAGATGGAGTAGGAAACCAAGTCTGATTCAAGTAGTAAGGAGATGCTTCCACTGTGGAGGATGTGATGAGATGTGGCAGAATCTATTACTATGGACACACTACCAACTGTTAAGGAAAAGTAAGATTGGAATGCTCTCTAAATCATATGCAGCTGATATATCTTGCAATTTGAGAAAGAATTGGATACAAAATATTGCAGCCAAATGATATTTTCTAAATTTCCTGAATAGTCCTGAAATGAAATAGATGTTCAATATTACTAGAATTAAGAGAGGATTAGATGGCATACAATGCATGTTGTGTGAATGGCAACTGGGAAAGTACAAAGAAGCACTTATGAGCAACCCCTGGGAGAGAAACAATTGCATTATCTGACTTACCCCAGTGCCCCCCAAATGCTCCAGTCTAACAATAAAAAAGAACAATTTTTATCCTTTACAAGTGCTTATGGTTTTTTTTTTAAAAAAGTATTATTTCCCCTTTAAATCTCCCTGTGTTGTGATGACTGTGATGCTCCTGTGTGTTTAAAAGATACATTGAAAATTAAATACAAAGCATTTATGTGTGTGGATTTTGGACCAAAGGTTAAAATAACAAAAAGGAAGTAAACATGACACTCAAGACCCTGCAAAAATTACAATGATCGATTCAACCTTTCTTCAGTCATGTCTTTTATTTTAAACCTTTCACTGTTTGCAAAAGAATCATCCTTTAAAAAGTGTTTTGGCATGACAGAAAAACTAATGGGGGAGCATTGATGGGTTGGAAAATGAATCTTCTGTTTAACACAGAGTGACTTGGTGCTATTAGAAAGCTGTTCCAGAAGAGTTTGAACAGAACATGGAAAATGTCATGCTGGCTGGGAATTCTAGGAGTTTTGGTCTGAGAAGCTAAGCTTGTTCAGTTTGATGGAGAGTATACTGAGGGGTGACATGATTGTACTGTCACAAAGAGGGAGGGACAGGCCTGCTATCTGCTGCCCTAGAGAGCAGGACCAGGTATAATGGAGTTAAATTACAGGGGGATAGATTTTGATTGAATATTAGAAGCAACATCTTCACAGTACAGTTGGCCCTCTGTATCCATAGATTTTTTTCATCCATGGATTCAAGCATCCATAGCTTGATAATATTTTATAAATATATAAATATAAATACCAAAAAGCAAACCTTGATTTTGTCAATTTACATAAGGGGCACCATTTTACTATGCCATTGCATATAATGGGACTTGAGCATTCACAGATTTTGTTATCCACTGAGGATCCTGGAACCAAACCCCAGCAGATGCCGAGGGCCTACTGCAGGGGTAGGCAACCTTTCCCCTTTAAGGGCCAAGGGACTTCAGTTCCCAGAAGCCTCAGTCATGTTGGCCAATAGTCCCATGTTGGCCAATAGCTCCTGGGATTCTGGGAGCTGAAGTCCCTCAGCCCTTAAAGGGAAAAGCTTGCCTACCCCTTGCCTACTGTAAGAATGGTTTGGCAATGGAACCAGTTGCCTAGAGAGGTGCTCGGGTCTCCATCTTTGGATGTCTTCAAAAAGAGGCTGGACAGCTACCTTCTGAGGAAGGTTTTAGCTGGAGATCCTGCTTTGATCAGGGGGGTTGGCCTTGATGGCCCATAAAGCCTTCTAACAATTCTATGATTCTACAAAAAGGTTACTTTTCAAAACTCTAGGTCTGAAGCAAAACAAAACAATAACTTTTAAAAAACTCTGAAACAGATTTTATTTTAAGCTTCCCCTGCTTTTTCTGAGCAAGAAGCTAGAGAGAGTTACAAGTCTTCTTTCCAATCTGCCCAGCACCATATGTTATTTTGCAGTGTGCTATAGAACATAATGGGTACAGCCTCACTGAAAGATTGACTGAATATACATGTGCAATGTACCTGGGGTGTGATGGCACCACAGGCCAAAGCAGAAATGCAAAAGCTGTCATAAAATCTGATGATAAAAGTCAGGACCTTCTAGGTACAACTGACTGCTGTAGCCATTGCGTAAACAGAATGTTGGATGCATCTGACAAAGCTTGCAGCCACACAGATGGATCTAAAGCACCTAGACAGATCTTCATGCATGAATCCTCCTTGGCTACAGAAGGAGAAGTCTCAATTGCATATTATTATTCAAAAGTTTAAAAGACAGAAAGTAACAGTAGTCTTTTTGTTCCTTTCTATCTTTATCTTTTGCTCATCTGTTGATTTTAAGATTTCACTTTGTTTCTGATTAAAGGCCATATTGTCAATGGCATGAAAACATATCCCCTGCAGCACATTTTATTGTCCTACTGCACAAAATGTGTCTGGCTGCACCTTTGAACAATGCTGAGTCCAAAACAACTGTCTTTGTAATGGCCAAATGTTCAAAGCCCAACTTCTTGGCTTAGAAGCTCCTTTACATATTTATGAACTATTCCTTCAGCTGTTTTTCAGCTAAACTATGTCCAAGCCCATTGGAATATTCAGATTTTTCAAGCTTCAATTTTCACTATCTCATCTGAAAGAAGAGAGGCTTGTGCAGCTGTCACTTTTGCTGCTAGGGTTATTCTTCCTTCTGTCATTTACCAACTTCAATCCCTTGAGCCTCTTTTCAGTGATACAGCAAACATTTCATGGCTGGTGCAAAGAACTGTGACAGATGAGGTAAAAAATGGAAAGGTTATGCTTGGTATGAGGGAAAGTGATGGACACTTTCATTAGCTAATTCAAAGATCAAATATGGCAACTGGAATTTCTGTAGGTACCTTCCATCATGAATATTATTTCCCTCTAATTCTAGGAAATGCATAGGGACTGCATTTCCTATGCAGAAATATAGGATACATATTTAGATGATGGAATAAAAAGCATGCTTATCAAATTTGCAGAGAACATCAAATTAGGAGGGTAGCTAATACTTATGAGGATAGGATCAGAATTAGAAATGACCTTGACAGATTGGAGAGCTGGATGCATCAAAGCTAACAAAATTAATTTCAACAGGGAGAAATATAAGGCACTATATTAGGCAAAAAAGCAAAAATAAAATGCAGAAATTAAGACTGGGCAACACAGAGCATAGTTAATTTTCCATAGCCATTCATTTGTCCCTGGAAAGCTCTCAAATGGCTCAAAACTGCCACAACATGCAGGAGTTTTGCCCCCAGACTCCTCTGACCTACAAGTAGGGTTTACAGTATGACAATAACAATCCAAATATGTTCAAAAACAAAATTTAAAGTGACATGTAGCTGCTTCCAATTATGTTGAAGTAGCTGGTGGGAACTGGGGAAGGGGTGTCTGGTGGTGAAAATGCTGCCCACCCCCTCCACAGTTACCCACCCCTGTTTTAAAGTCTCTCTAGAAATTTGCTGCTTAACCAGGTTACTAATTTGATGACCTACAATTATTCTTCAGGGGTTATGGTCAGGATAAAATGAGCAAGGGCATACAGGGTTGAGATTCTGAAAGTTGTACTTCAAAAAAAGTTGAGGTTCCATGTTCTAAAACTCAGTATGTGCTCATGTTGTGATTACTTTTGAAGTTACTTTTTGTTGTTGTATGCCTTCAAGTCATTTGTGATTTGTGACGACCCTAAGGCAACCTTATCATGGGATTTTCTTGGCAAGATTTGTTTGCCAAGAGATTTGCCATTGCCTTCCTTTGAGGCTGAGAGCATGTGACTTGCTCAAGGTCACCCAGTGGGTCTCATGGCCAAGCTGGGAATAGAACCCTGGTCTCCAGAGTCGTAGTCCAACACTCAAACACAGCCACACAGGTTACTTTTTAGTGTGGTCCATATCAGATATGCATTAACTCTGCCCTGTTTTGTCCTGTGATCTGTAATTTTTAAACATATGTTCACAAAAAATTGTATTCAGGTGCATTTTTCTTTAAGTATACATTTCTAAAAGTATTTCTGCAAAGTATGTATTCTTGCACATTTTGGAAAAAAATAGCATAGAATTCTTCAGAACATCCAGAAAATGCAAAAACTGATAGAAAACTATGTTTTGATGCTGATTAAGGTTGATTGGAAAGGATCAACATTAGGAGATGTTGTTTCAGTCAGTTTTCATCAGAATTTGTAAAAATAAAATTCCTCAAGCATTCCTCCTTATTATCAAAGGAATGGCACAATATATATGCTTAGAATCACCCCACCTTAATTTTTGTGTTAAAAGCATAAACTCTAGTATTCAAAACAGGCACTGAGACTGACACTGGTCTCAGATTAAACCATGATCCTAGGTATACTTAACATATTTTGTAACAAATTAGTTCAGTCTAGGTTTTATACAAGAGAGGCAAGGTGGTGTAATGGCTTGAGTGTAGGGCTAGGAGTCCAGGAGACCAAGGTCAAATTCATGCTCAGCCATGGAAATCCACTGGGTGACCTTGTGCAAGTCACACTGTCTCAGCCTTAAAGGAGTGCAATGGCAAACCTCCTCTGAATAAATTTTGCTCAATCTATGAAAAGTTCACCATAAGTCAGAGTTGACTTGAAAGCACATAACAACTACAGCAATATACCTCTATATGTTGCAGTAACTGATCCATATATTTGTGGTTCTATTCCAATGCTTTTCTTTTCTGCAAACTAGTTGTTGCTGTTGTTGCTGTTGCTGTTGCTGTTGTTGTGTGTCTACAAATAATTTCTGACTTATGGTGACCCTAAGACAAACCTATCACAGAGTTTTCTGTGGCTGAGAGTGGATGACTCACCAAGGGCACCCAGTGGGTTTCTATGGCCAAGTGGGGAATTGAATCTTAGTCTTTAGAGCTGCAGCCCAATGCTCAAAACACTATATCAAGCTGGCTCTCTGTTGCAAACTATACTTTAGCAAAATGCATGTATTTTTGACATAAGCTCATCTATGTAGAAACATTGTAAAACTGTTTTGTAGTGAGACTGTGGACAGAAAAATAAAAATAGCTAATTTTAGTGCAGATGTGTTTTTGAACCTGAAACATTGCTGAGATGGACAGAGTTCATGAGCTTATGTTCTTTTACAGCTAAATCATGAGCCTTCCACAAAAAAATCAGCAGCAGTTTTTGATCCATTTTGTCAGAGCATCTGGTGAGGAAACATTTCTAATTATTTCATCCTGAGAATTTATGTGCAATACTTTCTAAAAACATTTCATGTGGAATATGATGATAATCATACAGGGACATAAAAGAAAAACATTCCCAAATAAGATTTATTTTTGTCAATATACTCAGTTATGTTACACATAAAATCAAATACAAATGCATACAAATTCTAATCCTGCGCTTAAGCACAAATCAAATTCCTTATATCCTTACATCATTCCCTAAATAGCATCCAGACTATGCCCACAGACAATTGTAAAATAATGCACAATGTGGAAAATAAAAATACAGGGTACATCAGTGTAAACTGTTGTTTTGCAGTGAATTTAGGATTAGAAACAGAACAAATTCTTGTCACAGGACACAGGATAATTCTATTTGTGGGAAGCAGACTTAATGAGGGGTGGGAAAAATGGAGTCTAAGTTGCCTGTTCCCCCTAAGACCATTGTCGAGACCTGAGGAGCCCAAGTACCCCATAGCAATTGTGGGGAATTGACATATTGCACTCCCTATGAGGCAAGATAGGTAATTTTATCAAATCCGTCAAGACCATTTTAAGTCCAGGACAGGCTTTTTAAAATCAGGATGCAAAAGGGAAGGAACTTTTTAGATAATATTTTTAGACTAGCAAAAATCCAGGGCAGGGAATTACATTCAGGGGACATGGCCATTCTAGATACCATTGGAAGCAATGTTGTTCTCCAGGCCATAGCAGTTGCCTATCTCTGTCCTGTTGTGCTTCATGGGGCTTCTTCCCTTAGAGGCGCAACAGCTGTATTGGGCTAGCTACCTGGGCTGGGGTTTAGTAGGACTATTCTTGGTTTCAAACCAATGTGGTGTATTGGTTTGAGCATTGGACTTTGACGCTGGAGACCAAGTTCAATTCCCAGCTTGGCCATGAAACCCACTGGGCAAGTCATATGCTCTCAGCCTGAGTAGAAGACAATGGCAAACCTCCTCTGAACAAATCTTGTCAAGAAAAAGTCAGAAATGACTTGAAGGCACACAACAACAACAAACTGTTGGTTCTACATATATGTAAAGGAGCTGTCAAACCAATGGTAATCTCTCAGGAATAGATTGGGCCACTGTGGAAAATAAAGGCTCTGGTCTACTTGCTACTGACAGCTGGTGGACAAAGGCACCAAAAGGACCCACCTTGTTCGCAACTCCTGAAGGGTTCCAGACATGATTTGGCAATGGGAGTGGACTCCAGGGTTTTGCTATGGTAAGTGGACAGTGTCCTGGCCATCTTCCTTGCTGCCTCTTGGCAGGTTGTCCAGGTCCATCTCAGGATCTTCAGTCTCCAGGAATCTCAATCTACCCATGGAGAAGTGCAGCGGTACAAACCGGAAGCCAGTCACCTCTCACAAGTGCACCAGGAGACAGTCCCCCTTCTGAGGTGTCACACAGTGTGGTTTGTACTCACTGCACCCCCTAGAAACATCCCTGCTGCCTTCATTGTGGGAGTTCTTAATCATAAGGAAGTGTGTGCCTAGCTGAGTAAGTGATGACTATCCAAAACTGTCTAGCAGGTTCCCTGGCTGCACTGGCTCAGCTGTCTGGTATTGGTGATATAAGTGAGGCTATGAGGGGGTATCATAAAGTAATAATTATCACCAGGAAGTTATTATGGAATATTGATAAAATTTTGGGAGTGTCATCATTGGTCCCTAAGGGCACTGAGAAAATCAGCTCATTGTGTCCTTTATTTTAATTACAGGTTGCACCAGAAGTGACTAAACTGTAAGATGGAGAAGTTATTATGGTATATTGATGAAATTTTGTCAGTTTCATCCTCAACAAGTGACCTTTTCTTTTCCCAAAAATGAAAACTCTGTTGCTGAGTCACCAATTTGACAACACAGATGATGTCATTCAGGAAGTGGAAGAGTGGTTTAAGATGCAATCTGCAAACTTCTACAATAACAGTATTTGGAGGGTTGAGAAACGCTGAGGGAAATGTGTAAATCTGGATGGTGACTACGTAAGTTAACAACTACAAATCAAAACAAACTTTCTGTCAATTTTTTTTAAAGATGATAATTAAAACTTTATGATATCCTCTCCTACTGAGGGATCAGACCTGATGCTGGTGGGGTCACCATCAAATGGCAGGGCTACTTCAGAGGGGCATGAAGACAAGGGCTGTCTTGCTGCTGCTTTAGAGAAAAGAGGAGGATGCTTCCTTGTACATACTGTGCTTTTGGAATAACTGTTGGATAGGAGGGGATGCAGGGCTATGTTGCCAAGGTGGGGGAAAGTGAGATAATAATGCTCAAAGAGCAACCTTCAGTTATACAATGTAGAGGGAGATATGGAAATGGAAGACAACTGTGCTACTTTAGGGCTATGCTCACAACAGATAGCGATAGTGGTCTCCCAACTGTTTCCCAATCCAAATAGCCTGAATAGTCATGACAATAGCTGCCCCACCCAACTAAAAACACTGCTGCTTAATGCCAGGTTGATGAATGATGAAACAGCTGCCATCCAAGACTTGATCCTGGATGAGCATATTGAGCTGGCACATATCAAAGAGACCTGGTGGCAGTGTGGGGAGGATAATTTCTTTCAGCTTTGTTTGCTGGAATTCTCTGTGCAGCAGCAGGCAAAATCCAGAGGGCAGAGAGTTGGAGTAACAGTGGACTATGGGATTTCATCCCACTGACCAGGTGCCCTATCCCTTAGGACTTTACTATGTACTGCTTTTAAACTGTGATTAAGACAGAAAAAAGTGCATTTGGCAATACCTATTACATGATATTTCCTCCAAAGCATGGCTGTTGTGCTTCTGGTTAAGGTGTCCTTCTTCGTTTATGGGGACTTCCCATAAATAGATTTCCAATCCTGTGTGTATTCCATTACCTCTGCCATATGCTAATGCAGACCTGCCATTGGGCAGTCACATAGGGCCTTTGCAGACTGCCAGAAATAGTGCAAATTGAGTCCACTTTAACTGTCCTGGAGCAGTGCTAGGGGATCATGGGAACTGTATTTTTTTTCTGAGACATTGAGCCTTTTCTGTCAGAGAGCTCTGGTCCAACAATAAACTACAGTTTCCATGATTCCCTAGCACTGAGTCAGGGCAGTTAAAATGGACTCAATTTGCACTATTTTTGGCAGTCTGCAAAGGGCCATAGTCTCAGTGTCTCCAGTCTCCTCCATTCCCTCTTCTCCCCTACTTGCCCAACTAGATTGGTTTTCTGCAAAGTTTCACTTTCTCCCCCCTCTCCAATCACAATGCCATAATGGCTAAAATCAGTTTAAAAGAGAAAACAACAAAAGAAAACAACAATGAATGACTTGCTGTGTAACGCTTACTGGGCAGGGAGGTAGGATTAAGGAACAGTCTGTGAAAGAGACCCAATGCCACAGACAGCCTCAGAGGCATCAATGGAGACATGGTGTGATAAAGTAAGTTCCCAAACCAATATGCATTCAGTTTCTTTCTCTAACACAACTGAGGTGAGATCAGGGCTGGAATGTGCATATTTGAAGATGGCTGGTTGGGGTAGATTAAGGATTCTGTTGGTGTACTCTCAACAGTCTCCCTTTCTGGGCTAGCCAGGGTGATCACAGTGGTGGTGGTGGCATCTTGTGGTGCTATGTGAGTTCAACATACCATGTCAAGAGTGGTGCAGGACTTACATATCTGTCATGACAATCATGGGTCTATCCCAAATAATATCTGGCCACATTCATGCTGCTAGGCACACACTAAACTTTGTTCTGTATAGGATGGGATGATGGTGACCTGGGAATTGACAAGCGTTCTATTGTTCATTTGTCATGGGCAGATCACTTCTTGGACAGGTTTAGTCTTGGCAGGATTCAGCCTTAGCATGGGTGACAGACAAATTCAGATGGAGCCAGATGGTTTCCTGACTGTTCTTGGGGATTTTCCTGTTTTCTTGACAGGTGATTTTATTCAGGCCCTAGTTCATCTCTGCTGTTGTGAAATGACCAGGGCAATGGACATGTTAGCTCCTGAGTGTACCTCTCACATCTAAACCAGCCCTCTGGTTCTCTAAGGAGCTGGGAGCAATAAAGTGGATGAGTTGACAATTAGTGACATTGGCAGAGAACTCAGAATAAGTCCAAATGAATGTGAACTAAAGCCTCTTAGTGCAATGGATATATTCAGATTATGGCTACATAAATTGAATTTATTATATATTTGTTTATTTGATATATCTCACTTTTTTCTCAAAGCGGTACGCAAAGTGGTTTATAATATATATCAAAACAAAATAGCTAAAACATTTCATTGTGCAAAGGTTAAACACTATTGAACAATCAACCCAATTGGAATATCCCCCTCTTCTAAGGGGGGAGGGGGGAATGGTGTGTTTTAGACTGTATTACTGTATGTAGTATTTTACTATGTTCACCGCCCGGACTGGTTCGCCAAATGGCGGTATATAAATAAAAATTGTTGTTATTATTATTATTATTATTATTATTATTATTATTATTATTATTATTATTAAATGTATTATTAACATTAATTTTAAAAGAATTAAAAACACATATTATATATTAAAACAGAAATTTGCTACACATCATTTTACTTCAACCAGATTAAAGGCTGATAGCTGGTTCTGATAGGAAGGTCTTTGCCTGCTGGTGTTTTTCCAGCCCTCCTTCATCATCCTCCATGTGCTGAAAGAAATTTATTTTAGCAACATCAGCATGGGGAGGATGATGAAGGAGGGCTGGCAAAACACAGACTTTGGATTGTAGCAGCATGTCTACAGTGGACAATGCAAAAAGCAAGGTTTGAGCTGGGAAGGAGTGAGATTTCAAATCTAGCCCATCCTACTGTACCTATGTGTGTCTGCCCAGGCAAACAGATTAGAGCTACAGCACTTAAAGTGGTGTCAAACTGCATCATTTCTATAGTGAAGATGCACCCTATTTTTACTTATGCAGGGCTTACATGACCCATTTGTTTCATTTCACACATCCTTGTTGCTAGTTTAGAATAAAAAGTTTGCTGAATAATGTTGAACTGCTCTTTTGTGTGCGCGCGCTGTAGGAATCAATCATTATTTCCATGTTTCTAGTATTGAATTTTTTTTTGTTAAAAGAAGTTTGAGGTATACCTGTTGAATTTAAGAGCTACTTCAATATTAAATGGCAGGTATCATTTCTCTAATCTTTTTTGGATGGAGGAGAAGACACACCAGGCTTTGCGCCAAAGACTCAAAATAGAAGCTATTCAGGGATGCTCTACATTTTGCTGACATCATGTGGACATTACTGAAAATATCTTCAACCTCCAGGCCAGGAATCATGCAGTTTTCCAGAAGCTGCTTACCTGCAGCTTCCATTAACTTTAGCTAGTCTAGCTAGTGGTGAGGAATGCTGAAAGCTGCAGGCAACAATATCCAAAGGTCCATAGTTCCAGCCTCTGCTCTGCAGGACTGCATCAGGGCTGCAATCTGTAGCACCAGTCAAAAGTTAAGCTTTCCTGAGCAATGTAATTTTCTCAGAAGGCCAGTAACAGCTAACATTGAAACTGAGGGCGAATCATGGAACAGAGATTAGTCATGCTGTAACTGGAACTGAAATGAATGTAGGTGACAAAAGGAAAGGTAGACCAGGACCTTATCACATTACTGAAAAAAACAACACCCCTGCCACTTTGAAGTCTATTTTGGGATGTGGCTGGGAATTATCACACCAAAAACACTGCATTTGCCACCACCCGGCTGCATCCCAGCTCCCAGCCGTGCTCAGCCAGCCTCTTTTCAAAAACGGGAAGCTTCCGACTTTGCAAATTGGCCAGCTGAGGGTGACTGGGAGCTGGGATTTAGCTGAGATGCAGCCGGGTGG
>CM034708.1:25657862-25670929 GCA_020142125.1 Phrynosoma platyrhinos
GTCTCTTCCAACTCTATAATTCTATGATTCTATGATCTATGATTCTATGATAGCCTCAAGAATGTTCAGTAAAGACCCAGAGTTTGCAGTGAACTTGTCTACAAAGTTTTCAGTTCCCCAGCATGACATACCCTGGGTGGGGTGGCTTGCAACGCCCATCATCCCCAGCCAGTATGTGTAGATAAGCAGGCTTAGGGCAATGGGTATTGTATTCTAGGACATGTAGAGCCAGTGTGGTATAGTGATTTGACTGTTAGATTATGACTCTGGAGACCAGGGTTTGATTCCCAGCATGGCCATGAAAACCACTGGGTGACCATGGGAAAGTCACAGTCTCTCAGCCTCAGAGGATGGCAATGGCAAACCTCTCCCCATTAATCTTTTCAAGAAAACCCCATGATAGGTTCACCTTAGGGTCACCATAAGTCAGAAATGACTTAAAGGCACACATCAACAATAACATGTAGAGATTGAGAAATGATGGTCTATTACTATTTGATGGCTCATTTGATGGTCCATTTCCCCCAAAATCTCAAGGCTTTGGGAAGTAATATAATTCTCTGCCATGATATAATCCAGGCTAAAGCAAATATTTTTTAACTGCTGTACTCTTTAGCTCCCTGCTTATGTTCCTATTTTTAATCACACAAATTATTTCAAAAAGGGAAATTATTTTTTTAAAATCTCTTTTAAAGGTGAGTTTTAAATGTCATCCAAGCATATCAGTTTTCCCTCACATAATATGTCAATTTCAGTTGTTTCCTAAAACACTGAATGCTTTTCTATATAAGCCTACTCCAAAATATGTCCCATTAAGTTCAGTGGAACTTATTCTTGTGTGGTGGGAATATGGTTGTAGCAATAGCAAGTAGCAAGTACATTTCTGTACTGCCTATCAGTGCACTTAAGCACTCCCTGAGCGGTTTACAATGTATAAACTACTTGCCCCCAACAAACTGGGTACTCATTTTCGCGATCTTGGAAGGATCGAGCCTGAGTTGAGCCTGAGCCCTTGGCTGGTATTGAACTCATGACCTTTTGGTACTCTCAATTGATTATAAAACACTTCTGATGGTGCTACAAAGAACTTACCTACACTAGCCAGAATACTTTGGGCTGCCCAAATTCTCCCCAAATTCTCCTGTTACTTATGGTATCTCTGCAACAACAATGTCAGCTGCCTTCCCACACAATCCCATTTGTCAGCTGCTACTGAGATCACAATGAGGCACCCATGATGCTGGGCACCTCATTTTGAGCTTAGAGCAACTTGTACCTGCTTCAGTGTCACTGAGTGGCTCGCAGGGACCAGGGGGAAGGTAGCTGCCTGTCATCACTGTGGAGAGACTTAAAAGCCTGAAGATTCATTATTTGTTAGAGTAACATGTAAGGTTTTTAAATTTGGGTTAAGGGGAGGCAAGCCCAAACTGAGTATAGAAATCATGAAGGCAGTCTGTGTTTAACTTGGAGTTTTGGCCTTATATCATGTAAACTAGATGCAGTAAGTCCAGAGAAGAGGGATTTGAAGTAAAAACCCATGTAGACAAGGCCAAAAGGCCCTTAATCAATTTTCTGGTGGAAAAAATACCCTCAGAAAATTTCCCTTTCCTTTCAGCCAAAGTTGCTTGCTAACTTTCCACCACAAATTCCTCTTCCCTCCTTGAAATAAGAATTCAACACATTTTATCTTTTTCTTTGAGTCCACTGATTTGTTGCCATGAGTGACATGAACTGAATAATATATATATAAAATAGTTGTATCTGTTTATTTATATCATTGCATGCACAGTGCATAACTATTTCACTATTTCCACTAGTAAGAACTGACTGCTATTATATTATCAGTTGGAACACTTTCTCTATTTTGTTTGAGCAATCATTAGGCTTCATGAAGATTCATGATTTGTTTGATCACAGGAAGGTTTTTTTTAAAAAAATACCCAGAAAAAGCCTGCTCCTTTTAAAGAATCTTGCAAAATTTATTTATAAATACTTTCTAGGAGAGTACAAATGTGCACCTACTTGTTTCTTGCTTTTCTTATTCATAGCCCTACTCCTTTTGTTTTGTTTTGTTTTGTTTGGATGGATATTAAAATTTAAATGGATCAGGAATTAACAATCATAAATATATGACATGGGTGTCGTAAATACATGTCAAAAGTCCATCCTTAGTACTCTCAATAAATTAGGGTTTCCTTTTTTTGCAATTCAGGACACATCCAGAATGATATAAAAAGTCCTAGAAGTCCCAGATTTTGTTCCTTTTCTTTTATTTTAGAGATCCATACATGTTTTGTTTATTCCAGATTATTTTCTGTCATCTGATCAATATGATCAGAGACTATACGACAGGGGCAGGCAACCTTTCTGAGACCTGGGCCGGTCTCCCATAGCCCAGGTCTCGGCTGGGCTGAGGGGGGGGGGCTAATGGTGGCATGCGTGCTCACGCAGCGTGTGCACCCTCCACCGCCGTGCGTGACCCCCCCGCGCATGCTACAGCTGCAGCCGCTACCACGCCCACCATTTTGGAAATAAAAATGGCAGCCGTGATGCGTTTGCGCATGTGCAAGAGTACTGCACATGCGCAAATGCGTTGCGACCGCCATTTTGTTTTCCAAAATGGCGAGTATGGCGAGCGCGGCCACAGAGCAACAAAAATGCGCTGCGGCGGTGGCGCGCAGCAGCGGCAACCTTCGGCCTGGTCTGGTAAGTCCGGGGCCCGGGGCCTTAACCGGCTCCCGGGCCGTAGGCTGCTGGTCCCTGCTATACAAGGTCCCCAGGGCAGTTTATTTTAACTTTCCTTGAGTCCTTGTATTGGGAGAAAGGTGGAATAAGAAAATAAAATAAATAATAATAAAAAAATGGAAAGAACAAGAATAAAATCTGTGATTTTTCAATCAGTACATCTTCAAACTCTTTAATTTGCACACACTTTTAAACATTCTTACAGCAGGTATGGAAAACATGTAGCTATCCAACTGTTGTTGGACTTCAGTTCCCATCAGCCTGACTCCTTATAGGTGACAGTGTAGAACTATGGGAGTTGCAGTCCAACAACTGAAGGACCATGTGCTCCTGTTTTGTGTTTTGTGTTCATTGGTTTGGATACAGCTTCTAGACTACATTTGAATTGTGGGCTCAGACTACTCCATCTACTGATGTGTGGGTGACATTGAAAATTGGACTCTTGTTAAGTGTAAATAAATATGGCTTCTACTCATTTTGCATAGATATAATAAGCATTTTACTTCCCATAACATCACTCCAGAGATTGCTGTGTTTCATGGTTTCCTTATCCTCTTCAGCCACAGTTGGTGAGAGGGATAGGGAGCTTTTTTCATTTATAGTGAAACATTACCCTCTACTGGAAAACAGTGGAGTCAGAAGTCAGTTTTAAAATACTGTATGTTGCTGTAGGCACCTGTTTCTGTTTGATTTTGGAACCTAAAGGGGGTCATTCTTGGTTAGTACTTGGATGGAGAACCACCAAGAATACCAGGTGCTGTACGAAGGAACTGGCAAAACCACCTCTGAGTATTCCTTGCCTAAGAAACCCTTATGAAATTTCTGGGGGCATCATAAATTGACAGGACACTTTAAGATGAACACGCATGTGCGTGCACACACATATTTCCTTTCCCTTCCAAGCCACAATAATGACACCAGCATAGTATCAGCAATTCTTGGTCTCTTTCAGCTATGTCAAGAATGTGCCAGTAAAAAGGTAAGATATGGCAATCTATGCTTTATTCACCAGATTCATCAAATTTAATTTGATAAATTTTAGAATCAGGCAAAGATGTGCTGTGGGTTATATTTCAGAGAGAGGAACTGGCAAAACTACCTCTGAACATTTCTTTTCTAAGAAAACCCTATGAAATCCATGGGGTCATCACAAGTCAGCAGGTGTCTTGGAGGCACATATATACACACAAAGATGGTGCACATCCTATAAACCTCCTAAGCCTTCAATACCAGCTGTAACTTTGATGTTTCCCACCCAAAAGGTATGAAATTGCCAGTCTCCTTAACAGCCTTTCAAGGTATAAAGCTTGCCAGATTCCAGACAAAAAGGCAGTAGCTTAGTGGTGAATTTGGACACAATAGCTATGACCTTGAGGAGAGTGCAAAAATGCAAGCAGCGCATTGAGTCATATCAGCAGACAAGTCCTAGAAGTTTTAATTTACACCAGGTCGTGTCTTTTGGAAGCTAATGGATCCTGATTGCCCATTCTGCAGGAAGCCATCCCAAAATATTTTGCTATATGGTAGGGATAACTGATAGCAATGTTTTGTACTGGATACAGTGAATTCCAGTTAGAGGATTACAGCTAAAACACATTGAACAAAGAAACCTAAGCAGATGGGTAGCAGATGATGTGTTATTCCTTTCTAATCAATAATGCCCAGAACTTTGACTCTATGAGCGCTGCTTCTATTACAATACTAAACATTGGAAAAGATGGCTTCCATTTGAGAGAGAATTTTAAAATGTACATAAACAGAACTTAACTACTCTCCACTTCTATCTCCAACAGTAAACTTTCATTGTCCCAATTCTGCCCTCGGTGCCTTCCAAATGTTTGGAAGTCACTCCCCATAATTTCATGGTACTGGGCATGCCAATGTCCAGTGCTCAGTTTCTACAGTGGCCAACCTTGTGCCACATTGAGAAACTCACATAAATATGAATCTATTCATGCCACTCATGTTGCCTAGCCATTGATGTTAAGGTATATATGATCCCCAGTACTGGAGGTATAGATATGGCCAATATTAAAAGAAATGAAAAATCTTGGAAAATGTTGTATGTAACAGTTTTCTGAATGGCCAGTGTCACCATCACTGTTAGGATTTTCTAACAGTCTAATGAATTCTTCTACAACTGCCTGCATCCAGCTGTGGGCATTGTATTATATTAATAAATTCTGGATAATACTTCTTACATAAAAGGTTATACTAAAATAAATTTGTTAGACTCTGAGGTGCTACAGAACTTTTTGCTGTTTCTGCCCAACCCTAACATATTGACTCTGATTCTATACTGTAGGCCATGTTGTGTAACTTTACACATACTTAGCTATATAACAGAGAGGGGCTACAGAACCCTACTAGTGAATTGTAAAGACCTGTGTCAGAGCATCAGCAACAGTGCTTGATATGCGTTGGGATCTATTAATGTGAATTGGCACTGTCCTGACACATATCAGGCTCTACTGATGTGCATTCTCAGGCACTAGCTGTTGTCCAGATAGATATTGGGAACACCTAATGTGCATTGGAGTTCACTGTACATCTGTCCCAGTGCATAACAGTAACTTCATTGGCTTCCCTATGATTATGTACATTTTGGAACCACTCAGTTCTATATCCTGCAGACATAAGTCTACTTGTTGTTGTATGCCTTTAAGTAGTTTCCAGCTTACCTTGAGATGAATCTATCATGGGTTTTTTGGGCAATATTTGTTCAGAGGAGGTTTGCCTTTGTCTTCCTCTGAGGCTGAGAGTGTGTGACTTGTCCATGGTCACACAGTGTGTTTCATGTCCAAGTTGGGAATCCAACCTGGTCTCCAAGTCCTAGTTCCATATTGAATAACAACCATATTTTATTTTATTTTATTGAAACCTGAAAAACCCTTGTTCACGTTAGATGTTTAATTCAGAAAGTGGAACAGTTAAATATTTTTTGGCCCATTAGAGCAGAAATAGGACTGTTTGCTATGCCTACCCACCTATACCTAGCACTCATGGATGGTCTCCCATGTATATATCATCAAACAGCACAGAATGCAGGAAAAAATGAAGCTGGGAAAAATTACTTTACATTCATTACCAAAATTATATTTCTGGATTTCCCAGGCCCTGAACAATCTGAATAAGGAACCCTTGTCCCATTTTCTTCAATTTTTGTTTGGAGTTCATTGTTTTCCCTAATGACTGGATGGCTGAGCCTGGAACAGAGGATGTCTACTAACTTTTGGCTCTGCATGACAGTTTGTAATGTTTCTATAGTGTGTGCATTAAAAAAAAAACCCTCTGAAACTACATATGTGGTCATAAATCTGTAGAAGAAAAAGAGAGAAGTGAAAAAAGAAGAAGATTTACTACACTATTTTATGGAAGGTATAACAGGCCAGTGAGGGACTATAAATAAGGCTACAAAGAGTAAATGTTAGAAAACCAATTTCATTCCCCCTCTCATGGAGTTGCCACTGTAAGTGTATTTGAAAATCAATCATATTTCATGTCTGGCCCTGCAAAAATTTTAAACTATGATTCTCTCAGTGATTCTTGGCTGAATAAGTGCCTCCACTCAAGTCTTCACTATCAAAATAGTTAAAGAGTTCCCATACCTAGGATCAAACATTGATTGTAATGGAGACTGCATTCAAGAAATAAGATGATGACTAAGAATGGGAAGGGCAGCTATGAAAGAACTAGACAATATCCTAAAGAGCAAAGACATATAACTGAGCACTAAAATTAAAATTGTCCAAGCCATTGTATTCCCCATCACAGATGTTAGAGCTGGACAGTGAAGAAAGCAGACAAGAAGAAAATCAATTCATTTGAGATATGGTGCTGGAGAAGAGTGTTAAGGATACTATGGATGGCCAAAAAGACAAACACAGATCAAGCCCGAAATCTTTTAGCACAGATCAAGCCTGAAATCTCCTTGGAAGATAAGATGATCAAACTGAGGATATCATACTTTGGCCACATCATGAGAAGGCATGACTCACTAGAAAAAACAGCTTTCTGTTCTGTTTATGACACAGCTTTTGCAGCGGAATCCGACTTCAGAGTAGATCCTCCCTCCAGTGTGAATCTGAACCTTCCGACTTGAAGCCAGAGTGCATTTTTGAATGTTCATTGGAGCAGGGATCTACTCTGAAGTCGGATTCCACTGCAAAAGCCATGCGATAAAACACACCTGCAGCACGAATCAAAGTTAAATTCGGGAGAGGTAAGAAGTATTATTTAAGGCAGGGGTAGGCAACCTTTTTGAGTCTGGGGCCGGTCCCCTGCAGTCCTCCCCACCGCTGGGCAGAGGGGGGGAATGGCGGCGCGTGTGTGCATGTGTGCACAGCCCTGCCACCGCACCCCTCCTGTGCGCGCTGGCGCAGCCACTGCTGCACATGCTGGCACAGCCGCCTCCGCGCATGTCACAGCTGCCATTTTGATTTCCAAAATGGTGACCGTGACTTGTTTGCACATGCACAGTACTCCTGCGCATGCGCAAACGCATCGCGGCTGCCATTTTGGAAATCAAAATGGCAGTTGCAGCGCGCACGGCTGCACGGCGGCCAAAACGCGCGGCAGCACTGGCGCTGGCAGGGGTCTGCCTGGGCCGGTAAGTACCGGGACCTGGGCCGGAACCGGCCCCTGGGCCGTAGGTTGCCAGCCACTGATTTAAGCCGTGCGATAATCTCCAAAGACTACACACCATATGGATAGATTCAATCAGAGAAGTCATGGGCCTGGACTTGCAGGAACTAAGCAGAACAGTTGAGGACAGGGGGTATTGGAGATGTCTCATCCACAGGGTCACCATGAGTTGGGGCTTAATTAGGGTTAACAATGACAAATAACAGAAGGTGTGTATTATTTGCATGTAATAATCCTACCCATATTTACTTAAGAACAAATAAAGAGTCAGGTTGGAAGAGATTTTCTAAGAGCAGTCATTTATAGCAATATAGTTCCAAAAATACTTATCAATATAATTACATTTTTAAGGAGCAACTCTTTACTCTGACATTTCTCAGATATTGATTGCTAAGTTTATTAAGGAGGAGGCTTTCTTGAGGAACTGTGTCAAATACATTTTGAAAGGCCCACTAACAGTGCTTACTAGATCACTCCATTCACAAGTTTATAGATACTTTCAAAGAATTCTAACATGGAATAAATACTATCAAAGAATTCTAAAATGATGACCAGGATGCATCTTCCACTGCTCCTGGTGACTACAGGCCAGGTTAGGGGCATGGAGCAGCTCTTTTGGCACCACCTCAATCTGCCTATTGGTAGGGCCAGTACTGAAGAAGCAAAACAAAGATGTGTGGGAGAGAGGATACCATTCTCATCATGTGTGTCTGTGTGCTCAAGTCACATATTGATGTATGGAGACCCCATGAATTTTTCATAGGGTTTTCTCAGGCAAGAAATACTCAGAGGTGGTTTGATAGTTCCTTTCTCTGAATTCATTTCTCATCCAAGTACTAACCAGTTGTGACCCTGCTTAGTTTCCAAGATCAGGCAGGACCTGGTGCCCCATGATATAAAATAAAGTGGGAGTAAATTAAAAAGAGTCAGAGAGAAAAAATAAGTGAGAATATAAGAGTTTTTGGGAAAATAAATGAAATGTTTCACACACCAAGGTTTTCACCAGTTCACTTGACAGGATCTGTACCATGTTCGTAGGACAATCCCAGATGACAGACAACTACAATTATGTTGCATGAGTCAGAAACAGGTCTGGGATTGAAATATTCCTTATTTTTGGCATACCCCTGAGTTGGGTGCTGCTTGCCACTTGGCTTTTCCTGTTGAGATCTTCAATAAAGGGCACAAATTCAACCAGTTCTACATTCCCCAGTTCAGAGATGGACAACTGAAGCTTCAGGTAATAATGTCTACCTGTCATGCCACTCTGCAAGACACAGGAGCTGTGCTGTAAAAAAAAAAAAAAGTGGTAATGCCACGCAGAGAGCTTCTTCCTGCTTCTTGGCCCATCAGGCTGGGAAGCAAAGAAATCCAGTTCTGCACGCTTTAGTTTCTCCTTCCAGTCCATCTGATGACATGGTGACATGAACATAAATGTTAGATTGCATGAGGCTGGCTTCTGCTCCTGTGGGAGACAGCAATCTACTGCACTCTGCTAGGACTCAGACAAAGCATTAATCATAGCAGCACAACCCTTTGCCACCGCTGGGCTGAATAAAGAGAATGATTTCCCCTTTGATCAGGGCCTTGCTGTCTAAGGGCACACACACTGTTCAAGCACAGGAGGAGGTAAAACATTCCACACCAGGCCTCCTTCTTTCCCCACCCAAGGAGACAAAGGAAATGGAAGATGGGACTGAGGTGAAGGTGGGGGGGAGAGGACTGTGGAAACATGAGGAGAAGAGCCAATTTTACAAACCATCAAGGGAGGAGAGAAAAGACAGAGGCAATGGGGGCCATGCTATTTTGGAAATTAAAGGGGAAAAAAGGAGTGGGCGAAAATGAATTTTAATACTTCAGAAGGTAAGTCAGGTGCCTTTCCTCAGTTTAGCAAGAGCAGGGCGCCATTTTGGCAGGTGTTGTGCACAGGGGGGCAAGCACGCGCAAGTGCAAGCCCGCCCACCCGCCCTCCCGGCCCCCGTGCCATTCCCCCCCCCTCCCGGCCCCCTGGCAACAAAAGTTGCCGACCCCTGCAGTAGAGTTCCTGAAAAACCCTGCACAGCCAGTCTGTCCCTCAGGGAGAGTGAACAAGATCAGAGAAGTGCCTGCCTATGTTGCTGTTGTTGCTGTTGTTGTGTGCCTTTATATCATTTCCAACTTATGGTGACGCTAGGGTGGTTTATCATAGGTTCATCATGGGATTTTCTGGGGCTGAGAAGGTTTGACTCAGCCAAATCACCCAGTGGTGACCTTGGCCTAGTGGGCAATCTAACTGATCTCCAGAGTCCTCATTCTATGCTCAAACCACTACACTGGCTTTTCCTATAGCCATATATGTATATGTGTTTGTGTGTGTATGCATGCTGTTCCTATAGTGAGATTACCTCCCTGCTAAGACTTCTGGAGGATACCAACTGATGTCAGTGCTGCTGTAATAATTTCTTGTCTGGGTATAGGAACATAGCCAGCCACTTATTTGATCCTACCTGTTCTTCTCAAGCCCAGCAATGGTGTGTGATGGAGGGATTCCGAGGATGAATGGTAGGTCTAAGGGGATGGTATGTGGCTCAGTCTAGCATAAATCCACATGCAGAACTATTATGCTATGCTGAACTGTGCTGAATTGCACTCTGCAAGTGTTAAAGCAGTGGTTTTCAACTTTTGCACATCAGCTCACAGAATCACTTAACATTGCTAATGCTGGCTAGAGCTTCTGGGAGTTCAAGTCCCAAACATCTGGAAAGGCAAAGTTTAAAAACTATTGTTTCAACTGGAATAAAGAGTGGCACAACTTGTGAATCAACTGGAAAGATATTATCTTTCTGTTCTAAAACTAGTAGCCTTATCATACAAACTGTGACGCTGGGCTTGAGGTGTGAATATGATTTTCAGTATCTCTGTCAGACCTCGAGATACTCTTTGAAATCAGAAAATGGAACCGGACAGCTCAAGGTGAAGGGTTTATTTACAGAGGATAAAGAATCACTATTTACAGATGCAGAACAGAGTTCTAGGATGGAAGCAAGCACTCTTTGCCTCCTGAGCAGCTCACATCAACACAGACCTGTACAAGAATTCTCTGGATATTCACTAACAAACACCAATTGCATTGACCCTCCATGACTCCACAACTACAATGATCCACAACTCCTCACAATGACCCACACATTTACATTAGGTTCAACCTTTTGTATACTTGGCTGATGCAACGTTCCAGTACATGGTATTAGGCATTATGTCATACATACAGAGTCACATGTGCAGTCCAATACACAATTTAGTGTCTGGCCTCTTCAAGGACATTTATTACATACCAGATGTCCTGGCCTTGTCATACAATTCACATGTACATCATGACTATGCAGTTCTACAGATCTAATTTCACATCATATTAAGGTGACACAAACGTCAGATCCTTAAGAGAGTTGCTGATGCAACTCTCTTTGCACTGGGAACTGGAAACTAGGAATAAAGAACTAAGAATGGTGTTAGGGCCTTCCTTAGAGGAAAACTAGAGGGGAGACAGCCCTGTTGAAATGCCTGAAGTCTTAGCATTCAAAGATATAGCTATGTTAGTCTGTAAAATCAGTATGTAAAAAGATCTTGTAGCATCTTTGAGAGTAACTGAAAGAATAAAGTTAGCAGGATAGACTTCAGCCTACTTCTTCACCAAATGCATCCGTAGGGAGAGGTGGGAAATATAAATAAATTATATTATTATTATTATATTAAGTAGACTGAAATCTATGAAAGCTTATCTGCCAACTTCATTCTTTCAGTCAGTCTCAAAGACACTTCTAAGTCTTGCCTTTGCAGACTGCTAGAAATAGTGCAAATTGAGTCCACTTTAAGGGTTAGGGGGAGTTGTAGAAAACTTGCCAATCTTGCATTCAACAGTGTCTTAATCGCTTGAGCCACTGCATCCCAGCTCATATCAGGGTGTCCTGCATGGTGCTTGGTTGCACAATGGAATTCTAACTACCTGTAAAGATGTAAACCAGGGGAAATGTGGCAAAACAACATCAGGTCCTACATTAGATGGCAAAAGTTGTTAATCAGGATAAAAGCACAAGTTAGAAGAGACTACAGCAGTTTGCTTTTGCCTGAGCCTACTGGAAAGGGCAAGATTTAACTACCTCCTCTCCTCTCTCCACTGCTGAACTAATTGAGAGAAAGCTACTTTTGCCCTTTGAACAGTTTGCACCAATGGGAGTAAGATGAAGACAAAGTGGGAAAGCAGCAGGAGTAGAAAGAAACAAGGATATTTTAAAAGCAGATGTAAAAGCACAACAGAGGATTGGTTGGGCTTGTCACTGTCACAATGTGATTACATATGTATGCAATAACTTGGTTTAACGCGCAGATTGAACTGTGCCATAGCTTCATTTTACTCTGCTTGAATGTCCTGTAAGGAGACCTTAAATACATCTGTATACAGAGGTGCACCTAGCATGTCTTAAGGTACTGACAATAAGATCTCTTTCTCTTTGAGCAGCTTTCTTCCTTCTCTTTCAGTCTCAGGACGTTATCACACCAGCGGCAAGAAAAGAGGCATGGAATCAATCCAGAACCATACCGGAATGATTCTGGTCGTGCAGCCCTAATTCCTCTTTGAAAAAGGAATTCAAAAGAGCTGGAATGATGCAGCGATGGCGCAAGGATGATGCAGGGATGGGCGGGGTTTGCTGCGACGTCGTCTGATCATGGGGCAAAGGATCCAGAATGATGCAGCGATGGCGAAGGGATGATGCAGGGATGGGCGGGGTTTGCCGCGACGTCATCTGATCACGGAGGCAAAGGATCCAGAATGATGTAGCGATGGCGAAGGGATGGGGCTGCTTTAGACCTCGTGTGATAACGTCCACTTAGGAAGGAGAACTAGCATCATCTTCAATCTCCTAGAAAGTCAGCATGTTTCCCAAGAAGCTGAAGGCAATGCCAGTATTTTGCCAAAGGGCCCTAAGACCACTTTCTATTTCTGTTTTTCCATCTATTTGTCCTCAATAAAGTTCTAACTTGTACTCTCAGCTATGTTTCTTGGACCATTGTGTAAATAAAGCCAGCAGCATGGCCATTTCACCATGGGTCTTGTGCAATAAGAATTAAAGGGCTATAGGACCTATTGCACAATGGGTACCAGAATGCTGTGGGAATCATTGCACAACAGGAACTTCCATTGTGCAACCAAACACCATGCAGGACACTCTGATATGAGTTGTTGCAATTTAGCAGAAGGGTTGTCTGTCCTGTCCAGGACATAAGTATGATATTGTAAAGTTATGAATCGTAGCCTCTAATGTAGGATCTCAGCTTCCATCTTTTTCTCTCCCCCTGTCCTTTCCACTTTCGGGGCAGAAACAAAAGTGATAGAAGAAGCAATGGGAAAGCTGTTTCAAAATCTTATTTTTTACTTTATTTTTTAAAATATAACTTCCAGCCCAATTGTTAGTCTCAAGTAGAGTGGACCGAATCTAGGATCCCTCTGGGGGCCACAAAATTTTCCTGGAGGATTGCATGTGGGCCTCCTTGCCCACCGCTGTTGATGGATCTAGTGGAGCATCAAGCTCCACCTTGTGGCATTCTGCTCCCTCACCACATGCATGGAACCCATAGTTTTCCTGCTCCCTTCCCTGACATAGGACGTTATCACACGTGGGCCAGAAAGCGATAATAAAGTG
>CM034708.1:25683129-25700047 GCA_020142125.1 Phrynosoma platyrhinos
TGGCCAACACATTGGAAGCGATCAATATACATCCCCATCCACAAAAAACAAGACACAAGAGTCTGCAGCAACTATAGAACCATAGCACTAATCTTCCATGCAAGCAAAATCATGCTCAGAATCCTGCAACATAGGCTCCAACTATACATGGAGAGAGAGATCCCAGAGGTCCAAGCAGGGTTCAGGAAAGGAAGAGGCACCAGGGATCACATTGCAAATATACGATGGCTAATGGCGCATAGCAGGGAGTTCCAAAAGAAAATCAGTATGTGCTTTATAGACTACAGCAAAGCCTTTGACTGTATAAATAATGACAGGCTATGGAACACCCTTAAAGACATGGGAGTGCCAACACATCTGATAGTCCTAATGAGGAATCTGTACTCAGAACAAAGAGGCTACTGTCAGAACAGAACATGGAGAAACAGAATGGTTCCCAATTGGCAAAGGAATCAGACAAGGCTGCATCCTATCATCCTACCTATTCAACTTATATGCATAACATATTTTAAGTAAAGCAGGCTTGGATATGGAAGAGGGAGGAGTGAAAATAGGAGAAAGAAATATCAACAATCTGAGATATGCTGACAACACCATAATATTAGCAGAGAACCTCACAGACCTGGAACAACTACTAAGGAAGATCAAAGAAGAAAGTGCAAAGACAGGTTTACTGTTGAACATAAAGAAAATAAAAATAATGACCACAGAGAACTTACACAAATTTAAACTAGACCAGGGGTAGGCAACCTTTCCCCTTTAAGGGCCAAGGGACTTCAGTTCCCAGAAGCCTCAGCCATGTTGGCCAATAGTCCCATGTTTGCCAATAGCTCCTGGGATTCTGGGAGCTGAAGTCCCTCGGTCCTTAAAGGGGAAAGGTTGCCTACCTCTGAACTAGACAAAGAGGAAATAGAAATAGTAAAAAAGTTCACATATCTGGGATCAAACATTGATTGGAATAGTGACTGCAATCAGGAAATCAGAAGATTAAGAATGGGGAGGGTGGCTAAAATGAAAAGACATACAACTCAGCACAAAAGTCAGAATCATACAAACCATCGTATTCCCTATTACCATGTATGGATGTGAGAGCTGGACAGTAAATAAAGAAATTAGGAGGAAAATCAGTGCATTTGAGATGTAGTGCTGGAGAAGAGTTCTGAGGATTTTATGGACAGCCAAAAGGATAAACAAATGGGTCCTGGAGCAGATCAAGCCAGAGATATCCCTAGAAGCCAAGATGACAAGATTTAGACTGTTGTACTTTGGACACATCATGAGAAGGCATGAATCATTGGAAAAGACAATAATGTTAGGAAAGGTAGAGAGAAGTAGAAAGAGAGGAAGGCCACATGCAAGATAGATGGACTTTTAATTAAAGAGTTTGCAGGAGCTGGGCAGATGAGTAGAGGACAGGAAGAGAGCTGTAGATGTCTCATCCATAGGGTCGCCATGGGTCAAGATCAATGCAAAGGCAGTTAACAACAACAAAACGAAGGCCCCACTGTATCTATTATCATTCTGCATAAGTGTACAATTCATACAAAATCATATAACTATTGGGCCACTATGCTTCAAAAACCAGGTACAGTTATTGAACTGCGATACTCAAGAATATTCACCAGTCATCAGCTTTCATACGTATACTATTCAAAAAAAATAGAAACAAAGAGGCTGGAGCATTATTTGGAATAAGACATCAGTTCACATCATTTAAATGTGCTTCAACCAACAAATTAGTGCAGGGGTAGGCAACCTTTCCCCTTTAAGGGCCAAGGGACTTCAGCTCCCAGAATTCCAGGAACTATTGGCCAACATGGAACTATTGGTCAACATGGCTGAGGCTTCTGGGAGTTGAAGTCCCTCGGCCCTTAAAGGGGAAAGGTTGCCTACCCCTGAATTAGTGAATGTCAAAGCTTATGGGAGGCAGAGTTTTGTAAGAGTCAGGGGAGTAAATGGGAAACCCACTGTTTAGTCTCATCTGTATAATGACCTTATGAACTAGTACAGCCACCCCATTAGGAAGAGTAAAGCATGGAAGGAGTGAATTGCCCCATTCCCTTGTCCCTTCTTCTTGGGGGCCTTTGTCACTGCTGCCTGGTATTAGTCAATTCCTTTCTTCTTCCTCACTGCCTTATTCCTTTCTCCTTTGTCTCATCTCCCTACCTTGCTCTTTGGAGTCATTACTGTGTTTCTTTTTGCTTCAGCATTTGCTTCCTCCCCTCCCTCACTTGCCTCACTTGTTCCTAACTTATGGAACAGTTCTTTCGAAACAAGTACCCCTTTAGTGTGGGAGATCCAATTTTGCCCTCATAACCCCACCTTCACCAATTTTGCTACCACATCTCAGTATAAATCTTTTCTACACCACCTGACACTGCTGCTGTTCTAAAAGCATTTTCTACTGCAACAAAACTCATCACAGGTAAAAGAATTACATGATGGTAAGGAATGGTATTTCCTGTACCTACACCCACACATTCACTATGCACCATTTACTGAGGCAAAAGACCCATTTAATTTAGAAGGACATTATTTTAACATGCAATTCAAACAATTAAACTGGGGTGGCAATTATATGTTCTCCAGATGTTGGTGGACTGCAGCATCCAGCTTTTCTCACCATTAGCTATGCCAGCTACGGCTTTTAGGACTTGCAGAGCATACACAGTTTCCACCCTGGGCTTTACGATGAGCTCCATACTAGCAAAATAGTGGTGGTAATATTGGGGCAGACAAACACTTTATTTATTTATTTATTTATTTAACATCTCACTTTTCACTCAATATGGAACCCAAGATAACTTACAGGAAGGCTAAAACAAGATAAAACTAACAACCCGATGATCCCAAAGTTAAAACAAAATTAAACGAGATATCATAGAAAAATGCCATTCATTTTAAAAGGTGTAAAATCATTTAAAAGCATACATTAAAGATAATAATAAAGTGCACACACTTGCCATAAAAAGACTCCCTGCAACCACTGGACCATCAAATGTGTCCTTAGTTTAAAAGGTCTTTGCTTCCTGATGAAATAAGAGTAGGGAGAGTGAGTCCAGCCTCTCATTCCACAATCTGGCAGAAGCCACTGAGAAGGCTCTCCCCCATTTCCTTACCAGATGGTCTTGTGACCATGGAGACTTGACATCCTCCTTTTCCTAGACATGTCCTACATTTCAACTTTCTGTCCAAGAGAAATTCCAAGATGTCTTCCATTTTGAGCATGACTAAGAAGCATAGATTTACGTTTATATTAGGGTTTTTAAGCTTTTATTTTGAAATGTCCTCCATTTTTCTTGAATTTTCTACATTTTGTACTGCCTTATCCTCCTTTGCAGTTGTGATATCTGGTCACCCTGCTTGTAACAGTGGTCCAATTAAGAGAAAGTCCAATTAAGACCCCTCCTGGGTCTTAGAACTTAGGTAGGTCCCTCAGCTATAAGCAGCTCTATTTGACTCTGGCCTTAAAATGATGTGACTTATGCTACGGGGTGATTTTTTCTTCTGAAAGAGTACCACATATCAAGTACAGGTGTACCCCAGTTAACAATGAGATTCTACTCTAGCAGTGATATGTGCCTGACTACAAAAAACATGGTAAACAGCTGTTGCCTCCAGAATCTTTGAGCATACATGAACAGCAAAACAGAGAGAAAAGGAGAGAGCAGAAAATCTCCATCAAGTTAACAATCATATTAAAAACAAACAAACAACCCAAACAAACCAGCAACATAGATCTGTAAGTTTGGCCACCAAAATGGAAATAATAAGAAAAGTGGATGCTGGTGAAAGAAAAAAAAATCATACATGGATGCTTTTTGGAGGATGCCTTCAGCTGGTCTCCAGAAGGTTCAGAATGTTTTTGTTTTCTTTCTCAAGGCTTACCTGACCTGGTTGTTTCATTTCACATGTGCATATTGATGCTTGTGGATGAAAAGTTTGACGGAAAAATGAACATCAATGGGTTTGACTGAAACACATCCAGAAGAGAAAGCTGGTATTGTCCATTGCTGCTGGGCACACCCAAGGTCTGGGTTTTTCTTGGGATGATGTAGAAGACCAGCTGATGGCAATGGTTGTGAATCACTGGTGAATCTGGTGAATCAATGGAGTGATGATGACAGGAGCAGCAGCAGCAAAGTTCCAGAAAGTCAATAGCAGCAGCTGCTAGTGGTCTTGGGATGTATATCCTCTACTAGAACAAAGAGCCTGAACTTGGCCCAAGACAAGGTCATCCATGAAACACTAACATAAGGTCAAATCTAGACATAACATATGAAGAGGATAAGGCTGAGAAACCAGATATGAAGGTAATGTGTAGATGGTACCTTAGGTATTGCTTTCTGCTTTTATTTTATTTTATTTTATTTTATTTTATTGCCAATGCACTGATCTGGGAAGGCAGAATGGAGAAAGACTCTGCATGGACATGCTGCTTCTCTCGCATCTCAGGTCAGGATGTAGAATCGACTTTTGTCTTCCGAGAGCTGCTTAGAGACGGCAAATGTCAGACCCTTGACCCAGGCTAAGTATTTCACAGTACGAAATAGTACCAACCTGCTCTTTTGAGGTTACTTAATTATTTTTCTTTTGTGACTTGCTGTGCTATTCAGGTTATACTTAGCAGCAGAGGGAGAGGAAACAAGGCTTCGCAGCAGATTGTATTACCAATTAATTGAACGTCCTGTGAAATAAACATTGTAGCTCGCACGGGATTTGAACGTGAGGTGAGTCACAAGTCTGGCTAATTGTAACAATTTAGGGATGTCGGGGGGAAGAGATACCAGAAATACTAATAGCAAGGATTGGGTGATGCAGACAAATGCATGCACAATAGTAGAAAGGAGAGGTTTGTAGCCTATATTTCTGCACAGAAATCATGTGGTGGCTAGTGACTATAGTGCTTCTAGGTTGGAGAATTTATTCTGGGTGCTGAATTCTTCCCTGCAGCTCATCTTGGACAATTCCTTTACAGTTCTAATTTATACTCTGCACTACTATACAGAGGGTCAGATCTAGTGTCCAATCTAGAAAAGATGGAGATCAGTGGAAGTTTCCCTGCTATCATCATAGTATAGTCCATAAGCTTCTTGTGACAGAATCCTCCTCCTCCTCCTCCTCCTCTTCTCTCTCTCTCTCTAACTTAAAGCATCCTATATGATGAAGATACTTTGGGGGGAAACTCCCTGTACTCTCTGTCCTGCTTGTCCATGTGCCCAATCTGGGCAAATAAACAGATACATACCCTCATCACCACAGCCAACATCTCCCCACATAGGAACATGGGAAACTGCCTTGTATCAAGTCAAGCCATTGGTCCATCTAACTCAATATTTCTGTACAGACCAGAGATATTTAAAATATTCAAAAATCTGAAAAAAATAGTTGAAAAATGTGTTTTGTGAGTGACTGGAAACATTGGACATAACAAGGGGAATCCCGGACTTAACAAGAATCTTTGAAATTTGGGATATATTCTGCACAAAATATACTTTTGTGTGTGTGAAAGAGAGAAAGAACAGGGGGAAAAACATTTTCTGCATTGACAATAATATTTAGGTGTAGAAAATACTGTTTTCTGGACAAAAAATCCAGTTGAGATATTTATGCAGAGTAAGTTCAAAATTGCCTATAATTGTCCAAAACTGCACAATTTTGAAGACTTTCTTGGAGCAGGAAGACAATTGGTAAAATTATGCATTGCTTTCTCCAAGAATGAAATTAATGAAAAATTATATCTTAATACAGACTAGTAGTGCTTCTTCAGGGTTACAAATCAGGGCTGTTTCTTCCCAACTTAGAGATAACAGGGACCTTTAGCATGTAGAGTATGTGGCCTATGGATCTTCCCCGACTATCCAGTAATCTTATAAATGCTATATTTTAGAGGTAGAAGGCAAAGGGTTGAAAATATGCAATGTTTGGATATGTTTGACCATTTATACTAAATATTCATTAACAGAGCCTGGAAAAGTTTTTTTTTTTTATTACAAACACCCCCCCATTCCCCATTCAACATGGCTAGTTATATCTGAAAGAAGCAACTTCTCCAAGCTCTGTGTGACTTTCAATTTCACAAAAAGTAGAATGTACTCAGACTGTCTAGTTTTTCTTAACAGACCTGCTCCTTTGCCTTTAACAGCTGCTTGATCTGCAGGCACTAGCAGATAAAAAGCCTTCCCCTGTTGATTTCTGTCATTTAAGCTACTGATAGAACACGAAGCAGGCCAGTTCATTGTCTTTTCAAAAAAATGAATTGGCAGCCCTAGTCCTCACATTAATTTCTTCTGCAAATAGCAATACAGAAAAAGAGACTACAGTCTCTTTTATCAAGATGGCCAGAACCCTATCTAAAACATACAGATTTTTCTGATAAAGAAGGCTATTTCTATAGAAATACAACTGACACAGGGCATCATCCTTCAAATTCACAATGTGTTCAGAGAACAAGAACTTTTGATGACTACGTGGCTTGTCATGTGAAGAAAGTTGGATGTAGCTGATTTTTTTTAAACACCCACCCACATTCTATAATAAACAGGTTTTCCATGCATACACCCCTGCAGCCACTCATTCACAAACTACAAGGTTGCAAGTTCAATACCAGCCAGGGCTCAGGTTCGACTCAGGCTTCCATCCTTCCAAGGTTGCTAAAAGGAGTACCCAGCTTGTTGTGGGTAATTACTTTACAGTCATAAACCTCTTAGAGACTGCATAGTGGTGTGAAGTGGTATATAAATGAAGCTGGTATTGCTATTGCTACACCCCTGGTATAGCAATGGCAAGGACATTCTCTTTCAAATGCATTATGCTTCCCTTGCCTCTCATGCTCTTTAATATATTACATTTTCAGGTTTATGAGAGAGAGAAAAATATGGTTGATTGTAAGAATCTGAAGCTATTGGGAGTTGCAAAGATTTGTTTATTCACATGTCAAGTAGCAAAACAGGGGCAAATTCCAGTATCTATGGTTGGTGCCATACTACTGAATTAATGCATTTTGACGCCACTTCAACTGTCACGGTTCCATCCTATGGTGGGGTTTGTAGTTTGTAGTGGCACCAGAGGTCTCTGGCAGAAAAGGCTAAATATCTCACAAATCTCCAAATCCTTGAATTTCATTGAGCCATGGAGTTAAAGCAGTGTCAAAATTGCATTATTTCTGCAGTGCAGATTAGACATATATGACACTATTGTTTGAAATCCTTACTGCTGACTCCAAAGGATCCATTTATAGATTTCTGGGACTGTAAATGCTTTAAGATGTTTTTTCCCTAACTTTTTCTATTGACACATCAATCTAGGGCAGTGATTCCCAAACTCTGATCCTCCAGGTGTTTTGTCCTTCAACTCCCAGAAGCCTCAGCCATCTTGGCCATTGGTCTGGGGTTAAGGGATGTGAGTCCAAAACACCTTGAAGGTTAGAGTTTGGGAATCACTGATCCAGGGAGTCTATAGATGAGCTATGCATTGTCCTACTTCAGTATTTTGCTAAAGAATCACAATTGTGCGTGGTAGTGCTGGAGAAGCGGGTTTTTTTTTTACAAATTTGTGACGGGGAGGTTCAAGTCCCATTATGTATGCTTCCCTCCATTGTGCTGCTCATCCTCAGTGCACTCTATGAAGACTGAATTAGAGAAGAGATAAAAATCTGCATACGTGAAAAATGTAACCAAATTAGAGAGAATATCTGCTAAAGTTTCTCTCATCCAAGTATGACCCAGATCCAGATAATGACCATACTGTCTATGGAATTCTGGGAGCTGTAGCCCCAAAAGTAACTTTTCCAAGTTCTACCCAGACATCAATAAACTATCATCTATGCCTATACATCATGAGATATAGTAAGAAACATATGTGAGAGAGAAGTTATTATTATTAAATGCCTTCTAGTTGACTCCAACAGTGTTTTCTTGGCAAGAGTTATTCAGAGGTAGTTTGCTGTTGCCTTTTTAGACTGAGAAAGTGTGACTTGCCCAAGGTCATCCAGTGGGTTTTCATGGCTGAGGGGTGAGTTGAACCCTGGTCTCCCAAGGTCCTACCTAGACCAACACTACACCATGCTAGAAAGCCAAATCTTCCAAATGGAAGAATATAAGCAAGTGCAGTTACATGTGCATAGTCTCCAAAGCATCCCAAGATATTTCCAGCCTTAGATGGAGTGGTCAATTACATATGTCCTCCCCTCCACCCAAATCAAGAAGGTTAATAACCAATGGCAGCCAAGTTCTTTTGGCACATGAACTGAAGATGCTTTTCTCATCACCAGGAGTTAAAGCATCTTTTCTCATCCCCAGGAGTTAAAATATAATAAACACACATTAAATAATCAGTGGCTTCCCTTTCATGACATTGACAGTCTCCTACTTGGGGCAGTCATTTCATTCTGGTTTACAGCAGGGATGGCCATGAACAAAAATGTGAGTTTTGAGTTGAGCAGATGAAGCCAAAAAGAGATTGGGAAGTGATTGATACTAGAGGGGGAAAGCCATAGATTTGGCACCATCCTATCCATTTCTCAAAAAGAAGGGAATCATTCTGAAGCTTGAGCAAATTCCACTCCCAATTTACTGGCAACAGCTTTGAGCCAGTCACCTAGAAATGAATGCTGTTGCAGCCCATTATTAATTCTGCAGACTTCCCTCTCACAGAGAGAGAGAGACAAACTCCCTATCTGCCGCTCTATCTTTTCATTAGGAAATTGTCAGATTTGCCAGTTTTTTCATTCACCACCAGATGGCCTAACTATTCCATTGTTTACAAGGAACAAAGTCTGCTGGAGAATGAGGGGGGGCAGAGGGGGGTGAGGGAGAGAAACGATAACTTTTAAGCTTTGCATATATTTGCCACTCTCTCACATCATGCTGCTATTATTCTGCTAGTTAATAAATGAGGCAGAAGGATTAGTTCTTAAATTGACCTTCTGCTTGTAAAATAAAAGATGCACACAGAATACAGATGGAGCTATATAATACAGATGCAATATAATCTGGTGCTAAGCACAGAGACCAAGGACTAGCCAATCTGTTAGTCCCTAGGTAAACATGTATCCACTTTGCGAGGTCTCATTAACCTCCAGCCGGCTTAAACTAGTCCCCGAGTATCATATTTGTCCTCAGCCTCTGGATTTCTTGCCCTTCTGGTGGGAATTCTCCATTGGCTAGTTAAAGTAGGTTTGCCAATGCTAAGAGTCTCCCAAGCAAAGCAAAGGAGATTTAATAGACCAGAGAGCCTGACCCACTGCAGGGTTTGAGCTGTGGGTTGTGATTTATATGATTTTAAATGGTATGAGACCTCACTGCTGGAGCAGCCATTCATCTCAACTTACAATGTGGTTGCATTGGTGATCAGTGGCTACAGTTGAATGAAACAGCTCCCTCATCTAAAATGGAAAGATACGGTTGTCAGATCACAGTCCAGAGAGAGCTCAGAGTCACTGTGGCTTTTACTTTTTGTTTTTGAAATGGACTTTTAGAACCTCTGTTCCTGGAGGCAAAGATTTCCCCATCTGTATAAGAGAAATTCCCTCATTTCTGTCTCTCTCCAACACAGACACACACACACACACACACCTGCCATGTGCTCACTCAAATTCACACACATTCTGTCTCTACACAATCATACATCCACTTCCTCTGATGCACGCTAGCAAAGGTCTAGGACTCTTGAACACATTCTCTCAGACATCCCACCCCCATTCTTTGCTTTGACTGTCTCTTACATAGAAAATGTCTATCTCTCATTCTCTTTCCTCCTTCTTTTTCACAAGCTTCCACTGTTTCACATACATATGCAGTCACACATTCTCATATATATAGACACATGTAGATCCACATGTCCAAACACATACACACACACCCCTCACAGACATAAGCCTTTTAGCTGAGTTAAAGTTATACATATCTTGCGCATTAAAAATAATCTGGAAAAGTTCTTAGAGAGTAATAAGTAGCTTGCCTTCAGACTACAAACAGAAGACCTGCAAGTCAAAATCTTGTTCACCCAGACATTTTAAATTGCTTTATCAATCTAGGTGCTATTGTTGCATAGTCTGTTTCTATGGCCATTTTTTGTTGTAGTTTGAAATATTACTAGGAATTTTTTAAAAAAATAATTGCATTTTGTAGCCTGCTCTGGTACTACTTGATAAAAGGCAGCCCATAAATCTCAAAAATAATAAATGAATAATCTATCTATCTATCTATCTATCTATCTATCTATCTATCTATCTATCTATCTATCTATCTATCCATCCATCCCAATTGTCCCTGTTCATCTGGGGCAGTTGCTAATCCTGTGATATGTTACCCTAAGGATCACCTCTTCATGAAGGGTCCCTCCATTTGATATAAATTTAATATTAAAGGGCTATCACAAGGAGCCCAGAGCATCTTCCAGAGCTGAGGAAACCACTTGATCATTTATAAGGAGTTTCTATAGACTCTGCATGGGAGCACTTAGCCCGTAGCCAAGAGGAATCTGCCAACTATCAAAATCAGCATAAGCCCCTCAATGATAGGAACAATGCTGTGTGTGATGTCTGTCAAGTAAAATAAAAGTATAAGAGTATCTCCCTCCAGGAGAGATCTATCTTTGTCTAGGGACAACTGCATGGATGGTCAGGCAATTCTCAACTTGCTTGCTCATTCTTTCACTTGGAAAATCCATTCAAGTCCTGAAACTGCCCTGAGTTAGATTTTGCCCTATATATTTGCCACTTGGGCAGTCCCAATTCACACTCTGTTGAATTCAGACAGACACTCTGTCTATTTCTCCCTTGACTCTTGGGCAAATTCAGGCCAATCCAGGTCCTAGGCTGTGTGCTGAGCCAGACTCATTCACTGTGTCCCCCAGTCTGTGCCTGAACCCAGTACAGTATTACCCTCTGCTAAACCCTCTAAGGGCCTTTGCTGACTGCCAGAAATAGTGCAAATTGAGTCCACTTTAAGGGTTAGGGTTAGGGAATCATGGGAACTGTATTTTATTGTGGCACCAGAGCTCTCTGACAGAGAAGGCTCAATGTCTCAGGGAAAAAAAAAACACAATTCCCATGACCCCCTAGCACTAACCCTAACCCTTAAAGTGGGCTCAATTTGCACTATTTCTGGCAGTCTGCAAAGGCCCTAAATCACTATCAGGTACCACCATTATTGTTAGTTCTGGAGTGTGTGTGTGAATGAGTGTTTGTGCTTGACTGGCATCTCTTTTTGTGTCAAGAATAAAAACCATTTGGAACTTGCATCCTGGAGTTCAGTTCTTGGAACTGTTGTACATAGTCTGACCCTGGCTTTTTAGTTATCATCTCACAACCTTCATTTGAGTGAATCAAATTCCCATTTTTGAATATTGATTTTGGGTCTCAGGACCCTTGCATTTTGGATAACTGATATCTGCCTTTTCTAAATCACCATATCTATTTGTTTTTGCTTTTTGAGAAGGTCTTCTTGACATGTTTCATGTTATTCTAATAAAATTGCCAACCATCAAGGTTCAGCTCACTCCTCAAGATCTATAGAAGCTACATCTCAGCTCTGAAAGCAAAGGCAGGGTGGACACTGGGAGAGGGCATATTTTTAAAAGGAGAAATATCAATACCTCATGAAAGGACAGTGCTTTGCATACAATTTGCATATGTTTATATTTATAGAAATAATTGCTATAATTTAAACTAGAAGGATATGATCAAATAACGCATATACCTGATTCATTTGCTGCCCAGGTGCTAATTGTTGATAGTCAGCTACAAGGCCCTTCCTATTCTCCCTTTTTATAGGTTTTTTTATAGTTAAATTGGAATTAGACTGCATTGCCTTTTGAGGAGAAATTGCCTTCTAATACAGGTTACACCTCTGTAGAGCAGGACACATGGAAACTCTAAGCAATGCCATACGTTCTTCCAATGGAATCCTGGGATTTGAAGTTTAGGAAAGGTCCTTTAAAATGCTCAGTAGGAGAGCTTTAGTACTTCATCAGACTACAAACCCCAGGATTCCATAGGATGAAACTATGGTAGATAAGATGAAATCATAGTGCTATAATTGTGTAGCATGAATGAGTCCCTGCTTGTTTGATAAAATGAGGTGGGCACTATAGTAGCCTATACCAGGTGGCAGCAATACTAGCCTCCCAGCTGTTTTTTCTGTGTCCCCCCCTACCCCCCTACTGATTCTCCTCTCTTGGAGGACAGAGCTATACCACAAAAATTGTCCTGCTCTCTCCTCCTTTCAGACTAGACTGTTGCTTCAGGTGCGGTGAAGGATGGTATCATGCTAACAATGCTGAAGTAATGTTTAACTGTCAATCCAAGCAGCTTATGTTCATAGAAAAGTTGGGGGGGGGGGCACCTTGTCCTTTACTTCAGGCAACAAAATGCCTTAGGCTGCCATCTTGGATATGTTTGAACCAGTGATGTGACTTTGATTATGCTCTCAGGCCGAAGATGCTCTGTGGCTTGTTCAGTGTAAGGAAAGACTGATAGCTCCTTGTCCAGAAACCTTCAAATCTTGAAACTGGAATTGCAGTTAAATATGTCATTGAGTTCCTCATTCACATTGCCAAAGACCAATGAGACACAATCCTACTGTAGATTAGGCTTGCTACTTTTCCCCAAAAGAGGCATGGTCTCTTTCATAACTGAGAATGCCAGGCAAATATTCATGGAGTATGCCTTTTCTACATGAAGATGACGAAGAAAATGTACATACTGCATTTCTATTTCAATCTACACTTTTAACAATGAATCTTTTAAGTAAAGTTTGGCAAAATGTCCTAACTGATTAAAAGCCCTAAAACTAAAAGTCAAAATTTTGTGAGGTGAAGTGTAAGAAAATTGAAAGTTTCTTTTAATTTTTAAATTACCATATTACTACCATATCCAAAAGGAAATAAAGACTTATTTTCATTCATATATTTCATCTCACATTAACTAAAAGCTTATTAAGAAATACACAGTCTAGAGGATAAATGAGACTAATCTGGCTTATGCATTAATGAAGCAAAATCAGTTGTCAGATCATTAATTAAATTCTACAAATCATTGTGTCACCATCATTGACAAAGGCTGTGTGCTCAATATCAAGGTGCAAATTAAATTGCATGGTGGCATTTTCATTTTATAACTTCAGTGGTACATTCAGGCTTATGGAATTGCTCTCAGAGACAAGGTTAGAAAAAACAGCAACAGGGCTACAGCTGATAGCTGGAATGTGAGAGCTGAAAATTGTTCTTGCGATTGTGTGCTTCTCAAAATATTCTGTCAAAAAGTCAATCAAATGGACCATCAAATATTCTACCAACTACTCCTTCAAATAACAAATATGCCAACTGGGTAATTCTGGGAGTTGCTATTCCCACCCCAAAAACAACAACATTTCCATACTGTTGTTCATGATAGTGAAATGGAGCTAACCATATTTCGATGCAATATACCTGAGCACCATACAATGAAAACAAATAACAGTGACCAAATGTGTAAAACTTGAAATTAAATCTGCTTGTGTTTATCTTTTTGTATTTATGCTTAAACTAAAAATGCTACACATATAACAGATTATGGAGAGTCTCTAAACTAAGGATAGGGAAAATGTAAGACACAGGCTTTATGTGGCCCATGGACCCCATCATGAGGCCCCTGAAGCCCTCAAAGCTACTAGACTTTCCTCCTTTTTGTGGAGGTGGTGGAATTTCCCCCACCTAGCTCATTTGTTTGTTTAGGACATTTATGTACCATTTGTCAATTCACCAGGGCACCTGAGTCATGCACAATCAATAGAAATATTTTAAATAGTGTATACATTTAAAACTTTTTAAAACAAACTAAAGCTACTCCTTAAAAATAATTTAGAACTAAACAGCAAAAACAACCAGAGTAGTTTCAAGGATCAATGGAAATGTGGAACAACACAGTTTCAGTTGCCCACCAGATGCTCAGAAGATATAGAATCAGCCAAATTTAAAGCAGAGGGTTCCACTTGCAGGGTGCTGTTACACTGAATGCCCTGTCACACATGTCCCCTGGCCCATGCAACTGGGCCTCTGTTGAGGTATATCAAATGCCAAGCTAGATCATATGGGAGGAGGCAGTCTTTCAGAGATCCTGGCCCCATTTAGGGCATTGTGAGTCAAAACCTGCACTTTGAATTGAAAATAAATTAGAAGCCAGTACAGTTCTTGTAAGACTGGTATTATATGTTCTCTAAGAGACACCCAACAACAGTATAGCTACCAAGTTTTGCAGTAATTGCAGCTTTTACTTTTCAAGGGCATCCCCATGTAGAACACATTACAGTAGCCGCAATTACCTGAGGTATTTCTCCAGACTCTTGTATTCAATGTAGAGTCAAAGTTGGAACAGATCTGAGCAATGTTATCCACAAAATATTTAGCAAATTCATTGCAGCACATTTCTAAATGCTAAAATGTAACCTGAGATCTAAAATGTAATAGTCCTTTGACTACCAAAAAATTACTTTGCTGGATGACAACGTACCATCATAACAGAGGCAGCAATCTATCTCTCTATCTCTCTATCTATTGCTCTCACCACTGTGGAATAGACTCTAAGATGGATCCTAACTCATATTCAACTATATTATTTCTATAAGTTCCCGTGCCATCAATATTCCACATGTTCTGGAAAGATAGAAATCCTTGTGTAATGTAAAAAAGCTTGCTAATTGAATTTTTTCAAAGTTTTCTTTTAATTAACAAATGTTTACATTTTAGCATTCCTAGGGAGTCCCCCAAAATATGTGGAAATTGCTACCTTATCTTTGAGTAATCTCATTTTTTTTTGCACCTATCAGATATTTGGATATGAAAGTTCACTGTTAACAGGCAAGAATTAAATGAAACTATTTTTTCCCCAAAAGACAGTATGTATTTCAAAGTAATCTAAAATATCACATGAAGAAGAAAACAAAAACGAAATCCACAAAAGATGAATATTACATCTGGTGTTTTGCTCTCATTTGTAAGAACTGCCATTCAAGTTCCTAATGAAAGAAACAGCATTTGGGAGATGGAATTTTAAAATTCTAAATTACACTTGCTCCCATGTTGATCTTGATACTCACAGTGGGAAATGTAAAGAAAATATTTTAGGAAATGAAGAATAGCTAGCTAGTCTGATTCTGATCCATTTCTGCTTTTCCCTGTACATGTATGGAACTCCATTAATTGGAGGAGCTAGCAGCTATTCAAAAGTTTTGTGGTTCCACAAGAAACTCTAAGCTCCAGATGGACGTCACATAATGACAGCTGAGAAGAACTTTTGACTTTCAAAGGAAGCCCATCAGTTGGACTCTGACTTTGTCAGTATGGGAAGAAGGTAAATCAACTGCCAAGATTTTTATTAGAACAGATTAGAAGTCTGTTGATGCAGTTAAATGTAAATGAGACAGGATAGGGTAACTGGGACAGCCTAGGAAATGGTGAATATCCCTCACCTATTTACTCCCATCCCATGTCTTTATTTTTCCTTCTTTTCTTATATCACTAGATAATTTTTAATGTATGATTTTCCTCAAAGCACTCATGAGAATAATCATCAACTTCATGCCTAGGACTTCATGGGTTGGCCAAAGTACTGGAAACTTTTCTGGACTACCAACCCCCATGGCCACTGGCTTTAAATTTCAATTTATCTAACCACAGAGTCTACCCTCTAAAAAGACAAAATAGCATTTACTAGCCTTTCATTTATCCCTGTGAAATTTGCCTGACATGTGCTTCTGTCAGCAGGTCAACTAATAGACTGCGGTTTTTAAAAATTGTGTTATTTCCCCCATTTCATGTTGACATTAGCACAGATAACATATATTTTAATTAACCGTTAGTACAATTTATTTAAGGAACCTGGCTTGAGTCATGTCTGGAAGAATACTTTCTGTCCCCAAGTTTCTGGAATAAAAAAATCATCATGTTATTATCTGCTTCAAGATATATTAGTGACTGAGGCACGAGTGATATGGAGTGTATTTTTCTTAAATTTTGAAATCTGTCATGATAGAATGTAGAAAAAGAAAATGCAAGAAGAGAGTCAGGAAACTGAAAAATAGGCAACTGGTTTTAAATAGGCCCAGCAGTTGAGAAAAGAAAGGCAATATCTGCTGGACTTAATCCTCTCCCCCACTCCATCCCCCCTTCTTTGTGTTTCATGTCCTTTTACTCTGTAAACCTGAGGAACTGTCAAATAATTATAAACCACTCATGTAAAGCACCATGTACAGTGATGTTCCTAAATAAGATGATGATGGTGGTGGTGGTGATGGTGAAGATTGATGATGATGATGATGATGGCATTACTGCTCCCTTCCTCCTGTGGAAGTAGTAGAAAGTTGAGTTTGGAAAAGTTACTTTTTGGATAACAGCTCCCAGAATCCCTTGGCCAGCAATGATGACTTATAATACAGTCAACAGTATTCATATCAAAGGGCAATATATAAATATGTATAGCTTATTTGTTATTGGCAAGGAGAGCGCAGATTGTCTACACATTACATTCAAGCCTCAATATTTATGACATGAGCTATCTTTGATTATACAAACGTAGGGCTTTGAAAGGCAAAAGGGGACCCTCATCCCTGTGAGGGGAGACAATTCATGGTTCTGAACAGATATTGGGAAAATTAGTCTTCGTTTTTTTTACAGCTCCAAGATCCTGAGAAGTGTTTTCCAAAAATAGAATGTAAACATACAAGAGACTGTTCAAATTGTCTTTTGGTCAGAGGACCCCAGATCTAATCCATGGCACTGCTATTTAAAGGGTCAATTTAAAGGAATGAGTAGCAGATGATGGCAAGAACCTTTGCCTGAACTTATGCCAGTCAGAATGGGAAATCCCAGAAGAGACCAAATAGTGGCATAGTATAACGTGGCTTCAGGTGTTCAGCCAAGTGTGTTATTGAACTCATCT
>CM034708.1:25704672-25721099 GCA_020142125.1 Phrynosoma platyrhinos
CTTCCAACTCTATGATTCTATGATTCTATGATTCTATGATTTATACATGAGGTTGACTTATAGTTGAGTATATACAGTATTCTGAATTGTGTGATTGTGTGTGATAAAGGGGCAATTTTGTGTAAGTAGGAGCAAGTTGGTTTCAGGAAAAGAAGAGGCACTAGGGATCACATTGTAAACATATATTGGATAATGGAGTACACCATAGATTTCCAGAAAAGAAAATCTGTATGTGCTTTATTGACTACATACAGTAAAGCCTTTGATTTCATAGATCACACAAAACAATGGCTTTCTTTTTGAGGAAAAGGAGTGCCACATCTGATCATCTTGATGCATAACCTCTACTAATGACAAGAAAATAGAATATGGAGAAAAAGAATGATTTCCAATTGATAAAGGGGTAAGGCAAAGTTGTGTACTATCACTCTATTTGTTAAACCTGTATGCAGATATTATTGTTCACACAGCAGGCTTAGAGTCAGAGGTAGAAAGAGTGAAGACCCCAAGGAAGAAACATTAACAATCTAAGATATGCAAATGGCACAATACTAATAGCAGAAACCAACATTATTGAAGAAGACCAAGGAGGAAAGCATGAAGATAGGATTAATGTTGAACATTAAGAAAACAAAAATAATGACCATGGACGAGCTGCAAGAATACATCCTAGACAATGAGAAAATCAAAATAGTCAAAGAGTTCCCATACCTTGGATCACATATAGACTAGAACAGAGACTGCAGTCAATAAGTAGGAAGTAGGACAGTAGGAATGGGAAGGGCAGCCATGAAAGAACTAGATAAAATTCAAGAGTAAAGATAGACAGCTGAACACTAAGTTAGAATTGTCCAAACTATTGTATTCTCCATCACAGTGTATGGATGTGAGAGTTAGACAAGGAAGAAAGTTGATAAAAGGAAAGTCAACTCATTTGAGATGTGGTGCTAGATAATAGTACTGAAGATACAGTGGGTGGCCAAGAAGACAAACAAATAGGTCCTAAAACAGATCATGTTGGAATTCTCCCTGAAAGCAAGGATGACTAAATTGAGACTGTCGTATTTTGGTTACATGACAAGGCATAAATAATTAGAAAAGCCAAAATTATACTGGGAAAGGTAGAAGGCAATAGAAGGAGAGGAAGACCATATGTCAGATGAACAGAGATGATCAGGGAGACCACTGTCCTGAACCTATAAGACCTCAGCAGGGCTGTTGAAGACAGGGACACTTGGAAATATATTATTCACAAGGTCGCCATGAGTCAAAGTCAACTCAAGGGTAGCTAACAATGACAGTAGAGGAACTAGAGTGGTGTAATGGTTTGAGTATTAGATTTGGACTCTAAGGGCCTCGGCAGACAACTAATAGAGTCATCTTGGAGGCCAGGAAGAGGAGGGGCAGCCGCATGCGCGGCGCCCATTCCTCTTCCCGAGGTTGCCCTCAGAGCTGCCGGCCCTCCGCACGGCCGGCGCTCCGGGGGCAACCTCCTGCCGCAGCGTCCGGACACGCTGCGGCGGATAAGTCAGGGAAAGTGCGCCCTACGCGTTTAGGGCACACTTTCCCTGACTTATGAAAGGAGCGCTGATTTAGCGCTCCTTTCAGAGGTGCCGACAGTGCGCCTCGGTGCGGCTGCCGTGGTCCCGCGGTGCACCGTCCCAGGGCGTCTCTGACGCCCTGGTCTGCTTCCCCCCTAAGAGACCATGGTTTGAATCCATGCTTAGTTATAAAAACCCACTGGGTAATCTTGAGCATGTTGCATGCTCTGTGCCCTAGAAAAAGAAAATAGCAAATCTCTGAATAAATCTTGCCAAGAAAATGGCTAGAGATGGAGCATCAAAAGATCTCATAATGTCTCACAAGAACTGCCAATCCTGCAAGACCACCAAATCCTGCAGAACTGGGAAGTCTCATGAAGGTGTGCCCATCGTGAAATTTCCAGTGAAACTTATATTAGCTTTCATATATGCACCATCACCTGCTGTGTGGACATCCCCTCTCACCACTGCTGCTTTTCAGGCTCCCAAGGCAATTGCTGATCACTGTGAACTCTAAGGCGTCCACGGCCGGCATCAATAGTTTTTTGTGGTTTTTAGGCATCCACGGCTGGCATCAATAGTTTTTTGTGGTTTTTAGGGCTATGGGGCCATGTTCTAGAAGAGTTTATTCCTGATGTTTCATCAGCAGTTGCAACTGGCATCTTCAGAGAACACTGGCATGGAAGAGAGTGGTGTATATATACTGCTGGTTGAGAGGAAGCAGTTTACATGTTGATTTGTATATTGTTCTGTTCTTGAATGGCAAGGTCTCAGAGTAGCTATTTAATTAACGATCCATTATCTGCTGTGAAATCCCCTCACTCTGGGTGGTTTTCATTTGCATTTGTTGAGTCTTGATTTTGGGGTTTTTCAGGACTGTTAGCCAAACTTTGGGCCTCTACAGATCGGCAATTAACGCCAGCATCAGGATAGAGTGGAGGCGTGGCAACCACACATTGCATTCCCCAATTGTGCTCTGATGCTGGTGTCACACCACCTGCCTGCATGTCCGGCAGGCAGCATCATGTGATTTCTTGCGTGTAGCATTTAGACATGCTGCACCAAAGAAACGCTGAAAAGTCACCACCACAGCAGCAATGGAGGAGCAGTTTGCCATTTCTTTTTACAGTGGCAAACTGCCAGATTGGACCCACAGTGCATGGTTACTGTGGTCCTGATCCAGTGCTGAAAGGGGCAGCGGGACACTGCTCTATCGGGGAAGTTTGTAGAGCCCCCTAGTTTACTTTAAGGGTTTCTTTTTCAGTTTGGGCTTGATATGAAGGGAGACAGGCTGGTCTAGTAGATTAGGAACAATTGCTGGGGGGAGGGGTAATAGACCTGGCAATTTTTCTTTTCACCTTATCACCTACATATGTTTCAGTTTTATTCATATGCTGTTATTATGCAAAAAAGAAAAAGAAAAAAAAAGGGGGGGGGGAGCAAAAAAGAAAAAAGAAAGAATGAAAAGAAAGGAAAAAAACAACAGTCACCAGTTTTATATATACCTGTATTTTCTGGCGTATAAGATGACCCCCAACTTTTCCAGTTAAAATATAGAGTTTGGGATATACTCGCCGTATAAGACGACCCCTCTTCCAATGGGAGAAAATGAGAAAGTGTTGGGGGGAAAGGACTGCCAATATACTAGGTGATGCATTCTGTACAGTTTGTGGCCAAGTAAGTGATCCTGGGCATGTCACACATTCTCATACTCAGAGGATGGTAATGGCAACCCCCATTTGAAGAAACATGCCAAGAAAATCCCATAATAAGATTGTTTTAGGGTTGCCATAAGTCGGAAAGGACTTGAAGACACACAAGAACAACAAAAAAGTCTGCAATTGTTTCATAGGTAGTACATGGGAATAGGAGTCCATGGTTTGAGTGTTGGACTACCACTTTGGAGACCTGGGTTTGATTCCCCACTCTGCCATGAAACCCACTGGGTGAACTTGGACAAGTCACACACTCTCAGCCTCAGGGGAAGGCAATGGCAAACCTCCTCTGAACCAGTCTTGCCAAGAAAACCCCAGGATAGGGGTTCACCTCTTATCCGCTGCTGCTTCCTCCTCCTGCCTCACGCCACACCACGCCACCCCTTCCTCCCCCCCTCCTCCTCTGACCTGGACTTCCTCTCTTCCTCTTCCTCCCACTTCCTCTCTTCCTCTTCCTCCTTCCTCCTCCTCTGCCACCCGGTGTATAAGAAGACCCCCGACTTTGGAGAAGATTTTCCTGGGTTAAAAAGTAGTCTTATATGCCAGAAAATACTGCGCATATATTTATATATATATTTATATATGTCCACTGGGCATTTGCCTTTTCTTAGTGCCTTGAAGCAGAGGGCTTACTCATGCTTCAGGGTCAAGAGCCAAAATTTGTGAATCAGTGGTCTCTGATGTTTCACTTTTCAAGGTGTAGTATGATTATTAATTAAAACAAAGCTTTGTGAGGTCTATAAAAGGGGGGGGGGGAAATGAGTAAAACAGGAGCAGTATTATCTGTGACTGTCTGTGAGACATTGCCAGAATACAAGGCTGTGTGGCTTAGTGAGAACACTATACATTGATTAAAGATGTCAATATAGTTTGATATAAAGTTTAATTCTGCATCATGTGTATTTCCCACCAATGCACTTGCATGTGTCCAGAAACATGAAGATTGTGGGGTGCAAGTTGTGCATATCCCTATAAAGACTCCACAAAATACAAACCAAGACAACTCCATTGAACCTTGGTTTGAAATAGGGTTCTTCACAAATTCCTATGATGGACTTATTAACAAACAGAGTTCTAGTGTACTAGGACTGGTGGTTTTTCTTCTCTTTCTCCATCATGCTGATAGGCTAAAGTCAATGATAGACTCCAGTACTAACTATTGTGTTGTGTTACTGTTGTTAACTGCCCTCAAGTTGACCTCAACTCATTGTGACCCTGTGGATAAGACATCTCCAAGACCCCTTGTTCTCAACCTCTCTGATCAGGGTCTGCAGGCTCAGGCCTATGTCCTCCCTGATTGAGTCTATCCATCTAGCATGTCTTCATCCTTTCTGCTGCCCTCCAACTTTCCTAGAATCATTGTCTTTTCTAATGATTCATTTGTTCTCATGATGTGCCCAAAGTATGACAGCTTCAACTTAGGGGGTGTGCAGATGGGTGGCTCTGGGCCACCCTGGGAATCGGTGGATTGGGGTCATGGCTACCCCACGACACAGCCCCGATCCTCCCTTTTGCCTCCCCAAAAAGAACGGCAAAATTAAGGGTGGCAAAAGGCCGCCCTAAGAGCTGGTGCATGCCTCTTCCTCACCCTTTCTGGTGCAGCATGTCAGAACGCTGCGCCGGAAGGGCATCCTGATGTCACGTGCCATGCATAATGGCACGTGGCATCAGGACAGCATCGGCGTGGGGTTGAGACAGCTGGCGTGTGGCTCTCCCGCCCCAACTCTGCCTCTAGGTCAGCCCTTTGGGCCGGTCTGCAGAAGCCCTTAGTCATCTTGGCTTCCAGAGAGAGTTCATACTTGATCTGTTCTAGAACCCATTTGTTTGTCATCTTGGCTGTCCGTTGTATTCTCAGCACTCTTTTCCAGCATCATATTTCAAATGAGTTGATTTTCTTCCTATCAGCTTTCTTTACTGTCCAGCTGTCACATCTGTACATGGTAATGGGGAATACATTGGTTTGAATGATCCTCACTTTAGTGTTTAGAGTTATGTCTTTACATTTTATTCTCTCGTCCAATTCATTCATAGCAGCTATTCCCAAACCTTATCTTCTTCTGATTCTGTTACCATTGTGTTACAGCTGGGCTTAAATAAAATTATCATATTAAGCATAAGCGCTGGGTATCTTACCATGCAGGCCACTATAATCAGTATAATACTAAAATTTCTTCTGTCTTCTATTGCTCTGTCAGAGATACCACCGCATCTTCATTCCAATCCTTCTTTCTTGCTTTCTTCTGCCTCTTCCCTAGAGCACATCAGTGGAAATGCTGTTGTTACAATTGGCTGAATACCACACAAAACTCTATGCAAGGGATGCCTTGAATTTTAAAATGGGTTTCCTTTGGCTGAACTCCCATCAACCTCTTAGTTTCACTTTCTGCAGACTTCAAAGTGATGGAACGTTACTTGCCTGAATGCTTCCAGAAAGCAAAATGTAATATTGCAGGGAGGGGAGTGACATGTTGCACTTGGAGTAGGATTTTACCATCCTTTATGCATCCTGCATTTTGTTTTCTTTTAAAATTATTTTTAAATGAATATATCTGATAACTAAGTCCTAAAAGAAATAATAGACACAACCACTATTATTATTTTCTTAAAAAATTATCTCCATTTTACAAAATGAAAAAAGTAAAAATAGAAATTCTTTTGCTGAACTGATGCCCAGCAGGAACCTGATTGATCCTGGGTCAGGACAGACAAAAAAAAAAAAAAAAGGGAAACTATGATGGAATTGATGATCTGCCAATCTCAGCTTAAACAGTATGACAAACTATTAGACAAAGTAATGGAAGGTAAGCATATTACTAAAAGGGGATGTAAAAACATCTTATGAGAAGTACTTTGTAAAAAAACCTTAAACCCACAATTTTGTAAGGCAGGATTCCAGCAAGGGAGTTGGTTAGACAGTTAGATGGAAAGGAAGTTTTGTTGATGTTGTGTGCCTTCAAGTCATTTCCAACTTGTGGAAACCCAAAGGTGAACCTATCACAGGGTTTTTTCTCCCAAAATTTGTTCAGAGGGGTTTGGCTTTGTCTTCCTCTGAGGCTGAGAAAGTATGACTTGCCCAAGGTCATCCAAAAGGTTCCATGGCTGAGCAGAGATTTGAAACCTGGTCTCCACAGTCCTAGATCAACACTCAAAATACTTCAGCACCCTGGCTGAGTTAGAGATAGATAAAGGAAGATGATATTGCAGATGAGCAAAATGAATTAATTCTTTGTTTGTCTTCACTGCAGAGGAACTAGGGTGGCTATCAGAGTCTGAACTGAGATTTTCAGGAATGAAATTTGAAAAACTGAAGGGGGCGGTGAAGCAGTGAAAAGAGATTAGGTTCTCAGCCTTGCAGTCAGATAAGCAATTACCAGATCGTTGAATTGATATTGTATCACTGAATGCATATTGATAAAGAACTCAAACTTTATCAACTTTATTGGTCTTACAAAATATGTTACTTGCACCAAAGTTTGTTGGCTTCTGTGCCTGAGGAACAGAAAGTAGCCAGGGTAACACCAATTTTCCTGATAGGGTGAGGAGGCAATCTTGGAAATTACAGGCCAGTTAACATCTATTCCAGGTAAATTAAGAGAAAGTGTTGTTGAAGATAAAGGGCAGTGTTTGACATCAGCTATTTAGGAGTTGTCTGCACTGGCCAGGATATTCCAGGAGCAGTTTGGAATATCCTGGTGCCTTAGTTGTTCCATTTTCCACTCCCCACAGTACACCGGCTTACACCAGACATTGTCAGATTTCCAGAACTGGAGGTTGTGCCTTGTGCCATCTGGATAGAACAGTGCCAGAATGAGGGGGAAAAAGGTCTTTTGACCTATGCAGACAAGGTTCCAGGTAAGAATACTTAAATAAGTAACTTCTCCTGGCCCAACCTACCCACCCCCAAAAACTCTGATGGAAATGTCATTTACCTGTGCTCTGATCACTGGCAGAATGTACCTTCTTTTCCCATGCAGCTGATCCCTAGTAAAGTAGGTGGAGGGAAGTTACAATACAGTTGGACCCTCACATTTGTGGCTTTGACATTTGCAGATTTCATTATTTATATTTGATTTATATGTTCTTTCTAGGAATCTCTAGGTCCTCCAGCGTGACTCTCTGATCAACTTCCACCAGATGCCATGTTGGATGACCTAGAGATTCCTAGAGAGAACACTTTCTTAAGGCACTTATAGGTCCTCCAGCACAATTCTGTGGTCAATTTATGGCAGATGTCAATCACAGAATTGCATCGGAGGACCTAGAGATTCCTAGAGAGGTTTTCTCTCAGGTTAAAAAAAGTTGGGTTTTTTTTATTTGCAGTTTTTCCCATTTTCATGGGATTCCTGCGCCCCTAACCCCAGTGAACATGGAAGGCCCACTGTAGTGGCAATAGTGCCACAATTGTGACTAAGCAGAGCTTGTGACTACAAAATGGTTATTAAAGTATTCTATTAGCCACAATACTAGTCAATATTACAAGCATATCGAAGAATATTTTTTACTGTTCTGAAGGGACATCCTCCCCACAATGCCAGACTGCCTTGTCTCAATAAAATGAGGCCAGGTACTGTGAGAAATATCATTAAAAAAAGGAATACACTCATCCCTCCACATTTGTGGCTTTGACTTTTGCGGATTTGATTATTCACAGATTTTATTAATATGTTCTCTCTAGGAATAGCTAGGTCCTCCAGCACAACTCTATGGTCAACTCTAACCAAAAGTCACACTGAAGGACCTAAAGATTCCCAAAGAGAGTACTCCACTAGGCCTTTGTAGCTCCTCCAGCACAATTCTATGGTCAATGTCTGGCAGATGTTGACCACAGAGTTGCACTGGAGGACCTAGAGATTCCTATAGAGGTGTTCTCTCATGTAAAAAACATAATGTTTTTGTTATTTGCAGTTTTTCCACATTTACCGGGGTCTTGTGTCCCTAATCCCAGTAAATGTGGAGGGACGAGTGTAGTCCTACTCAGCTATATTCAACTACTTCAACAACCTTACTAAGGAATAAACCAGAGTAAACTCAAGCAAACTTCTTCTGAGCAAATGTCCTTAGGACTTCAGTATAGGACAGGAAACCAGAAATAATAATTTCAAAGACTATTCAAAATGGTGTGAGAACCCTGGTTGTCCATAGTTTGTACATTTAGTTTTTTTTAAAAAAAATCTATCATTGCCCATGGTCAAAGAAGTTGCTTGTATCACTGGGGCACTTCACAAACTTATTAGGCCAGATAAAATAGTGGAACAACAACAACAGAGCATAATTGTGTGTACAGTCAGATCACCTTAAATAGGAAAAAAAAATCTTTAATCTTCTCCATTCCAGACAACACCTCCCACGATGATGGGCATGTGAAATTATTTTATCCATGCTTGAATGAGTCATAAGGGGAATCCAAGCCTATTCTGTACCACATTAGTATGTAAGAATTATTTTATTGGAACATTTCTATAGGATGGGAACTACATGTGTATGGTGGAAACTATACAATGTTTTGAACTGCTCCTTTATTATAGGGGTTAAATATGTATTTATGTTTTGTATATAAAAATATGGCGTATATATAAATGTGAATATAAATGTGGTGGCTTAGTGGTTAACACTCCATTTCTGATGATTGGAAGATCAGAAGATTAGCAGTTCGAGACCTGAGTGCTGCACGATGGGGTGAGCTCCTGTCACTAGTCCCAGCTTCTGCCAACCTAGCAGTTCGAAAGCATGCAAATGAAAGTAGATAAATAGGTACCATTTCAGTGGGAAGGTAACAGCATTTGGTGCAGCCATGCTGGCCACATGACCACCAGAGTAGTCCTCAGACAATGCTGGCTCTTTGGCTTAGCAACGGAGATGAGCACTGCCTCCTACAATTAGTTACGAATAGAAATTCATGTCAAGGGACTACCTTTTCCTTTTTCCTTTTTATATACGCATGTACTATAGGGGTGGGGTGGGGGATTTCCACCACCTTTGGAGGTCCCCTGAACTCCCAGGGGTCAAAAACAATTATTGCAAATACTCCCCCAGTTTTTGTCTTCAAATGCTCCCAAAATATCCAGTAGGGGGCAAAGAATGTATTTCTACCACATTTTTCAGCCTCCTTGGGCCAATTTAGGGCCAAGAGTTTTCTTTTTTGAAACAGGAAGTGAACAGAAAACGGCTTCTACTCACTTCCTGTATGGCCTAAAATGGCCCATGAAACCTGCAAAAAGATGATGAAAACGTCCTTGCAGCCCCTAGAGAGCATTTGGGAATCCCTAATTTCTTTATTTGTTTATTTTGTAGGAGAAGGTGCAGTGGAGAGATGTGGCCCTCTAAGGTCTCTGGGGGGCTCATGTGCTCCCCTAGTCTCCCACAGTTGCTCATTCCTGTTTTATTATTTGTCCTATCTATTTGTTAGTATTAAAATGATACTATGTTCAAAATAAACATGGACCAAGATATTTTGTTGCTTCAGGTAGAGAATCTACAAGGAAGCCCTATCATTATAGTTTATCTATAAACTAAATCAAGTAATTTTCAATCCACTTTCCTTTATCATTTATTTACATTTTGAAATTTTTTTATCTTTATTTTGTCTTTATTTTTATCTTTAAAATATCAGGCAGTAAAATCAAAAATATTAAAACATTACAGTATCAAACATTACTGCATTATTGCTGAAACATTACTGCATTGTTGCTATGGTTTTTCTGTGAAGATATCACCTAGCCTGGAACTTGACAAAGAAATGTTAATGGCTCAGAAGAGGTTCTTCATACTTTCTCAAAGGGAGAGTTACAGGGATCTTCCTAGGTAGCATACCTTTTCCACCTGCCCTTGAAACTAAGGGGCTGTACACATGGGCAAAAAGAGGTGCTTTCAGACTGACTTGGAGGTGTGGTATTTAGACGAAAGCATGCCTAAAAGCCAGCAGGAAAGCACCCTCTAGGTATTGTATGTTGGGAAAAGCCACTACAACCAGAAAAATGTGCACCTTTGCATGTGCGTATGTATGCAGCAACACTGGTGCATCAGAAAAAGGGTGCTGGAGATTTAAAATGGCCATATAAGTGCACTGCCGCACATGTGGCGGAAATTGAGTCAGCGATCCAGAGCATGCATCCTACGATGCAAGCTTTAATTTAAAGTGCCCTATGCTTCCAGATGTGGATGCACTGGTGCAGATGTGCTTGAATATTAGAACCCTAACCCTAATCCTAACCCTAATTGTAACCCTAACCCTAACCCATATTGTAACCCTATGCATGCGCCCTAGCCACTGTCCTCTGTTATGACAATAAATGCTTTCTGTTGCATGTATACTTGCTGTCAGCATGCACAGCAATTTCCATGAAAGAGGCTTTTGTGACCACTACTGGGCAGGTATGCAGGTGTGCATAAGACCTGCCCACCACTTCCTGGCATGCTTGGGGGGGGGGCTCCTGGATTGTTTGTCTGTGTGTCCTGTTGACCATGTCCCTTGCATGACCACCAGCTGCATGTATCAAGTCTGTCCACACAAACCACTCTTGTATGTACCTCTCCCCTCCACCCTGATCTGTGTGGGACATGTTTTGTGGAGGACGATGGAATAGGTGTCTCTTTGGTTGACAAACTCATTCCTCTGCCCCAAGAATGGCACAATCAGACAGTGGCACCTGTCTATGGCACCCACTACTTGGGGGAAGCCAAGGTCAGTGAATCCTTGCATGATCTGTGGGTGTATGACAGGTCCTGCACAGGTGCACAGGGATGCTGAACATCAGTCACCTTTGTACAGACAAAATGACAGACTGTATGCCACCCAATGACATGTTCTCTGCAGGTGCGCAGGGATGCCAAACTTCAGTCATCTTTGTACACAGAGAATGACAGACTGTATGCCACCCTATGACATATTCTGTGCAGGTGCTCAGGTGTGCAGGGATGTGTTCCTATACACGTGTGCATGGGTCTGAGAGAATGAAGAAAAAAAAAGTATAGCAGCCACTGTCAGCCTGTGCAGTTGCTCCGTCTCCCTTCGTGGCATCCTTGGGGCTGGCAGTGCAGTTGGTGGGGCTTCAATATGGCCTTGAAAAAGCCACATCGACTGCCACCCCAATGCAGTTGCTCCATCCCTATTTATGGTATCCTCGGGGTAGGCGGTGCATGTCATATTTTCCTGCCCATCTGTACAGCACCTAAGATAATGTTGCTCACTAGACTTCTGCAAGAAAAAGAAGGGAAACTGGGATTGCAATAGAGAGGCACACGAAGAACAGTGTAAAACATGAGGCAGAAAGAAAGAAGCTGAGAGAAGGAACAGGTGAAAAGAAGGGGAAAAATAAAAATAAACATATCTTTCAGCTTCCTCTCTTTGAGTCTATAGAAGTGCCTACTTAATATGCTTGCTCCATTAAAAATATTAATGTCTGCTTATTTCACGCTTGCATGCAAGTATAAAGGATTTCAATTTTTTCTTTTATCATGTGAAGTCACAAGAGATTTTGAGCCTTTTAAAATAATTTTGTCTGTGCCTGGGTTTTTGGGGGGGAGTGATTTGTACAAAAATATTGTGTTTCTACAAAACCCTTTTATACAGAAAACAGTGTATTTTGTGCATTCTCCCCCACCCCTGCAAAAAAGTCCCAAAGTGTGAAAAATCTCACGGTCATTTTCTCAATGAAATTTGCAAGTATCCTTTACATCCTGTTTCCTCCTTTGCTTCACTTGTCTATTTGTAAATTATTCCAAACGTTACCAAAAAAACTATATACCTGAAGTGGTCTGTCCTTTCAAGGGAAACCAGACCTAGAGAAGCATGGCCAATACATCTTCCCATTGTTCAGGGGAGAATATGTCATTGCCACATTGCGGCTAGAACCATTCATACTCATGGATACATAGAGAGAACAGCAGAAAACAAATTACACAAAGAGGCAGTGATGAAATTAAGGACAAAGGCCCATAGGGACAAAGTTCAGGGATCTGCTATCAAGGGTGCTCTGAAATGAACATCCAGAAAGTAGCAGACATTTAGGGCACCTTTGAAAAGGCCTGGCATCAACATCTGGACTGACATGAGCAAACTGAGGGCTTATTCGGACAGTTAAAATAATCCTGGTAGAATGTGGATTGAATCTTTGTTGTTCACATGCATTTTGAATGCATCCAATTAAGTTTTTTTGGGGGTGGGCTGCCAAAAAACCCCACTCAACCTGGGATAATCAGTCTTGGGCCCTCCCCACCCCCAAGTTTTCTTAGAATATTTGTGTTTTGTCAACTGTGTGAATAACCAAAGTAAATAGATCCAGGATAAACCGGGATAAAATTCTACATGCCTTGAACATGTTTTGAATACATCTGCATCATCCTTTCCATTTTTATTCCAGTGCTAATACATGTGAACAACACAACTCATTGAGATGTGCATAGACATAGTTCCGATAAAAAAAGTGTGAATAACAAAACTGGAATGCGTGAGTGAAATTATTTGGACAGTCGTGCTAAAAACAACAAAGTTTGAATAGGGCCTGAAAGGTAAACAGAAAGAGTTATGATATGAATGAAAAATGTGTGTGTGTGTGTAAAAGCATATAACAAATATAATAAATCATTAAAATAATCAATTATTCAAATTAACACTACACAATCCAAACAATAAACAGCAGTATGAGAGAAGGCCCATAAGACATAAATGATTTCGTGAAGGAAAAAAAGATAGTCCAATTCTTCATTCAAAAGAAGCCAAACACATTTTAACTAGCAGTCTTCATCAGCAACCTGAGAAACTCTTATGTTGTCCAATGTGGTGTTAATTTGAATAATTTATTATTCATATCCTAACTCTTTCTATTTACTTTTCATTATTTCAGTATGTTAGGTCTTATCTTTTCCTTTTGTCCCATTTTAACTGGTGTGGGCATAGCAAGCTGCTTCTGCTTACTGTATCAGTCTGCCTTCTGTGCATGGTGGACTGGACACATACATGCTCATTTCATTATACTTTTACTTTGCAAATATTTTATCCATTTGTGCAGAAATGTGCATTCATCATCAGGGCAGCTGAAGCAATCTCCTTTACCTCCAGTAGTCATGCTGTTGCTGATGCTGTGACTGTGCTGAGTTTAATATGCAGATCAATATTTCTAATGGAAATACAGACTTAAAATTATACACACACACACACACACAAACACACCAATTAAAAACCCCAAAGTTTAAAATACAGATCTCTTCTTCTCACTGCATCTTCCCCCTTCCTCCAAGAAGAGGTACAGCCTTATACCTGGAGTTTGGAAGATCACCCCCTCCCAGGCTGCTGCTACATTGCAGAATTAATAGTTTGACACCACTTTAACTGTCATGCCTCCAGCCCATGGAATCTTGAGATTTGTAGTTTGATGTGGCACCAGAGCTCTCTGACAGAGAAGGCTAAATATGTCACAAAAGTACAAATCCCAGAATTCCACAGCATTGAGCCATGGTAGCTAAAGCTGTGTCAAACTGCATTAATTCTGCAGTGTGGATGCAGTCCCAGGCCTTCAACTAATGCCACTGGGAGCAACCAGCTAGTTTGTGTTTTATTTCAGTAGTAGAGCAGTGTGGCGACCATGGTTGAGGCCATTTTTGGCAGGTCTGAGGACCAGCTAGCACACAGTACTCTATCAACAGAAACTGGGATATCTTGGCAGCCAGTGTTGAGAGCAAGCTGACCACAGCTGGGCCTATTTTCCAGGCACTTAATATACTGATTTCTTCACACTTCTTTTTTTACCACTCACAAAGTAACTGTAGTTATTATATGGCACTCCAGTGTCATGGCAAATTGAAAATTATAAATGAAGGTACTTCATCATAATTAGAATGTGGAATTCATCATTTTAAGAATGTGTACAGAGAGAAAGGGGGTAGAGTCTTATTCTCCACCACAGTCTGGCTTGACAATAGTGGTGGCTGGGCACTGGCACTGTTTTTAACTAGTTTAGGTCCTACCTTTCTAATAGATCTTTTGCTGCTGTCACAGGAGGCCAGGTCTCTACCTCTGTCCCATTATCTGTTGGCATTCCTCAGGGTTCTGTTTTGCCTCCTTTATTGATCTCCCTTTATACTCTCTCCCTAGGCAACCTTATTAGCTCTGGTTTTCAGTACCATCTATATGCCGATGATGCCCAACTATAGGCCTTTGCAGACTGCTAGAAATAGTGCAAATTGAGTCCACTTTAAGGGTTAAGGCTAGTGCTAGGGAATCATGGGAACTGTATTTTTTTCTGAGACATTGAGCCTTCTCTGTCAGAGAGTTCTGGTGCCACAATAAACTCCAGTTCCCATGATTCCCTACCACTGAGTCAGGGCAGTTAAAGTGGACTCAATTTGCACTATTTCTGGCAGTCTGCAAAGGCCCTATATCTCTCTACTATGAAACTTTCTCCAGACATTGAGTGGTGTGTTTCATCATGTCTCTCTGCCATCTCTGCTTGGATGTGTCATCGATGCTTGAAACTTAACATGGCTAAAACTGAGTTACTTGTTTTTTTTCCACCTAGTACAACTCTGCAATGTTCTTTTCAATTACAGTTAATGATATTTTTATTCAACCTGTTCAGGAAGCGTGAAGTCTCTGCTTTATTTTTGACTCCTCCCTGTCATTTGTTCCTCAGATTCTGGCCACTGCAAAATCTTGTCAATTTTTTCTTTATAACTTGACTAGAATTAGACCTCTTCTTTCAGAGTCCACTATCAAGACTCTAGTTCATGTTTTGGTTGTCTCTTGGATGGATTGCTGCAATCTTCTTCTGACAGGGCTTCTTCTTTCTCATCTCAGCCCCCTGATCTCAGTGCAGCATTTTGCTGCCAGGATCATCTTTTCAGCCCACTGTTTTGTAGTCTTGTAACTTCTCTTATGTCATACCTTCACTGGCTCCCAATCCCTTTCAGAATTTGGTACAAGCTCTTGTTGCTAATGTTTAAAGCTTTGCACAGCCTGGCTCCCCCTTATCTCTCAGCTCTTGTGCCCCCTTACCAACTGGTACATGCTTTATGTTCCAGGGATTCTGGGCTGCTGACTCAGTCAAGGACTTTCTCCTCTCCTGCCCTGATTTGTTACTTTTCCTTTGCTGCTCTCTATTTTTAGAATCGCCTTCCTATCCACCTTTGGACTACTACTTCACTGGCAACTTTCAAGCCTGATTTAAAACAATCTTGTTTTGCAAAGCCTTTCAACTCAAAATCTAGACACTGCTGCCAACAAAATTGAACTGATGTTTACTGTTTTATGATATTTGTGTTTTATGATTTTTGTTTTGATCTTAGATGTTAATGACATTAATATTTTATTACTTTTTTCTGTCTTTAGACTGTATGCCATAGACAGGCTTTTACCTGTATTTTGGCTACTAAAATTGTACAGTGCAGTGCAAATTTATGGTGCTTTATAAATAAAATTTAATAATAATAATAATAATAATAGGAACTACAATGTCTGTGGTGGTGGGTTGGAGGTAAATTGGTTGATTTCTGCCTTTGGAAATCTTCTTTGTGTCTTAGACATATTGGGTTTTACTCTGAATTGTAAAGCACTTTTAGAACAACTATCCAAGGTGGCTGGATCTATTGGGGTTTGGAGTTCAGCAGTTTAGTTAACACTTTTTTAAAGGTCAAAATAAAACCTTAGATGGATTTATCACCTTTGTGACATGGAAGCCATCATTCCTTCCATCAACAGATAGGAAAACTGTCATTGAACCAGACAAACACTAAGACTCTTTCTATTTGCAACTGTTCAAGCACAATTGCTTAGCACACATCAGCTATGATTACCAAAATTATAATTACTATGATGAGATTTTGGAACGTTATGTTTCAAAAGTAATTAGCTATAACTATTTTGTTGTGGAAAGCCAATGTGGTGAGGTGGTGCATTGGACTACAACTCTGGAGACCAGGGTTGGAATCCCTGCTTGACCATGGAAACCTAGCGCATGACCTTGGGCAAGTCACACACTCTCAGCTTCAGAGGGAGGCAAAGGCAACTCCTCTCTGAAAAAATCTTGCCAAGAAAACTCCATGATAAAATCATAGACTCATAGAGTTGGAAGAGACCATAAGGGCCATCCAGTCCAACCACCTGCCATGCAGGAACTCAAAAATCACAGCTTCTCTGACAGATGGCCATCCAGCCTCTGTTTAAAGACCTCCAAAGAAG
>CM034708.1:25735845-25752344 GCA_020142125.1 Phrynosoma platyrhinos
GCCTCAGGGGGCCGCATCTGGCCCCGGGCCTTAGGTTGCCTACCCCTGTTCAAGACAATGGCAGTAGTTCTCCTGGTCATTCATTCATGTCTATTTCTATCCTTGTGTCCTTCTCCAGTCTCGCAAATGTACATGTAAACTGCTTGTGCTCAGTGGTGTCATTGCCCAGGGTGTCACCTGATGTGGGGGGAGTGGAGCTTTGCTGCCACGTGACACTCTACTTGTGAGTAGAATGGTGGGCCCCACACTGGACACTCTCCCTCACTGCTGTGAGCCTCTTTACTCATGAGTAGAAAGCTCACAGTGAGCTGTGTTCTCGGCCAGGTATCATCTTTCTTCTGGGGTGTCTCCCAGTGTGGACTGTATCCCCCATACTCCCCTAGAGATGCCACTGCTTGTGTTGCAGCTCCAAAAGTTTTGAACTTTGTACCATTTCAGATTTTGGAATTTTGGATAAGGGAGACTCAACCTGTGCTATGTTATTCAGGCAAGAGTGAATAACTCTGGGAAGGAGACATTAAACCAGTTAATTTTTAAGTTTAAATCCACTTGTTTCTTAATATAATAAGTCATGCACCAAAATTAGAGAAGAGTTTTATTCAACATGTGATGCTGAAATTATTATACACTCACATGGAGGTTTTCCTACCTGTGTCTATAGTATTTTTAATTCTCATTTGAGACAGACAAAAATAGATTTTTTTGAATAATTAATACCATAATGATATCAGCCTTAGCCCCACAAAATACTACTTAATAAAAGTCAAAGCAATTCAAATTCTTAGTAAAAAATACATTTTAAAAAACTTCTAAGTTGGCCAATACACTTGCTAAAATATTGACTATTAACTATATAGCGCACAAAATAAGACTTGATTTTATGAACCCTGATACCTTTTGGTCAGGCCATCTCCAGATCTCACCTTTATCCCAGCTGTTCAGTCTCAGGAGATTATCAGATAGGGTCAGGAGCGAAGCAGATTGCTCTCCTGTCCTTATCTTGTCCTTGAACTGATTGTGCGAAAGTATTTCAGAGAGGTTACACTTATCCTGTCATTAAAATGGAATTGTAATAGTGCAAGGTCCTGTTAATACAAAATGGCAGGACAATTCCACTTCAATGGCAGGTTAATGACAGGATAAGCGCAACATCATGGGAAAATCTTTCACACGATCACAATCAAATGTGGTTCAATGATAGGACATTGTGTGATGTCATGTGAAAATCTTTTCCTGAATGTGCCCTAAGGACAGGAAAAGGATGGGACAAGGATGTCCTTTTCCCTGTCTGATTATCTTCTCTCTCTTTCTCTCTCTCTTCCCACATCCTCACACTTGTTTCAAGGTCTTTGACACCATCCATATTCTTATCCACTTTAGTGTTTGGTTTCCTTTATCTTCTTCCTCCATTTTCAATTTAGAAGCTCCTTATGTCAGTCATACCTCTTTTCCTCTGTCTTTTCCCTCCCTCCCTCCCTCCTGTCTCTCACTCTTACTCCCTTCCTTTCATCTCTCTCTTTTCAAGTCCTTCTTTTCTCTCATCTCTCATCTTCTGTCCTTTCTTTCTCTGCAGGAAACTTGTTTTCCATGCAGAAATGTTGTTTTCTGTATGAAAATGCCATTTTGTACAATATATATATATATATATATATATATATATATATATATATATATGCATTTTTTGGGCACAGAATAAGTCCCAAATTGTGAGCCCCACACTGTCAACTATATAGTTGTTATTACTTTCTCACAGCAAGGAGAAAAAAAATGTAAAATTATTTGTTCTTGACTATGAGGATGAAATGTACAAAGATTTACAATCTCATACTGTGCTATTAACATTAAGGACTAAACCAAATATTTGTCCTACCTACAGCAGACCCCAGAATTGGGGAGCATGATTCTAAAAATACCCCAGTCAAGATGACCTTTTGCTTTGGCAGAATGATCCAAATAAATGGAACTGTTTAGTCACGCATAACATATGTCTCCTTGATTTCACCAGGTCTAGGTAGAACTAACTTTGAATTTAGCCTTAAGTAATGTTATTGAGTCAAACAGTTAAGCAGGCCTAAGTGTGTCAGAAAGAAAGAAAGAAAGAAAGAAAGAAAGAAAGAAATCCTCCCCCACCTTCATTGCATCCTGTGTTCTAATAATGCTATGGTTCTTGTGAAATATGAAAGGGAACATAAACCACACTTTATTTATTTATTACTTTTTTCCTCATTTAACCTTGAACATATCACATCTTGCTCCTCACTTCTTCTCCTCCAAATCTCTTCACCCTCCCTCTTGAAATCTGAAATGGCACCTCTGTGATAAGATAATAAATTAAACTGCCTCTCTCCCACCAGAGGTAGCACAGCTATAGATTGGCCTACCTTTTCCATTAAAAAGAGCATACACCTTATTAAGTATTTTATTACCCTATGCTTCCAGCAATATTTCCATTAACCTTTTTTTAAAAAGAAAATAACAACCCACTTTCCAAATGGCAGCAATTCTCCACTCATGAGGAACTTTCTCTCTGTTTAAAAATCAGATATTCCAAACTGTTGCTGATCAGGCAAACTGCCTGAAATTCCAGCTACAAGAGGTTTTATCAAGGCAATCATGCTACTAAGCATGCACAGAAGACATTGGCCCACAATGACTTTCACTGGCCTTCTTGCCTGCTCATACATACTTCTGTTCGTCATCTGTAATATTTTCTTTCTTTTTTTAAAAAAATAAACATTATTGATAGCATTAAAATCAATACATGTGACCTAACATAACAACTAAGACATAACACCTATCACCTAACAGATAACAACAAAACTACTATCTAACCCCTCCGATATCTTACAACATCAAAACATAAACACTACATATCACAATGTACATCACAATATAAATTAACAAAAAATATACTTCCTGGACTTTGTTCAGACCTTTTTCGACATCTATATGAAGCCGCTGGGTGAGATTATTCAGAGCTGGGTGTTATCAGTATGCTGACGACACCCAGATCTATTTCTCCATGTCTCAATCATCAGCCTCGACTCCCAATGGCATCTCCCTTCTCAATGAATGTCTTAAGGCAGTAATGGGCTGGATGAGGAAAAACAGACTAAGTGTGAATCCAGATAAAATGGAGGTGCTCAAAGTAGCAGCCCCGAAACCAGGAATTGGGTTGCAATCTCCAGTCCTGAACGGGGTCACATTCTCTGTAAAGGACCGTGTTTGCAGTCTGGGAGTGCTCCTTGACTCATTGCTCCTGATGACTAATCAGGTAAATGCGACTGTCAGGAGTGCCTGTTATCAGCTTCGGCTGATACACCAGCTCTGCCCTTTTCTGGAAGTAAGGGATCTTGAGACTGTTATGCACGCACTGGTAACCTCCTGTCTGGATTTCTGTAATGTGCTCTACATGGGGCTTCCCTTGTGTTTGGTCCGGAAACTTCAGTTAGTACAAAACATAGCAGCCAGAGTTGTTTCAGGAACATCTAGGAGGGACCATATAACTCCAGTATTTAAGTCCCTCCACTGGCTGCCTATTAGTTTCTGGGCCCAGTATAAAGTGTTGGTTATTACCTTTAAAGCCCTAAATGGTTGGGTCCAACCTATCTTCAGGATTGGCTCCTCCCACACAATCCACCCTGTGCACTTCAGTCCTCTGGGAGGACTTTGCTACAGCCATTAAAATCTAGGCTGTCTGCAATCTCCCAGAAGGCATTCTCGGTAATCGCCCCCAGATTATGGAATGGCCTGCCGGATGAGATCCATCTGATTACAACACTAAACAGCTTCAAAAAGGCTGTTAAGACAGATCTCTTCTAGCAGGCCTTTCCAGAATAGATTTCCTGGCCTCAGGAACCCACCTTATTCCACCTCTTCCAAATTCAGATGTTGCTGTCTCTCTGTTTGCTTTATTGTATTATTGTTGTTTGTGATTTGATTTTATGGTATGTCATCTTAACTAAGATGTTTTAACAGTCTTTGGTTTAACACTTTTTTAGGGGTGGGTGGGTTTTGGGGCTTGTGGATTTATATTGTATGTAATCTTAAATCTTGCTAGCCGCCTCGATTGTACTCGGAGGGGCGGGGTACAAATAAATTTATTATTATTATTATTATTATTATTATTATTATTATTATTATTATCATCATCATCATCATCCTTTTTTATAAGTTATCCTGATTAACCATTACTATCTTACACCTTAATTTTCCCAGCCACCTTGTATACTGAAACGAGTTCTAACTACAATACTATTTTAATTCTATATTTCAATCTTATTTTCTCATCTTTAGTTTATTTACAACTGAATACATTTTTAGTTCTTTAATTCCACATTCTTCTTTTTCAAGTAAAAACATAGTATTTTTATTATTTGCAGTTTTTCCACATTCATGGGGGTCCTGTGCTCCTAATCCCAGAAAAGGTGGAGGGATGAGTATATTTTCAGTTGGGACATATATCCCTAAGATCAAAGTCTTTTCTCCCATAATATCCACTTGTACACCAATATAATGGCCTTTGGGATAATTTAACATTTTTTAGCCTCATATTTGTTTTTAATATGCATTACTACCCCCTTTTTCCTATTGGGGATACTGACACAAACTCTTGACCCAGCATCGAGTTTTTAAGATATTTACAGCCCTCTTTTTTAAAAATCTTAATTTCCTGCCAGCAGGTTATGTCATTGTTCATTTTTGTAAAGTAATGGATTTTTCCCCTTTTGATCACATTGTTGTGTCCCTTAACATTTCAAGATAGAGCTTTAAAATGTTTATTCATCATTGGCTAAATCCACCACCTCCCACTGATTTGTCATTGATACTATCCTCCAAATTTGTCCTCTATTTCATCTTCTCCAACCTGTTTCTCCTCTGCCTGAAGATGTTCCATTGAGTTCTTTCCTTTGTTTTTTTTGCTATCAGTGATGTAATATTACTGTCTTTTCTCTCTTTGTAGCCTTCTCTGTCCTTTACTTCATCAATATCTTTCTTCTCTGCTTGTTCATCTCCTATTTTCTCATATCTTTTAGCTTAACTCCCTCTCGTCTATACTCTCTAGTTTCTTTACCCTCTTTATTTCATCCTTTTAAATCTCAGCGTTCTGTCCTTCCTAAACTCCTTCTCATTATCCTTTAGGAATCTTTTTGCTTCCTGGACTGATCTAATTTCCCATTTCTTTTTTATAAATCAAAAGATTAATCCTTCCAATGGAAGCTATCTATAATTCACTTGTTGTTCCCTCACATGATTTGTCAGAAGGGCATACATTTTTCTTTTTTTCAGGATTTCAGAAGGGATATCTTAAAAAATTTGAATCTCTTGTTCTCTCACTTTTAGAGGGCATTCTTTTTGTTATTTTAATATTAAATCCCTTGTAGACTTCCTAACAAAATAAATCATGATAGCCCTCAGGATTTTCTTTAATTGCTCTCTCTCTCTCTCTCTCTCTCTCCCCCCATAATCTTTATTAGATTTCAACAGAATTAATTTTTTTTTTACAAAAATCACAAATAAAAACAAACAACATACATATACACAACAATTAAATAAAAACATATTTCCAAGTATTCAGGTCTTAAAGAGAAAGAGAAAGAGAAGAAGGAAAGAGAAGGAAAAAAACAGGAGGTATTACATCTAGCACTCAATCTAAATAGCCTATCAACTTCCATTTCAAATAAATATTCCTTTTTCCCTACATACTTAGCCAGAACCCTCTTAATTTTATGCACCTCTCTCTCCTTTTCATCTCCTCCACCCTCCTTTCCTCCATCTGAGACTCCTGATGCTGCTGATTTATCAACCTTCACCTTAATCTTAGAAAATTCTGACAATTTACTGAGCTTCTCATTGCTTTCAATTCTGATTTAAGTTCATTTTTAATTTCAGTCTTAAAGTCCATCATATCTTGACTTACATCATATATCTGTTTTCCTATATCATCTATCTGTTTTCCTAAATCTGTTCTTATCTTTTTTTAATCACTTCTAATAATTAAATGAAAATCAGACATTGGTTGCTCTGGTCTTCTTTGCTGTGTTGTTTGAGATTTGATTGCTTGTCTTGAGACCATTGACATTTTAAAGAGGTTCTTAATCCTTAATAAAACTTGTCTTACCAAGTGTCAGCACAGACCTAATACAAGTATCTGGTTAACCCAGGGGTAGGCAACCTTTCCCCTTTAAGGGCTGAGGGACTTCAGCTCCCAGAATCCCAGGAGCTATTGGCCAACATGGCTGAGGCTTCTGGGAGCTGAAGTCTCTCAGCCCTTAAAGGGGAAAGGTTGCCTACCCCTGGGTTAACCTCTATGAAGGAAGAGAGAGAGGAGAAAAGTAGAGAGAGAAGAATGGAGAAGAGGAGAGAGAAAGAGAATGTTCACAAGAGAAGGAAGTACAAAGTAAAAGGTATAGGATAATCAATATAGGGTAAAATAAAGGACTACAGTTCCCAAGCTGCCTCTGTGTTTTCACTTTTCTTCTTTGGAAGCCACCAGTTTCCCTCTAAAGCAGGGGTAGGCAACCTTTCCCCTTTAAGGGCCGAGGGACTTCAGCTCCCAGAATCCCAGGAGCTATTGGCCAACATGGGACTATTGGCCAACATGGCTAAGGCTTCTGGGAGCTGAAGTTCCTCGGCCCTTAAAGGGGAAAGGTTGCCTACCCCTGCTCTAAAGTCTCCAATTTCCTCAACAGAAAAAACAAATAGAACACAGGAAGAGAAAAAAAAAGGAAGGAGCACAACTGAAATAGTTTTATATTTCCTTCCCTTCTTCTGCTCCATTTGTGTTAGCCTTTTTACATGAAGGACTACAGTGCCCAAGCTACCTTTGTGTTTCCACTTTTCTCCTCTAGAAGTCACCAGTTTCCCTCTAAAGTGTCCAATTTTCTACTCATTAAGAGAGAAAAAAATCACCAACAAGTTTCTTTAGTTTCTCTTCTCAGTAGAAAAAAAATAAAATGCAGAAAGAGAAAAGAAAGAAGGAGTGCAGATGAAATAATTTCCTTCTCTTCTTTTGCTCCATTTATTTTATCCTTTTTGCATGAAAGACTATAGTTTCCAAGTTGCCTCTGTGTTTCCTGATGAAACTTTCCTGCTTCAAGCATGACTACAACTCCTAGGAGCCTCGTATTCCACCAATTAGCATGCATCATCCATAACTGCTGCTCATCATCTCCTTTTTAGACTTTGCTCTCACTAGTATACTATTGGAACAACTCCTCCTAGCCAAGCACAACAAAGGTGAAGTAATCAGCTGAGTTTCCCTTTTCAGGTGAGTTCAGATAATTTTCCTGAGGAATATTTGCTTTCAATGTTAATCTCAGATTACTCAATTTGCTTACTTATTTGTCTCTAATAATTTCCCAAAGTCTTACTCCATTTCATTCAACTTTAATCCTGTTTTTTGCTTACTGGGTTGCCAAGTGGTATTTAATCAGTCCACATAGATGTCATAAACTCCATCCTGCCTGAAATAAATCATAAATTGCTGATAAAAATATGCTGAAATAAAAGTTGGTGGTGTTCTTTGCTGCTGCAGGGCAGTAATCTCAACACAGCTGTGGTGGTTTCTAATTCACTTCCATTGCTCAGTTTCTCTTATATGAGCAAGAGGTCCTTTCTCCCCTCTTCTTCTCAGATCTTATATCAAGGAAACCTCCCTCTGAGCACCCCCTTATCAGGGGGACAATTCGTCTACCAAAAGGCAGCGCCCAAACCACATTGAGTGAGAAGTTTTCCCTGCTGGGTGTCCCCTGCTTTGGAAAATGTCTCGTCAGTTCACCACAGCCAACCAGAAGCCATGATCTGTGACATTTTCATTTCCTGAAAAACATAAAGGGAAAACAAGGATCAATTATTTTCTGTTCAAAACTCTTCCTTGATCAGATAGTTGAGTGAAAGTGCTTCAGACCAGGAGTTGGGAACAGGCGTTGTAGGAACATAATAATTTTGTAGGAATATAATTGTAGGAATAGAATGTCTATCAGCCTTGATTAGCACAGCTAGCAGAGCTGGATGATGGAAGCCGTAGTTCAACAAATTCTGGAGATGAGGATGAGGATGAGGATGATTCTTTTTATATTCAATTAAAGTGTCCATTGAATTAAAGCATTTTAAAATAAATCCATTAACAAGACAAAATAAATAAATCTGACAAAACTGCATGCCACTAAAAGCCATTGCACTCAGTTTCTGGAAAAGCTTGTTGAAATGGAAAAGATTTCCACTTGCTAACAGAAGGACAAGAAAGAGGGAGCCATCCTGGTTTTTCTAGGAAAAAAAAACCAATGAGAAATTTCCCCCATGTTTCAATCATCCATGCTTTAAAAATTTGATCACATTAAGAACAATCATATTATGATCTTATTAATGATGGGGTGTGATATTTTAAATGTACATTCTCAATACCACTATTGCATTATTGAAACAAAACAGAAAAGAATTAGAAATCTTGATACTGGGCAGATAAAATTTTGAGCACTATTAAAACTATAGGTAAGAAGCAGGAACAACAGCCAAGTACCAGCAAGTTCACTATAAATATGTGCTAATAAGTCAATTACTAGCATGTACATAGATTTTATATCAGACATCCTTGGGTTCCCCCCTCCCATCTCTGTTCAGACATTCAGAGTTCATATGGAGGGGAGATAGATTCAGATGTTGATCCTATCCCAAACTTCATTGTTCCCACTGTCTGACTTCCATTTGTTTTGGTAGACCTGACACTGGTGTAGTGGTTTGAGTGCTGGACTATGACTCCAGAGATCAGGGTTTGATTCCCTACTTGCCATGGAAACCTACTCAGTGATCTTGGGTGAGTCACATACTCCCAGTTCCAGAAAACCACATGATAAGTTTGCCCTAGGGTTGTCAGAAATGACTTGAAGGCCAACAATGACAACAATGCCCTATTATTAGGCAAAATGAGTTGGTCACCTCATTTGGCAGCTAACAGAGTGGGGGCAGAATGGAAGTATTGGATAACAGAACAGTGTATTCTGCTAGTGTTCTCTGCATCTCTTAAACTAGTGCTGTGCTTTTATCAGAAGCCATGATAATCCTGAATGATGCTGAATGATGAAGAGATGCAGGACAAATAAAAGGAAAGTTTGTTTTCACAGAGCAGAACTACAGAATTTGCTATTCATGATGCAGTGTTTGTCACTAACCTGGGCTAGTGGGATGAAACAAATTCATATAAGACAAGGTTGTTAACAGATACCAGCCATGAAGGTTGAATTACAGATAGGTAGACTCAGTCAAGGATGCCACAGCCTTGAATTTGTAAGATTGGGCAGGAATTCATGCAGGTCTCTCATTCATGGGGTCACCATAAGCCGGAGTCAACTTGACAGCAGTTAACAACAATTCTTAATGATGGGATGAGGAAGATCTGTCTCTTACTTTATTAATATAGAGAGACAGGTTGGTCCCAAAAGTGTGTGTGTATGTGTGTGTGTATGAAACAAGGTTATTAAGTAACACATTACACAATTATGATGTGATTTCACTTTAACTGCCATGGTTGTATCCTGTGGAATCCTGAAGTTTGTAGATTGGTGAGACCCAGAGGCACTTGGCAGAGAATTTGTGTAGTGTGAAAGGGTGTTATCAACTCTTTTAATATAGATGAACATTTACCTGGAATAAACATAGGGGAAATAATTTCAGCAAAACGTCCTCCTATTGCAAAGCTATCATAAGGACAGGAGCCTAGAATTTTCAGCTGCCCTTAAGCAGAACAGTATGGTGTAGTGGTTTGAGTGTTGGCCTACAACTCTGTAGACCAGAGTTCAATTCCCAACTTGGCCATGAAACCCACTGGGTGATCTTGGGCAAGTCACATGCTAGCCTCAGAAGAAGGCAATGGTAAACCTCCTCTGAACAAATCTTGCCAAGAAAAACACATGAGTGGTTTGTCTTCAGGTTGCTGTAAGTCCGGAATGACTTGAAAGCATGCAACAACAAAAACAACAGCCAAGTAGAATATTAGGTTCAGATACAGAGGGTCTCTGATTGAATTCCTACCATGCCCAGGCAGGAATGTAAAGAGGTCCTGCCTGAAACCCTGCAGAAACTCTGCTAGACAATATAGCCAATACTGAAATAGATGGACCAAATGAGCTGGATAATCAGCAATATCCTATGTTATGAGATCATAAACACAAAAGGCTTCAGCAACAGATTTTCTTCCTGCCGTTCACCTACATACCTTCTAACAGTCCCAATTTGGCAGGGACAGTCCCAATTAATCCTCTGCCATCCCACATTTTTCAGTTGTCTCAGTCTCCTCCTCCTCCTCCAACTCTCCACCTTTGTTCTTGGTGTACTTCAAGTGATCAAACTGAATTAAAAATGCAAAAGTAGTCTGCACTCAGTTAACTCAGCAAGGGGAGAGGCAAGGGACGTTTTCACACTTGGGGTCTCAAAGCCGCCTGGAAGCAATCAAGAGCCATTCCAGAATGGATCCTGCAGCTTCAGACCTGTGAAAGCAGCATCATTCCGGAATGGCTCTTGATTGCTTCCGGCAGCGGCAACTCAATTCCTTTTTAAAAAAGGAATTGAAAATAACGGGGATGATGCAGAAATGCATCGGGGATGGCACTGGATGGGGCGGGGCGGGGCGGAGTTTGCTGCGACATCGTGTGAACACGTGGAGCAAGGACCCGGACTGATGCAGGATTGCACCGGGGATGGCACTGGATGGGGCGGGGCTTGCTGCGACGTCGTGTGAAAACTTTGCAAAGGAGCCGGACTGGGGCCGGACGGAGGTAGGATTGCGTCTGCCTTAAGCCCCATGTGAAAACGTCCAAGGAAGGGGCAGAATCTTGCCCTTCTCAGTAGGTTTAGGCAAATGCAAACTGCTGCAACATCTCTGAGATTGTATGTTTTTCCTCATTGATAACTTTTGGCATCTTGACCACACTCTGATGTTCTTGGCTGCACATGTCCTGGCTTTTAACTGTGAAATGTTGGTGGGTGGGTGATCATGAAACAAATAGCTTTATGACAGGAGAAATTTATTCTGGTGAAGAGGCCAGCCATAGGGGAACTTGTTCTTCTTTGGATAATGTCAGACTCCAGTGAAAAGTCAGGCATGATGGCATTTGTACTGCAATACCTAGAAGGCCCAAGTTCCCTCCCCTGGGATCACTGTCCAACAGGTAAGAGTTTGAGGTGCCTTCTCCAGGTTTCCATTCAGATCATGTGTAAAAGTTTCTTCTAGCAGCCACCACCTGTTTCTACAGTCTGCCTGCAAAGGGGGAAACTGTAGAGCAGGGGTAGGCAACCTAAGGCCCGGGGGCTGGATACGGCCCCCTGAGGACTTTGGACCGGCCCCAGGCCGGTCCTGCCGCCGCTGCTGCCCCCCATTGCCCCCCACCATGATGATATTGATTATTGTTGTTATTACTTGTTCTTGGGGTTTCTTGGCAAAATCTCCACAGAGGTTTTGCCATCATGGCTTTTCTGGGGCTGAGAGAGTGTGCATGCATATTTTTTTTTAATTTTTAATTTTAAAAATTATTTTTATTTATTTATTTGTTTGTTTGTTTGTGGTGCTTCGGCCCCCCAATTGTCTGAGGGATAGCAACCGGCCCCCAGCTCAAAAAGGTTGCCTACCCCTGCTGTAGAGGATCTGCCCCTCCATCAGCTAACCAGGGTAAAGGAGCCCTATTAGGGAAAAAGCTTGCAATCCTACCTATTCTTAGCTTCAGTGAAGAAGAAAACAATACACTGATGAAATGCACATGCCAAGCCATTGTCTCTCTTTGTTGTGTTGTAACAGTTTGGTTTATTGTTCCTGGGCATGGTGTAGAAAAAGGGTTGTTAATATTGTGAAATGTCTGATTTGTTAAAACTAAGACTGCTATGGGGAGGTAGCAAGGCTGGATTTTTGTTTTATTCTTCTGCTTTATGGGTCCTTTTAGGCTTCTCTTCCCCCTTGCAATTAACCAATTAAATATAGCTGTGTTAGTGGGGTGGCGATGTTTGGAACAGAACAGCAGCTGGGATAGGAGGAGAGCTCAACAGCAGAATAAGGATTGAGTCAAGCACAAGAAGTAATGGCACTGAAGAGACTGTAAATAAATGGAGGATGAAAATGAGAAAAAGGTTCCTGGCAAATCCAAACTGCCTTTCCAGCTCTTGATGAGTTTCCATAGAGGAACAGATTCTCTTTCCCTTTTCCTGCTATTTCTAAGTTGTAGCTAACTATTTTAGATTGGTAGTACCCTGGATATCTAATTGCATATCTAATTCAAAACACTTTGAGTATAGAAAAATAAGTATGTCTGTGTGACAGAACCCCTACCTAGGTTGGCCCTGCAGTTCCAATCCTTTGGCTTCTCTCACATTGAGTCCTCTAGATATTGGTGGACCTCAGCTCCCAACAGCCCTTACTAGCATAGCCAATAGTGAGGAACACTGAGCGTTACATTTCAACTATGGACCTTATCCCACGGGGCCAAAAGCAGCAAGAATCGGCTAAGAATCAGGCGCTATAGCGCTATAATTTTCCGGGTGATCCCACGACGTCGCTCGGAATCGGCTAAGAATCAGGCGCTATAGCGCTATAGTTTTCCGGGTGATCCCACGACGTCGCTCAGAATACAACAAGAAACCGCTCGGAATGCAGCATCATTCGGGTTCTTTTGTATTCCTGTTTTCATCGGGCATTGCAATAGCGCTAGCTTATCCATAGCGCTATTATAGCGCTAGCGCCATATTATACTAGCGCTATAGTACTGCAATGATGCTCATACGGTTTCTTGCCACTTTTGAGAGCAGCGTGGGATAAGGTCCCTTGTGTGAGCTCATGCACAAGGAGATATATTGCAACATTCTACACAGAGGGAACCATGAAATCTCTTTCTTTCTCCCAACCCCCAAAAAACACATTTTAGCTGCTGCAACCTCCCCAATACAGCCATTTAATGACCAGTAGAAAGTGGCAAGGATAGAAGAGAAACATCCAGCTCTGTTCTGCTGCCACAACAAACTGCAATTCCCAGAATTCCATAGCATTGAGTCCTGGCATTTAAAGTGGTGAAATTCAGCATGGTGAATGGTTTGTGTGTTGGACTGTGATTCTGGAGAGCAGGATTTGATTTTCAGCTCAGCCATGTAAACCCATTGAATGACCTCAGGCAAGTCACTCTCTCTCAGCCTCAGGGGAAGGCAATGGCAACTCTCTTCTGAACAGATTTTGCCAACAAAACCCCATGATAGGTTGACCTTAGGGTTGACATAAGTCAGAAATAACTTGAAGGCACACAACAACAAAAATCTACAAACAGTCAAATCAGATTATTTTGCAGTGCAGATGCAGCCAAGTCTCTAAAGTGCTATAAGGATTCCCTTATATCTTTTTATACTAAGCAGACTAATACAGCTATGTCTTTGAAAATAACTACTTTGGTGAATATTGATCATTCACTCTGGCATTTGGTAGAGTCTTGTTATCTCTGGTCCTCCAGGCTGACACATAACCATCTTTTTTGTTGTTAACTGCCTTCTAGTTGGTTCCGGCTCAATGAGACATCTCCAAGAGTCCCTATACTCCACTGCCTTGCCCACATCGTGCAAGCCCTTGCCCATAAACCTTCCTGATTGAGTTCATCCATTTGGTTTGTGGTCTTCAGCTCTTTCTTCTACCCTCTACCTTTCCTAGCATTAGTGTTTTTTTCTAGTGATATATGCCTTCTCATGATGTGGCCAAAGTATGAAAGTCTCAGCTTGATCATCTTAGCTTCTTAGCAAGTTGCATTTTTGCAATACACAAATGTAGAATTGCTACAAGCTGCAAAAATTCACACTTTTCAAATAACACCCTTAGTTATGTGGTTCAACAGCAACCATAAACATGGGAAATACTTGAAAACTGTTTCCTTGTAAGTTATCCTTTTCAATGTAGGGCATCTACAAGATAGTGCCAGAAACCCATTGGAACCTGCAAAAGAGAAAGGTTGTTTTCTGAAAGTTCTCCCTTCAGCCCTCCGTATCCTAATGAGGGCAAAAACGCAGCTTAATAGACAAAGAAAGCTGCACCAGCTGCTTCCATCACACAAATCTGGCACAATTGCAGCTGAGTTATTAGACATTTTATAGTCCTGGGAACCAAAGCTAATGGCTCCTTTTCCCATATGTTGCCTCAACAAGAGCTGGGACTGAGTCAAGCCATTGATTGATATATGATGCAGCCATGAATAAGGTTTAGGCCCAATTACGAAAATGAATCACCAGTCCCTAGCTGTTAAGGCAAATGAGAAAATATATTCATGTATGTGGGGTGGAGATTAGGGGGAATGTTCTGAATTTTTAAATGTCATACAGTTGAAAATTTATTCCCCATTATTGACCTTGACTATTACAAATGTCTAAACATTCCATGGGGTGTCTCTAGAATTTTGAAACATCTGCATTTTTAAAAGTCCATTTGTGGTCTTTAAAATTATGGATCAAAGTCTGATAATATGATTTCCAGTGTCTTGTAAAATCCAGGAGTAAAGTATAGCAAGCTGCAAGCTTGGGGAGGGGAGTTTTCACAACTTCCAGAATTTGCCAACCAGCATGCCAGCCAGGGGATTTTGGAAGGTGTGTTTCCAAAAGTAACTTTCCAAGCTGTGAGTGTGACCCAGACCACCAAGGCTTTCTCTCTCTGATTTATCCAGAATGTCTAAATCATTTTGGAACTGAATGATGGTTTTTGTGACCAATAGAGGATGAGGGAGAAATTGACAAAGACTTTAATTTTGGGAAATGTAATTTGTAAATCACATGTTTACTTGACTGAGTAAAAAAAGGTTCAAGTCAATTCAACCACAGAGGAGAGAAAAGGGTCAGGTTCCCTGGGACCATAGAGAGACCCACTCCAGGGAAAGGTCAATAGTTGGTTCAAGAACAGAAAAAAACAACACCTCAGTTTCTACGCCAGAGATGGGAGGCTGAAGCCCTCCAGATGTTTTTAGCTTACAATTCCCATCAGCCTTAACCAGCATAGTCAATGGTAAGGGTTTATGGGAGTTAATGGTCAAAAACATGTAGTGGGCCACAGTTGCCCATCCCATTCTAAACCATAAAGCAGGCTTGTCTAGTGCCCCAAAGCAAAGAATTTGAAAGATTGATAGGGTTTTGGACAGAGATTGAATGTAACAATAACCAGTAGCTGTAACAAGGAACTAATCTACACGTATGTATACTATGCAGATTGGTGTGCATTTCCACACTTTTGCATTGACCTATTCAATTTCTTGTGCAAATTTGCATCTATTTGCATCTGTTCATTCTCTGCCAAAAATACACAGCCATCCTAATGCATTCAAAGCAGACATTTACATGTGCAATAATGAACATTTCTTTTAAAATTATAGTGAATACTCTGGTAAAAACTGCAAATCCTTTTCCCATGGAATTAGGAGAGCACCCACAAAAAGCTGAGACTCCTTCAAATCATATGTGGCCTGATCACATTCTATTCAACCGTAATGAGGAGTATTTTAAACATATAAACTAGCCCAAGGAGTCACATAGCAAAAGTAAAGTAACAAGCAGAGAAAATTTTATTTTGTTGGTGTATTGTGCAATATTTTCTAATTACATTATAAAATAACTTTTAAAGGGCATGTTAGGCATTTTAGGAGGCATTTCGACAAGAATTTTCTGTTTTATGTCATTCTTTCATTCATCCTGTGCTTCCCTTTCAAAAATATAACAAGAAAGTATGGCCAACAGTGAGGAATTTGGGGAGTCATAGTCCAACATCTAAAGAGTTTTAGGATTCTCATCCCTGCTCTAGAGTCACCACTTATGCATTGCCAAAAAGGAGGATGAAAAAAGACACAGATTTGCATAAATTCTATCTATGGCTATACATATTACCGGTACATATTTTATCATGTAAATACAATATAATGCAGTTCACCATAGTGGAGAAGTCTGTGACCTCTTGACTGGTGTGGCTGCTGAGTCCACTATCTAGAGATTGTTAATAGGTTACTTCAAGGCCTTTGTTCTCCCAACATCTTCTGGAACCATATCATTAAGCAGAGTTTCATTGGACAACCCTTCCAATAGAGGACTGCCCTTTGTAAAATAGTATACATTACCATCCTTAGCATACCCTGTCCCCTCTGTGGAATGTATAAATAAGAGGCCTTGGACATCTGGTGTGGCTGAACAGCAAATTTTGCCTTTCCACGCTGGCCTCAGTGGAGAAATAAGGCATCAATCATGTCTGGTTCTTCAGCATAGCTCATAAATTGTTGTTGCAAAGATTAGGTCTCCAAGGATGCAAGGTTGAAGGAAATGCCTGTTCCTCTGTAGATATACAAGGCTCCAATGTCTCAAAGTCACTCTATGAGATATCCAAAGAGTAGCCTAGAATATGATATGCAAAACTAGTGTATAACTCATAGATAACAGATCTGGTTTGGTGTTGGGGTAGAAGTCTTTGGACCTTATCAAACGCTGGCCATGAAGCGAAAAGAAAGCGAAAAATA
>CM034708.1:25761399-25773285 GCA_020142125.1 Phrynosoma platyrhinos
TATTATTATTATTATTATTATTATTATTATTATTATTATTTAGGCAGGATTCTTAATCTCATAAGAAGTCTGCTTGAGAAGAGGTGGTTTCTTTCTAGAGCCATCACCCTTCTATGTGGGAAAAGATGCAGGGATTAGCAACAAAGAGTGGGTTCCTCTCCATTATTAAATAATAAGTAATGCTTGAAACTGAACAAGGATAAGCAAAGCTCTGCTAGAGTTGCATGAAAACCCATTTTTACCTCACAAAGAAGAGTCACATATGGTGAGGTGCACCAGCAACTTCTTCCCAAGATTCCATGTAGGTTTTTTTGGGGGGGGGTGGGTTTCCTGCATCAGTGGAGGAATTGGCCAATCAGGAACTTCCTATCTACCCAGATGGGCATGGTCTCTCCTGCAGGTAACCTGGACAGGGAACTTGCAACCATCCCCCAAGTCCAGTGCTCTACTCCCATTTGTGCTTTAGATTTCTTCCCAGCCTCCTTTTCTTGCCTACAACATGCATATGGTCTCATGGTGATTCTCAGTCATTACTTCTGTGCTCTACTGGTTACCTTCCCCCACAGCTTTTATGCTGGTTTAGCATGAATCGACATTCAATTTGTTTTAAAGAGGATATTAGGGTTTGTGTGCCTATCATATATAATTCAAAAGCCACTTTAAGCAACCCTGGGGAGGAGGGAAGCAGGGTCATGCTCAGATCACGGTCACTGATCAGGTTCATCTGAGGTGGCAAAGGAAATACACTGTAGCTTCTGCCCCTATGAAATTCCATTCCTGTCTTTTTAGGTTTTTCCCAAGCAATGTGGGTGGTGGATGAATTCCTACCACTTGGCAGGTGGATCATCTAATCCAGGGGTAGGCAACCTTTCACCTTTAAGGGCCGAGGGACTTCAACTCCCATAATCCCAGGAGCTATTGGCCAACATGGAACTATTGGCCAACATGGCTGAGGCTTCTGGGAGCTAAAGTCTCTTGGCCCTTAAAGGAGAAAGGTTGCCTACCCCTGATCTAATCCCTGAATCCATGTTTGCCTGTATTCCTTCACTGCCACTTTCACAACTGCAAATACAAATGTTTATTTATGGTTAACAACACCCTCCCTATTTTGTCCTATAATTCTTACAATATGGATAGGGAACATGCACCGCTCCAGATGTTGCTGGACTGCAACTCCCGTGACTCCTTACTACTGGCTTTGCTACTTAGGGCCAATGGGAACAGGAATCCCATAACCTTTGGAGGGGCATGTGACCAAAATCCAGTTCCTAGTTCCAACTAGAAGAGACCATCAATTCCTGTAGGACAACACTTATATAAATCATATTGATTCAGTGAGTCTATCTAATATGAGAGTATCACCAAAGTGCAGTAGTTTGATTGAAGACCAGGTTTTGAATCCCAACAGAGCCATGAAAACCCACAGGTGACCTCAGACAAATCATGTCCTCTCAGCCTCAGAGGAAGGCAAATATTGCCTAAAAAGACCATGATAAGTTCACCTTGGGATCATGGCAAGTTGGACATGAAGATACACAGCAGCAACTATAATTGAAACTAGTAACTGGACTTAGGTTCATATTCTTCACTCCTGCCTTGCATAGAGCCACAAATGTTTGTTCTCCTGACATGTATAATGGTCACAGTTCCTCAACTTGGTTAGTATGGCATCCCTGTCTCTGTGTTTATGATCAGTGGACTTCATTTTGCCAATGAGAATTTTGGGTTTGCTGCAATGTAAGACTCCAAGCATGCCTCTGCCCCTCATCACTTTTGTTTAAGTGGAAAAAGACTGTAGAAAAACTGTCAAAAGAAAACAACAATAACCTTGAAGTAGATGCAAAGTGACAGCAATAATCTATTGAAAGGAATAGTAGATAGGAGAAAAGGCATTCACAGAAGACAATGGGCTCAAATCCAGTATGGTATCTTGCATCATTTAGTGCATAAACAATGTTGCCTGCAGTTACGCCATTCTCATAAGCAACAATTCAAATCAGCTTCAGAGCACATTAGGTAGCTACAGACAGAAATATCTTGTGCAGTGCTACAAATGCTGCATCAACAGACACATAGGACAAGTATATGCATGCCGTATATGCATGAGAAACTCTAATATGTTAGCAGAGCATGGCTCAGATCCTGCACTGTGTTTGTACAGCACAATTCTTCAAATGTGAAGTTATGTGTTGGTTGTCCTATGGAAATGCTTACACAACTGAATCTTGAATCAAATGCATAAACCGAAGTACAATCAGATGCAGAGCTAAACATATCAAAGCATGAGTAATCAAATGTACCAGTAAATACATTACCACAGTTGGACAGTAGTGCCTACTAGGAACTCACATATGTTGTAATACCAAGAGAATTCCATCTTAAGTTGTCATTGCATTCCATGAAGGCTAAGAGTGTTTGACTAACCCAAAGTCACTCAGTGGGTTTTCATGGCTGACCAGGCATTCAAACTCTGGGCTCCCTGAATCCTAAACCAACACTCAAAAACCACTATACGACACCATCTCTTTGTGGTGGGAATAATGAGATATATAATGAGATGAGATTATAAAAAGATATTAAGAGGTAGGGGCATAATGGCTACAGGTTGCATACAACCCCCTGACTGTTTTTCTGACTACTGGGCCTTCCAACTCCCACTCCCCCCTCAACTGCTGCTCTACCAAAAAGAACTTTGGTTCAAAAAAGGAAAACTGCAATCCCAGAAGCTTCCAAATAGTCTAATTTTCTGTAAAGTAAGTCATACTCCCTTCTTTCTTTCTTTTTCAATAAAAAGAAGGAACTTCCTTCTGCTTTGAACAAAAGCAAGGGAAGAAACACATTTTTTGTTGAGGCTAGAGCTTGCAATGGGTTCCAAGCATGTGGAAAACTGAGCCAGGATTCTTCAAATTTGCTCCCTTGATGGGAGAGGTAATCATTGATGCAGGTGATGTCAACTCTGGAATGTTCTCCACCTTGGCTTGGATATGAAGATGACCTGTTCTGTTGTCCTAGAGCAGAGTGCACATGGGCTCTTGAAATGTTTCATACATTTCTCCCCCCCTAGGGAGAGGAGGAAAATGCCAACAGTTTCACACAAATTTGTTGTTGTTAACTGCCCTTGAGTGAATCTCGACTGATGGCAACCCTATGGATGACACAACTCCAAGACCCCCCTTGTCCTCCACTGCTCTGCTTAAATCCTGCAAACCCATACCTGTGACCTCCTTAATAGAGTCCATCCATCTGGCATGTGGCCTTCTTCCCTTCCTACTTCCCTCCACCTTCCCCAGAATTACTGTCTTTTCTAATGAATCTTCTCTTCTCATGATGTGTCCGAAATACGATAGCCTCAGTTTGGTCATTTTGACTTCCAGGGAGGTTTCCGGCTTTATCTGCTCTAGGACCCACTTGTTTGTCATTTTGGCTGTCCTCAACAGTCTTCTCCAGCACCACATCTCAAAGGAGTTGATTTTCTTCCTATCATCTTTCTGAACTGTCCAGCTCTCACATCCATACATGGTAATAGGGAATACAATGGCTTGTATGATTCTGACTTTTGTGCTGAGCTGTATATCGTTGCATTTTAGAATCTTTTCTAGTTCTTTCATAACCACCACCACCCCATTCTTAGTCTTTTTCTAATTTCCTAACTGCAGTCCTCATTTCTATCAATGTTTGATTCCAGGTATGAGAATTCTTTTACTATTTCTATTTCTTCATTCTAGGTTGAATTTGTGAAGGTCCTCAGTGGTCATTATTTTTGTTTTCTTTATGTTCAACATTAAGTCTGACTTTGCACTTTCTACTTTGATCTTCCTTAGTAGGGGTTCCAGTCTGGAAGGTTTTCTGCTAGTATTATGGTGTCATTTGCATATCTTAGATTGTTGATATTCCTTCCTCCTATTTTCACTCCTCCCTCTTCCATGTCCAAGCCTGCTTTCCTTAAAATATCTTCCACATATAAGTTGAATAGGTAGAGTAATAGGATGCAGCCTTGTCTGACTCCTTTACCAGTTGGGAACCATTCTGTTTCTCCATGTTCTGTCCTGACAGTAGCCTCTTTGTCCTGAGTACAGATTCCTCATTAGGACTATTAGATGTGTTGGCACTCTTATGTCTTTAAGGGCATTCCATAGCCTTTCATGATCTATGCAGTCAAAGGCTTTGCTATAGTCTATAAAGCACATGCTGATTTTCTTTTGGAATTCCCCGGTGTGCTCCATTATCCATCGTATGTTTGCAATATGGTCCCCTTGAACCTCTGGGATTTCTCTCTCCATGTGTGGTTGGAATCCATCGGCCTCTACAGACAGACCCATTGGGCCATCCTGGAGGCAGGGATGGGGAGGGGCAGCTGCACGCCAGCCACCTCAACCCTTCCCCAAAGAAGTCCTGATGCCACGCACCATTACGCACAGTGTGCAGCATCAGGATGTCCTTCCAGTGCAGCCTTTTGATGCGCTGCATAGGAAGGGATGGTAAAGAGCTGCATGCTGGCTCTTAGGGCTCCCTTTTTGACAGCTCTGAAAGGAGCAGCATTTTGTTGCTCCTTTCCAAGGCGGCAAAAGGAAGGGTCGGGGCCGAGGTGTCTGGCAGCCTCGGCCTCAATCCTCTGCTTCCCGGGGTGGCCCAGGGCCACCTGTCTTCATCCCCCCTATGTTGCAGAATTTTGAGCATTTTGCTTGCATGGGAGATCTGTGCTATGGTTCTATAGTTGCTGCAGTCTCTTGTGTCTCCCTTTTTGTGGATGGGGATGTATATTGACCACTTCTAATCTGTTGCCATCATTTTGTTTTGCATATCTGTTGACATATGTTGGTCAGCACTAAAGTTGACTCTGTCAATGTGGACTGCAGCAGTTCAATTAGAATATTGTCTGTTCCTGGTGATTTTACACAAATTCCTGTGATATTCACACAAATAGGGCTCATCTATAACAGTAAAAAATCTGTGTGGGGTTTTTTTGCTAAGTTGTTTTTGGGGTTTTTTTTTGGCTGCAGTGTTGGTGCTGCAGAAGTAACAACAGCAGTTATGGTTCTAGAGCCTTGTAAGGGGAGTGGTGACCAACACAAAAATATATATCATACTCTCCAATTGTTCTGATTTGGCAAGGATGGTCCTGATTAATCCTGTCATCCTACTTTTCAGTTGCCTTTAAAATGTCCACTTTCTCATTCCTCTTCCCACTCTTCCCTTTTGTAATCAATTTATTTAATTTCCTGCAAATTAAGTACAAAATAGTTTGTACTTAATTAACTCAGCAGTGGGAAGGAAAAAGCAGAGGCCAAATCTTACTTTTCCCTGTAGACTCAGGCAAAAGCCAACCGTTGCAGTCTCTCTTAGCTTGTGTGTTATTCCTTATTAATAAATTTTGCAATATTGACCATACTCTCATGTTGCCTGGTCACATGTGTCCCAGTTGTTGTTTTTTTAAAAAAATAAATTCTTTATTAACAAAGACAAATGAACATGAATAGACAAATCAAACCCACAAGACAAAACAACCAAGCAAATATACAACTAATACACAAAAATTAAAATTTGACTTCTTGCTTCCCTCTATCTGCTTTGTAAATTAATATACAATTTATCCTCCTTCTCATGTGTCCTAGTTTTCATCTGTGAAATGTTGGAGAGTATGTTATATGGCCTTGTAAAGTGAATATTCTCCAACAACAACAAAAATTAAAGAAAAGATAGAGAATGTTTAAACAAATAGGGCTTCTTTTCCTAAGTAGTGGGAATGAATCTCTGAAGTGTTCTCAGGGAAAAAAAATATTGTGAGGAATTTCAGCTCAGCTCTAATTAAACAGACATTCTTTGGGGTGTGTTACACAATTATATAAAATGTGAGAAAAAATCCATAGATAGTACAATTAAGCAGCCGAGAACTCTTCCTGCTCCATTTTTATTTGAGCTGTGCTGGGTCTCCTCTGTTCAGTTAGGGTCCGTATTCAGTAGTAATTATTTGGCCCTGATTCAAATTAGAATCTGGTCCAATTTAGTTTTTATCCAGATCAGAATCTATTGAATTCAGGGTATAAAGAGCTTTATACCCCAAATTCAATAGATTCTGAACTGGATTGAAACTGGATTGGACCAGATTCTAGTTTGAATCAGGGCCAAATAATTTTCTGTGTATGAGATTTCCTTTGTCATGAATGTATCCAAGATTAGAACTTGTATGTTACTTTTTGGACAATTAACTCCAGAGACCATCAGCGGGCACGGCCAATGGTCATATTGGCGGAGTTTTTTTTGGAAACTGTTGTCCAAAAACAAAAATTTCCTGAACTTTAATGTTGATGAAGAGCCTCCCAAGAATAGGGAATTCTAATTCAGTAATCCCATAGTTGATTACTAAGGTATTCAAAGCCAAACTTTTATGAAGTAAATACTTAAAGTCCTGGATCTGGATAAATGGATGAATGGGACAGTTTCACTTTCTCCCATAGCTGATCAGGGATAGGCAACCTAAGGCCCGGGGGCCGGATGCGGCCCCCCGAGGCCTTTGGACTGGCCCCAAGCCGGTTCTGCCACTGCTGCCGCCAGCGATCCCTGCCAACTCCCGCCGCTGCCCGCCATGATGATATTGATTATTGTTGTTATTACTTATTCTTGGGTTTTTGCCATGGGTTTTCTGGGGCTGAGAGAGTGTGCATGCATATTTTTAATTTTTTAAAATTTGTTATTTATTTATTTATTTATTTATGGTGCTTCAACCCCCCCAATTGTCTGAGGGACAGCAACCCAGCCCCTGGCTCAAAAAGGTTGCCTACCCCTGGTCTTGATCATGAGTTTTACCACCACGCAAAGGAGGCAATTTTATATATATTGCATCCAAATGAACTGAGCTGAATTCCTAGCTAGGAGAACTATGGTTCTCACACTCAGAATGAAAATAGAAACAAAGTGTTAAATTGAAAAGGGAGAGAAGTAGAATTATAACTATAGAAGCCAAAAGAAGAATATCGAAGCCAGTAAGGGATGTATGGGAGATCCATGTATGGGAAGGGACAAACTAAGCATCAGTCAGTGAGGTTTGGTTTAAAGTAATCCACACAACCTAGGTTGTTAGGATGTAATGTGATGGATTATGTGACCCACTAGAGATCTCTGCTGACTCAAATGATTTTGTGATTATCGCTGTATTAAAGCTACCCAAGGGGAATAATCAATGCAAAAATGAGGGCATGATGCTTCTGCACAAGACTGGAAAGTATTTTATAGACACATTCTCTGCCAAAGGGAATACCAGACATGATGATTCTCTCTCAGTGAATTCCTTCTGTGTCCATCATTCTCAGCCTGAGTGGAAGGTATGGCTGTTGGGTACCTGTGTCATCTGGTACAGAAGAGCTGGCATGCTATGGTCATGTTTCAGAATAAATTATACTGGCTGTATTCATTCCACTTTCTTGTCTCAAGATGCATCATGTAGAAATAATAAAGTTTGACACCACTTTAACTGCCATGTTGCAATCCTAGAGTTTTGGGATTTGTAGTTTTGTGAGGCACCAGCATTCTTTGGTAAGGAAAGCAAAGGGCTTTGTCAAACTACAAATTCCAAGATTTCATAGGATGGAGCTACAGCACTTAAAGTTGTGTCAGACTGCATTATTTCTACAGTGTAGATGCACTCTCGGAGTATTTAGCCCCACTGCAGATGTAAAGCAGTTTGACATCACTTTAAATGTCATGGCTCTATCCTGGGATGTGTAGCTTGGTGAGGTATTCAGCCTGGTCTGTCAGAAAGTTCTAGTGCCTCACTAAACTACAAATCCCAGGATTCCACAGGATAGAGTTATGACAGGTAACGTGGTGTCAACTGCTTAATTTCTGCAGTGTGGCTACACCCAGAAATACACACTAAATGGCTTATATGGATATTTATTTGTTAAATTTATATCCTGCTTTTCCTTCAATGAGCCCATAGTGGCCTGCATGACACTGTTCCTCCCCACATAAATTCTACAATTCTGTCAGTCATGGGTCAGGTCGAGAGACAGTAACTGTGGCCAGATAACCCAGTGCATTTCACAGTTCAGCAAGGAGCAGAAACTGGATGTCCCCAGTCCCAATAAATCAGTCCAATCAATGAATGCATCACTCTGTCTTATATAATCAATACACCATTCTCATTAATCATTTAGTGTTTACATACTTTTAAACAATTTGAGTAAGTAGTATGATTTACAGAATTGTTCTGTTTAGGGTAAACTCATCCAGGGGAAAAAAAGCATTCCTGGAGAAAGTAAGACTGAGAAAACGTGAATTTCCCATGAAGCAGCAGTTAGCTTTTACCTGAATCCACTGGAAAAGGCAAAATTCCATCCCTTCCTCTCTTCTCTCTCCTCTGCTGAGCTAACTGAATGCTAACTACTTTTGTACTATGAACTCAGTTTGCAGCAATTGAAGTAAGGTGAACCAAGGAAAAACAGGGGAAGTGGAAAGAGGAAAAAGAAACTGAAACATTTTAAAAGCAGCTGAGAAAGTGGGACAACATAAGATTAATTGGTACTGTCCCTGACAAACTGGGAGTTGAAAGGTATGATGTATACATATGCAGATTCAAACCAGTTTTAGGCATTGCCAGGGTGTGAGGTGGCATGCAGCGTAATGTAGTTGTGATCTCTATTCTCACATTGCAGGTACAACACATGGCATCCCATTAGTGCAAATGCATTTCTGAATGTGAAAATATTGAAAAGAGAAAATGCAAACCAAATTTTCTCAATGACTTCATATCCAACTCATCTTTTCCTTCAGTAACTATGCACCCCCTCCCCCAAAAAAGTGATTTATCTCTCCTGGGATAAAGTTGCTTACGGGTTGCAACCAGGAATTATTACATTAAAAATGCTGCTGATGCCACCAGGTGACTGCATCCCAGCTGCATCCCAGCTCCCAGAGGTGCTCAGCTTTTTTGGGGTGTGTGTGATAAACTCTTCCTAAGCAGTCTTCCCACATGATTGTAACTCTTTGCTTTTCTTTATTCTTGTGCCTGGGGATGATGAGAGTTGAAGTCCAAAACACCACTCTGGAGGGCACCACTCTGGGGAAGGCTAAACTAAGGGGTCTTTGAGAAAGATGCCTTTCAAACTTATCACTGAACACTTTAGCAGTCCCATATGAGCATAGGAAAGGTTCCAATAAAAGTCTGGCAAATTTCACCCAGCATACTCTACATCCAAAACTTTAAAAGGTTAGTTTTCCCATAATTCTCCAGCCACTGAGAGTTGACCTCCAAAACTACCATCCAGTAACTTTTCTAAACTCTGCTGTAACACATGCTTCTTTTCATAGAGGTTCCCCCTGGTTCTACTCCCTGACATCTCTTTTTATAGAAGGTTCCCAGCCTCTGGCATGAAGAAAATCAAAATTTAATAGTATTATTAGTCTCAGTGGATATCACTGTATGGTTTTCTTTTCTTTTTGGATTATTGGTCCCAATAGTGCAAGTTAACTCCTTCACTGATTATTCCCATTCCAGGATAAAGAAGGGGGCATAAATCTAATAAATAAATATTCAGTGTGTGATACCATCTGCAGGAAATAATATTTTACTGGCAATTGTACAGGCTCTTCCAGACTCTCCCCCTGTTCCCAATTATTTGTTATCAACCATGAAGACAGATGGGGCACATTTGGACTGTATGGTTGAAAATACTAAAACAGAAATCCACAATTCCTGAAATTACAGCTCTCTAGGTGGGCTTTTAATATTTCTCCTAGTTCTCTGTCCAGCTGCCTGGATTGGTAACCTCCGTTCTTCTCTTTCCTCCACAGATAATGTATTAAGTTCATCTTTAAGAAAAGATGCCGCTGTTTCCTTCTCCTCAGAGCAAACCCACCACACTTGCAACCAGGCCCAGCCGTCCCCTTCCCCCCATCAGTGTTTCAGCACTCAGAGTTGTAGATCATAGGTGTGCTGTCACGCCACTGATGTATTACGGAAAAAGCCATCCATTAGGAAATGTGGTGTGCAGAGAGCTGCCTGCTGCTTTAATGATGTAGCACGGTGCAAGCCTGGTGTGCGAGATAGCTTGCATTTCTCCTCCCCTCCGTGCCACAACACAAATGATATAATCTTTCCAATCTGGGACTCATTATAATAAGAGGAGAAACTGGTCAAACACTTTTTCTTTCACCTCAAAGGCCTCCCAAAGCACTGAGATGTAATTGGCTTCTCAATTTAAAAAAAAAAAGATTGCTCATTAATCCTTTGCACAGACTTTCGCTGCCTTCTTAACACTTTGCTGTCATTCTGTACTAGTGTTCATCTCATCTCATTCTCTTTTACAATCCAGTGTAAACCTGTTTTAGCTTTTTGGACAGGGCACTGATGAGTAAACTGTTGGGGTGCAGCTGAGTGACATAAAAGGTCAGTAAGTCAGTGTCTTTGTCTGGATGGGGGGGGGATGTGGACGCCAATGATATTTTTTCAGCCTTTAACCTCTCCTGGACTGTAACCCTGGAGAGCTTTTGCCAGTCTGTGTAAAGCAGGGCAGGGATGGGTAGTGACTTCTATTTTAGTGGCACAGTGAATCTATACTGGGTTTTAGTATGAATTGTAAAAGAAGTGTCCAAGGTACTAAACCTATTTTGACGATAGGGTTCTATGCCTTGGGCAGATTCTTTAAAGTTCAAACCTGGAGCGAATTCACCACCCAACTGACATGGAGATCACCAGCCACCACTGACCCAGTGTGGGTAGAGTGATGTGGGCACTGCAAATGCTGTTAGATTTCAGGTCCTATTAGTCTTTTCTGATATAGCCACTAGCAAGAGTTGATGAGAGTTCCAGCCCAACTACAGCTGCAGGGCTATATGCTAGCCACTCCTGGTATAGGTACTACTGCGCTAGATCAAGTAGATTTAGTATTCAATTCCAGGGCAGTTAGGTAAGAATGTGGATTTGTATGTGAAAGGCAAGTGGCTGAGAGGAGGTGATAAGGAATAAACACTAGGAAAGTGTGAGGCAGTTGTGAGAAGAAGAAATTTAGTCACAGCAGTTTGATACTACTTTAACTGCAGTGGTTCCATTCCATGGAATCCTGGGATTTGTAGTTTGGTAAGTGGTTTGAGCTATTACCCTATATGACTCTCTCCTTTTTTTAATATCAAGAAATATTAAGTTTACCTCCCCGAGACCTTACATAGGACAGCTTTTAGGAGTTGCTAGAGGAGTGTGACTCACCCACACCTACCAAAGGAGACGAGTAAAGCCTATTGAGGAGCAATACACTAGTTTCAATGTAGTATTGTTCCTGTCTGAAATCCAAGAGACAATACACTAGATTCTGTGCAATATTTGCTCTTGTCTCTCAGGTTCTGCAAGCTATCTAATTCAGGAATCTGTTCATTTACACCAATTCTCACCTTGGAAGTTTCCACCCAAAACTGTTAACTCATGCAATTTGGATCATTGGCCAGTGAAATACTCGGACTTTCTCTTATAAAACCCCCAAATTTCTCCTGCTCAGTGGGCTAGTTTGGATTGTTGGGGGACATGCTGCCACTTTTTTCAACCTGCATTGAGTTTCTCAAAAGGGAGATACTGAAGGCACAATGTCAAACAGTTCCAATGAGGAAGAAAAATGGGAGGTGCCTCAAGAAACCAGGATGGATGACTAAGGCATTTTCAACTGAACTAAGTTTTAAATGGAACATGAATAAGAAATGGAAAAATGGGGAAATCACCAAAGAGGAATTCAAACAAATAGCTAGCACGTGTAGAGGTAAAGTCAGAAAAGCTAAAGCGCAGAATGAACTCAGGCTTGCTAGAGAGGTTAAGAACAATAAAAAGGGCTTTTTTGGATATGTCCACAGCTAGGGAAAAGAAAAGGCAGAATTACTCAACACCTTCTTTGCTTCAGTCTTCTC
>CM034708.1:25783270-25815065 GCA_020142125.1 Phrynosoma platyrhinos
GTTTATTTTCAGAATGCCTCATTTCCACTTTATTATCGCTTTCTGGTCTACGTGTGATAACGTCCATACTCTCTCAGCCTCAGAGGCAGGTAAAGGCAAACCCCTTTTGACCAAATCTTGCCAAGTAAACCCTGTGATAGCTTCACTTTAGGGTTGTCATATATCAAGGCACACAACAATAACCACCACCATGAATGCATAATTGAAAAGACTCTAAAGATTATCACAAGACAGCAGAACCATTAGTTGAATTTGATTCAATGGATCCCAAGAGGAAAGATATTGTACAGTCTTGGCATTACTACTAAAAAGGCTCTGTCTTTCCTGCTCACATGTCTGATTTTGTTTAACAATAATACAAAGAACAGGGGCTCTGATGTTGATATTAAAAGCCTAAGCCAGTTTGGTTTAGGGTGGCATGTTTCTAAGGTAAGTTGGTCCTGAACCATTTGGCAGTCAGTACCATCCCAGAAACAGGTAACCAATACAGAAGAAACAGAACCATACTTTGCTTGTTACAGTCTTCAGATATCATGTAACATTTATCTTTTTGAACACGGAAAAAGTACAACTGCATATATGAGAGAACTTACTCATAGTATGAAGGGGATTCTGGTCTTGGTCTTCAGGAAAGTGCACTCCAACCAAATCCAGAACCAAATGTGTAAATGTACCCATATTGCTTGGAATCCACCACCAACTAGATCTCCATCTTGCCTGGGTTATATTTCAGTTTGTTCAGCTGGTCCATTAAGTTTTTAGCTGTGGAAGACTACATTTCCCAAGATGCCAGACCTGGTCCCCTTGTTCTAGTAAATCCATCAATCCATGAAGCAAAGCTGAGCACATCAGCTGAAAATTTCTGACAGGAAGCTTTGTTAGAAATGGCATTATCTTGTGGAAATGTCATTTCTGACAAATCAGAGTTTTCAGGTGGAAAAAGCTTTAAGTGGATATTTCCTGACCAGTGTAAAACAGATAAAATGCCAGGCCATATGGTTTGCTTGAAAAGATCTCTTTCTTTCCTTGCAAAGATGACCAAGAGCAGGTGGCCTGCTATATGTATTCCAATGGCTGACAAGGCAACCTGACTGATCAGTTCTGCTTTTGACAGCTTGTGCCACATAAGGCATGTGTTCTGTTACCTGTACCTCAGGTGTAAAAGAAATTGTGTTCTTGTGTTAGAAAATATTGAATGCAAGATTGTAAGCACAAAAGCGCCATGGGTGGTTTATGCAAGATATTGGAAATCAGAGAAAATACCTACCATACAGGAATGGGAAGCTAAATTAAAGGAATTAAAGGAATTTGCGACTATGGACAGACTTTCTATGTATATTGTGGGAAAGACATCACAACAATATGAAAAGAAATGGGAGCAAATATATGAACGATGTAGTCAGAATATAATCAAGGATATGGAAGAGATACAAGAATAGAAAAATATATGCAATATTAAATGTATACATATAGATAGATATATACATACATATACATACATATATATACTTTCTATCATTCTCTATTATCTATATAGAAAGAGGAACCTATGTTTGAAGAAGGACTTTGTATATAGTAGATATATAAACTCAATGCCGGATACTATTATCTTATTGTACAATGATTATGAAACTTAGTACAGTTATTCAAACTTTTGTACAATATAGTGAATTAAATATTTTAAAACAATAAAGAAGTTTAAAAAAAGTAAGCACAAATGCAGCTGAAAGGCATGGATTAAAGAATGTAACCTCACTGCAAAGCAAATCAGGAGGAGGGCTGGAAACCTATTGGGGCTTGTGACAGCACAACTCTGTGTTATGCTGGTAGATGTACTTTTTACATGCGCATGTAGGGAGGTATTGAGTACCTACTTATGCTATCATTTTTCTCATCATCCCTCACTTCACTGTACCTCACCACACCACATTTTGGAACAATAACCAAAATGCCCCAAAATGGCCAATAGAATTTCATAGAATCATACAATCATAGAATTGGAAGAAATCTCAAGGACTGCCAAGTCCAGCCACCCTGCCATGTGGGAATACATAATCAAAAGTACTTCTGACAGATGGCCATCCAGCCTCTATTTAAAGACTTCCAAAGAAGGAGACTCCACTACACTCCAAGGGAGTGTGTTCCACTGTTGAACAGCTCTTACAGTTAGGAAGTTCTTCCTAATGTTGAGGTTAATGTCACTGCTGTTTCTGTCATCTAACTGAACAGAATCTTAGCCTAGATAATAAATACAGGCATCCCTCCCTGTTTGCGGACTTGGAGTCCATGGTCTCACTCATTCGTGGATGGCAAGCAGGGAGGGACAAAATGGCATGTATGCCCTAGGTGTGCATACAATACTGTGCATGGGACCACACCCCACTGTAACCAATGAGGACTTCAATATTTGCATTTCTCTAGATTCACAGGGGAAGGGGTCCAGAACAAATCCCCTGCGAATTGGGAGGGATACCTGTATAGATTGATGGATCAATTGATAAACGACAGAGTCAGACAGAAAGATGTTAAGTATATGTTTGTGTGAGTGTGTGTGCACATGTGTGTGTGTATCCACCCCACCTACCTCTCCCTAATGAGCATCTATCTATCTTTATTATCTGTTGATTGATCTATCAATCTATATCTATATCTATATTTATGTCTGTATCTCAAAAAATTCCTAATCAGGTTTCCAGGATTTTACAAACAATAGAAAGATGATTTCCTTTGCTGGTGCTACTGTATTTATCATCAAGAGGTTAGGAATTGGCTACAGAGTTGCAAACTGAAAAGGATTTCATGGAGGTGCTCAGGAAAAAAAAAAGAAGACGTTGTAACAAATTGATTTGTCATGCAATGAACGTCTTCAGCTCCTGTGTGGGTTCCTCCCATCTCATTCTCTCCCCCACCTCCTTCTATCACTCATTCCTGCCTTTCAGGTTGGGAATTTATTATATGATGGTAGCAGGCTGCAGATTAAAAATCATGAAAGACAAAACTCTTCCGAATTCAATGTAGTTTAGGCAGGCTGCTAGAAATAGGAATGCAAACAAACACATTTTGTTTCCTTTTCTGAGTTAAATGTCACGGAAGCAGACGTTTCTGACAGATTTGAGACAAGAAAAAATGTTTACCATTTGTCTTAATGACACTGTTATAGCAGAGGGGTGAGGGAGTAGAGACATGGAAGTATGGAAACTTTTCATAAACATTGGAGGCTTCTCACATCTTAGAATTTCCCACTCTTTTATTCTAAAAAATAAATCTACATGTTCATGCCCTTCCAAACAAAATTCCATGCTGTTTTTACCTTCTGAGTTTGTCTGTGTGATAGATTTTTATGATTTAGGTAGATTCTCTGCTGTCTTCAGTTTCTAGTTAAAGGTACAATTGTTTAAATTACAATTTTTCTCGTCATTGTTGATCCATCAATGAGCATGGTTTTTTTTTTAAACAAAACAATTCAGTTCTCTGCTGCAAGGAGATTATAATCTCTGTTCTTACATTAAAGGACAGTCTAGGAGAGTCATAGAAGAGTATGAACAAACAAGGCTATGCACGGTGATATGAAAATGGTCCATGGGAAGAAAGGGCAGTGGGGCTGTACTCAATCTTGAGAAGAGTTAATTCTAATATTTTCATGGAGATGGTTGTGTTGCATTGAGCCTATGGGGGCCAGCATCATTATTCCCAGACCAATTTGAGTGACTGCTTGGGGTAAGTGTGGTCCTCAGTCCTGTGATGACATAGACATTGTGAGATTTTGAACAAGATCTGGTGTGATTCTCATGTCATTTCTCAGGTAAGGTCTCATGAGACTACAAATCTCACAAGACTTCCTTGGAGCCTGGGCAGGTCTATATATAGGCCTGCAAGCATGGTGGCCAGCAATTTTACAGCCAGGCATTCAACATGACTCATCCTCTTGCCCTATACAGCATCTCACTTCCTTGAGCATTTCCAGGTTGCAGCTTGTTGTCTTCTAAGGTCAGGAAGGAATCCCCTCCTCCATGTTATTGTAGCATGGGTTTAAACCTTCCCTGGGCTTTCTCCCCACTCCATGGAGGTCTTCCTGCAGATTTAAGCTTATCACACTGTGTTCTTGTAACATAATGAGTATATGATGAACAGAACTTTACGTATTTTATCGCATGGTATGATCCTCATCGAGTTCCCATTCTGTGCTCTGACAGTCCCTAGCTTGGTCCAGCAAGAGAACTGTTTAAATGCATCCTTGGCCATTAAAAACACTTACAGACTGTTTGATATGATGTGTGTGTGATAATCCTACCCAGTCTCAATCTGTCCTCGTGTTCTGATTGGCTAAGACAACCTCCTCCCCTCCCATCCTAGAACGTCCACAAACTCAACTCAACTCTTCTAGTGTTGATGCAAGGAAGGTGCCACAGGTAATTAATTTTTTTTGTAGATTTAATTGTGTCATGTTTACAAGAAAAACAAAGAATGCTCGCTACCTAAACCTCTTGGTAGCATTCTTTCCAATGCAGACATAGGGGTTTTCACAACAGTGAGCATGCGCCAATGAGGGATGGCTGAGGAACTACTTTAGCGCCAGCACCAGTACAACAGTAAATGCAGTGCAATAATATGTGTTCTCATAACACTTTGAGTTTGTACCAACTGAAGTAAGTCAGTGAGACAAAATGGTAGGAGAGGAGAGAAACTGGAAAATCTTAAAAACAGCTGAAAAAGTGGGTGCAGGTGTTTGGCCTCCACATCCCCAAGACTTCCCTGAAAAGCAACTTTCCCAATCAGACAAAAATGAAACCAGAAGTGACATGATTTCACTTTCATTTGTATTAGGTGTGTTGGTGTGCTCCTTCCAGAGGAGTGTAAGGATGAAAAATATCCTCTCCTCCACAGTTGCCCACCCCTGCTCTACAGGGACACTTCAGCCATGGACTGTAAAGTCTGATGTGGCAATGGGGAAATGATGTAGAAATTCTGGGTGCTTACACAAGAGAGAAAAAAGAGCACAAGCCAGCAGGTAACAATGACCTAATTTTCTAGCTACTGAAAAAAGGTGTGGTGCAAACCCAGTTTTTATTATTAGGCCCTGAGTACTTCCAAACCTCCCGAGGTGAGCAAGAAAAGCTCCCTGGAGGGAAACATTCCCAAAGGAGGTAGCTAGGAAGAGCAGCATATGAGAGTGAACTGCATAAAGCAGCAGCATTCATTTTCCCTTATGGAGAGCGAATGAATCTTGAATTCATTTTTAGTTTTCATGAATTCAGAGACAGCACTGTGCTGGCCATCCCCTTAAGCTTTCCTGATGATGAAAATAAAATTAATTTATTTCTTTTTGAAAGTATAGATTGAGCTATTGCAAATGAGAAGAGATAACAAATGAAAACTGTCTGTCTGTCTGTCTACTTCTTTAAAATAATGTTAGCAGAATCCAGTAAAACAGATAAAACATGCTAAATTTAAAGTACCAAGCCTCTTTGGTGATCTTAAATTATTTCTTTCCTGTGGGGGGGGACATTCTATCATGCATGGTGGGGAGGGAGAGATAAAAATATACTAAAGAATTAAATATTGGCAAAAATTGGGTAATGTATTATGCTGTGCAGAGGTGTTGCTAGGATTGGGAGTAGGGTGCTGGGTGAATTGGTGATTGTTTTTCCTGTTCATTGAGTTATGGGATACCCCTCTCTGGCTGCATCCGCAATGCAGAAATCATCTGGTTGGACGCTACTTTAACTGCCGTGGCTCAGTGCTATTGGATTCTGAGATTTGTAGTTTTGTGAGATATTTAGCCATTACTCTCAGAGCTCTGGTGCCACAACAAACTGCAGTTCTCAGAATTCCATAATACTGAGCCACGGCAGTTAAAGTGGTGTCCAACTAAATGATTTCTGTAGTGCAGTTTCATCCTCAGGCTACTTGCTATTGCCTGCTTTAAGAAAGAGGTGGCATAGCAGTGGAATGCCCCCCAGTTGTCTGGGAAAGCGGGCAAGACTGCTACCCGCTGGCACACATGCTGTGAAGCAAAGTGCTGTGCTGGCTGGCTCAGAGAATATTGCTGTGCATCATTTTAATTTAAACCATTTCCCCCAGAGCAAGGCTCTCAGTGAACTCAGCCAACCAGAAGCCACTTTTGGAGTTCATGGCCAGTGGGGATACTGGAGAGGATGAAGGAGAAGGATCATTGAAGGGGATTGGCCTCTCTCCTTGTTTTTCTAATGCCCTCTCTGGCTGCATAACCCCTCAGCTGGTGCCTGACTGAATAAGTTCACTGACACTCTTGCTCAAGGGGGAATGCTTCAAATTAAAATATCACATGGCTGCAACCTCTACAACCGGCTCAACATCTCAGGCCCAATGTTGTGGTTTGCAGCTGCTACTGCTGGTGCCAGAGTGCTACCACATCTCTTGAACTGTTTGGGTGCCTGATAGACCTTAGCGGCTTTGGAGAAATAGGATTCATTGTCATGGTCCAGAAGCAATGTTGCCATCATTGTCTGGCCAACCCTGGCTGTAACCAAGAGAAGTCTGCCTCTCTTTTCAGAATTACTGTGAGACAGTGAGTCAGGACCCATCTACACTGACAGGAAAATCCAGCTTACCTTAAGGTTAGCCAGATCAGCAGCAACCACGGGCTTGTCTACACACACCGAGGCAACTGTCCACACACAGTTCTCCCTATCAAACACATCCTGATCCAATAAAACATAGTATGCACTGCCGCATGGCTATGGCTGCTCCAATTGTTTTCTTTCCCTTCCCCCATGCATGCAAATGTATGTATTTGTGAACTTCTCTCCCTGCCCTCACACTGACATTGCTATGGAATGGACGAATATCTAGATTTTTTGTTCAAGGTGGGGTAAACCCCCACTATTTCCCCTCTGGATTAAAGTTCTGAAGCATTAAAAAGGCCTGGATTCAGCTTCAATCATCCTGTACATTGTTTGCACAGCTTGCTGTGAAAACTAGGTGAGACCATTTTACTTGGTCTGTATAGACACACACTCAGACAGTGGTGAATCTGGGTTGTTTAAAAATTGTAAATTAGCAGCAATTTGGTAGTGCTGTTTGATTCTCTTTGGAGACTTTGGCTTCCTCTTGGAATGTTCAAAGATGTCTGTGCTCCACTTTAGTAGTTATAAACTCAAATATAACAAAACTTCCTATGCTTCCAGTGACCTTCTTCCAAAGGTAACTGACCTTGGGTAAGAGCTGTGTCCTTGGAACATCTCTTCATCAGAAGGCACAATTATAACACATAGTTTTATTAACAAAAGGAACAGAGACCTTCTGTGCACTGAAAACTGTATCACTGGTTTGAAATCTAAAGATACCTCAACATTAAAACAGTTTCCAAATGGCCAGCTGTTTTAATCTGTGGCAAGAAAGAGAATAAAGAGATTTGTGGTGTCTTTAAAATCTAAGAGAACTAGTACGGCATAAGCTTCCATGTTACTTCCATTAGACTTCCATGTTTGAGAGAAAAAAGATTGATACTTTTGCTATTCTACAGTAATACGTACACAGGAAGCATTCCTTAACACTTTGGAGAACACTTTGCTCTACTACCCAGCCACTTTACTGCTTCTGAAGTCCTTCTAGAAAGGCCATTGTGTGCAGACATCTTGCTACAGTGAAATGGCCCATCTTTCTTCCTAACTTTTGGGATTTCCTTTTATTGAGAATACCTGGAATGATGGCTGAGACCAAATGACCAATGCAAAATTCACAAGTGCCTCTCCATGCTTACAAAATGTCTTCTTGCACCATTTGTGCAAACTAAAGGTGTCTTGAACTGTCACTATGGAAGCACTGACATTTGAAGAACACTGCAAGAAATGAAATGGGAGACAAGGGAAGAAATGTGAGCTGGGGTGAGAAGAAGAATAAAACAAATTCTAAACATACCATAACAGAATCCCCCAAAACCACCATATTAAAGAACTTTCAGGGAAATAACAGCATATGGGAATGTTGTAAAAAGTCTTCTCATACATTGAAATTGTGGGACCAGCAAAAGGAGAAAGGGATAGAACAATACTTGCAGCTTTTTGCTTTTAGATCAACTACAGAAGTTGTATGGGAGCTCAGTGCAATCTTCTGCATTATGGCCTTTGTTGTTAATAGCATTCCCACAATTATTATATTTTAAGTATGGAAAAAAATATCAGCCATCTCAGTGATTATTTTCTAATCTAAGGGGAATGTTACCAGATTGCTATTGTGAAGACTGCATAAGATGGGCAAGATAGCAACTCATTCTAGGAGTGCATCTACCCTGCAGAAATAATGGAGTTTGACATCACTTTAAATGCTGTAGCTTTATCCTATGGAATTGTGGGATTTGCAGTTTTACAAGGATTTTAGCCTTATCTCCCAAAGAGTGCTGGTGCCTCACAAAATTACAAATCTCAGGATTTCTACCATGTAGATGCACCCAAGGAAAAGCTTAAAACTAATCAGCAATAAAGATATTAGCATTAGTGCATCAACAATGGGAGGCAGAGTGATGCCAAATATATAAGAACAGGCTTCAAAGCTGCTGTTGGGTTGTAAAATACCAAGCCTCTGGAGGAGGAAATAGGCCTAAATGGGCAAATGGGGGGGAAATGGGTCTAAAATTGAGGATCTTGATAACCTACCTCCTCCCTCCAATTCCATTTTGAGGCTTTAAAGAGAAAGTGGATGAGCTGTCTGAAATTTTGCATCTCTACTTGGGAACACTGGAATCGGGAGAGGGTGTGACCATAGCAATCAATCATGCCCACATGATAGAAGTAATGATTGTAAAGAAGGCCTCAAGTTCAAGAAACATGACTGTGAGTCATACTCTTTTGCCTAAAGGAACAAAATCCTGAGAGAGGCTCTCCCTTTGTTAAAAATATGATACCCCCATCACAATATTCTGATGTACAACAGCAGAAATGCTAAGGAACCTTGAGATGAAAGCTTTTCCTGAGATACTGAGTGGAACTGGAACTAAATACTACCAGGACCATTCATTAAGTGTAGTGTTTTTATTTACCTGCTTTAGGTCCCCCCCCCCATTTTTCAGAGAGTAATATTCTCCCAAAGCAGCTCTTCTCAATATGAAGAGAGAGAGACAAAAAATAGAGATTCAGGCTGACTGACTACAAAAGCAAGGCACACAAGGGGAAGAATGAAGGGTTCTTCAAGGCCAGAACTAAGTGGTGTGCCATAAGTGAGCATTTGCATCTTCTTCAGCACAGGCTGATGATCTTCCTTTGCAAGTGTTGTTGCATTGAATCACAAATTAGTGGCTCTTACCCTCTTTTTTGATGGATGGGACTAGAATGTTCTTTCCTGTTGCTTCAGCAATTTCAGTGCAGCTTTTAGCAGGAGTTGAGGGTTCTTTGAGGCAGGGAGAGTGCAGGAAAACCTTCTGCACCTGCTCCTCACCTGGCAAATGAGGCCAAATTGATTCCCGTTCCTTTTAAAAATATATCTGGGTAGCATATCTTTATATCTTGGAATATTGCAGAAGCCAGAATATGCTCATAAGGTGGTGAGAAACCTAGAGGAAAGCTGAACACAATTAAAATGGAAAATTCCATTGCATCTAAGAAAAAAAAAAGAAGCAATAGGGAGATCAACTGTTGTTACAAGTGCTCAGAGACAGGACCCTTTGCAGACTGCCAGAAATAGTGCAAATTGAGTCCACTTTAAATGCCCTGACTCAGTGCTAGGGAGTCATGGGAACTGTAGTTTATTGTGGCACCAGAGCTCTCTGACAGAGAAGGCTCACTGTCTCAGAAAAAAAATACAGTTCCCATGATTCCCTAGCACTGAGCCAGGGCAGTTAAAGTGGATTCAATTTGCACTGTTTCTGGCAGTCTGCAAAGGCCCAGAGGATCATTCACAATATTATAATATCTGGATCCTAAGAAGACAACCGTATAGAGGAAGTGGAATAGCTATCCTGAATCACTAAGGGCTGGAACAGACCAGCAAGAAGGGACGGTTTGAGAGGAATGAGAAACATCAAAAACACAGCACCTTTAATGCTCCCTAGGAGCAGAGGTGCAACTAGAGGGGCTCAACTCCATTTGAGGGGCATGTCTTTGACCATGCCACTTTGGTTTCTGTTGGGGAAGAGAAGCAGAACTAGCTGCAGGAGCCATGTTTGGAAGGGAAGAAAGGGAGGGGACTGTTTATAAATTGCAGCTCTGTGACTTTGGCAGGGATAAAAGTGCAGATCAAAGCACTGACCAAAGCAAAGTAAAATGGGAATGGGGTGGGCTCAAGCGCATCCCTCTGCCTGTGCTTTATGGGCAATAGTTTCTTCTTTAAAGCAAACAAGAGAGCTTCAGTGGAGAGCATTTTCTTTTGGGGAAGGGAAGGAAGGCACCTACAAAGCTATGTTTGGGCCTGCTGGGAGGTACAGTTCAACACCTTCTGGAAAGCTACACAATTACCACCCCTGACATGAAAGACATAAGGTGTAAATTAAGGTGTGAATACAAAGTGATCCTACCAGTGGTTTTACTATCCTGGACAATTAATCCTGTGTGTTATCCTGCATAATGGCTTTTCCTTTAGCACAGGTGTGGTGGACCCATTTTTTCAGTTAGCTTTCCCATAACATTCTGCTCAATTTTCCACAGAATTCATCCTTCTCCCTCCCCACCTTATTGCTGTACCTCCCTGAAGCTAAAACTTTCCCAAATTCAATCTAAATTAAAAGGGGGAAAGAGAGAGAAAGAAGGGGGGAAGCAGAGGCTCTGAATAGGAGCGCTATTATAGGTCATGCATATTTGTCCCTGGGGACAGAGACAGCAGCTGTTGCAGGAAGTAACCTGTTCACAAGATTCCTTGGTCAAACTGATCAAATTACTTACTGCAGATAATAGTTCTGTCAAGACCTCCCCCTGCCTGTCCGCCCACCTGCCCACTCACAGTACCTCTTTCCCATCAATGAATTGTATGCTATAGTTTTTATTAATGTTTCATGGCTTTTGCATGTGTGTGTGTGTGTGTGTGTGTTTTTGGATAGTTGGGTAAATATGTTACACAAAGGCACCATTTGCTTCTGGAGGGTTCTCCAGCTGGTTGCTAAGAGCATTTACTATTTGCTACGCCATGTTTGTGCTGAGAGGTTGGTACACACTATTGTTTCTTTTCCTAGATTAGATGGCCTATAGCTTAGGGAGGAGGGAAGCAGGAGGGGCAGGGTGAGGGGCGAGGGGAGAAGAGAGATGGAAAGCAAGACTGAAGCTTTGTTTTTCGGTTCTCAAGAAGCATGCTTATTAGTGGAAGTAGCACATTAGGTAAACAGCAGGATAGCAGGCCTCCCAATTTACTTTCCAGTATTGAAAACCAGTTTATTATATATGAGAAAGCACCCCATTTGACAATAGAAATGTTTATAATATTTTGTAGCTGTATAGCTCTTTCTTTTCATTGTAGGGAGGCAAAAAATATATAGAGAAGTCCTCCGTGTTTGTTGTGATAGATTTTAGATTTTATCTATTCCCACACTGCATCAGAGGAACCCAAGTGATACACCTTTGTCTCTGTGTTGTTATATGATATACTACATACAAATTGTATATACAAATGGCATGGTGCCTCAAAGCAGGGGCTTTCAAGCAGAGAAGTGCCTTCCTTGCAGGGCATGGGAGAGGGATACCCAATATTGTGTGTCTTATTGCAGGGGCAGGCAACGTGTTGCCTATTATCTATTGTGTCCTCTGCCAATGAATTTGTTGTCAAAACTTGGTGGTGAGGTGGCATTGAAAAAGTTGCAATAGTCTTTAAAAGGAAGGCACATGAAGAACAGCTTATTATTGGGCTCTGTGTCTGTTTTAGCTGGAAGCCGCCTTGATTGCTATGGCAAAAGGTAGGGTATAAATATATTGTCGTTGTTGTTGTTTTGTTTTGTTTTAAAACAGACTTTTGTTCCTAGAAGTCTGCTTAAAGTGCAATTCTTCTTGAAACCAAGATTGTTTTCAAGGGAATTGTGTGGAGGGAGCTGGGTGCTTCTGTCTTGTGGTCTGGCAGCAAATTTGATAGAAAGGCATAAAATGTGGAAGTTTTGTAGTGTCCACAGCAGGATACAGCTCCTGATGGTTTAGGGGTTCCCAGCAGCACTACTTTCCAAAATTTTACTAATCACTGTCTTAGGAACTGTGTGCAGGGGCCAAATAAAATGCCCCTCCCACCTATGTGAGGAGACCAGATGACATATGGCCCAAACTCTGGTTCTTGTTAGAACAGACTGGACAACATCCAGCCCTTTCAACATCAGAATCAGTGTATACCCTTCTTTACATGCATTTAAATTTGCTCCCTGTTTGCTCTGGGTAATCCCAGAAGTTCTGGAGATCTTCAGTCCAAAGCTGGGGAGCTGTTTGAAATGCATCCCACTCTGCTGCCAGATGCATCCACTGCTGTGAGTCACTCATTTTGAGGTCAGAACAAGGCACCCAGCCATGGGATCATCACTGGGTGCCCATTTTGATCTGAAAGCAAAGTGACAGGCCACGGCTGCAGACACGCTGGGTGGCACAGTGGGATGCATATATGAACAACCAAGCGGTGTCAGAATAGAGGGCTGAGGAAATGGGGGTTGGGGGAGGGATGAGTTAGTTCTGGGCCAGGATGCTCTGGACGGACCCTGGAGTATCCTGGCCAGTGCAGACAGGACCTTCTCTGAGGACAGAACTAGTTGTTCAGCAAAGACCTAGTCTGATGAAGCCTGCTGTCCACCAAATGGCTTTAGAGTATCTCTGGGAAGAGAGAAGAGATGGGTAGCGAAGGGATGCTTAATCTTGATTCTGGATCCCACAGTTTTTCTACAATCTCTTCTCCCAAATACTACAAACAAGAACTTGATTGGGGGAAAAGGGTATGGAAGCAAGTGACAGGAGGAAAGTGATCAGAGAGGGTGTGGGAGGAAGTAGCAAAGGAAGGTGGGAGGATCCTCTCATCTATTGCTTCTCCATCTCAAAATTCATACTACATTGCAAGCCCCTGAAACAGCACCTGTACATAACCTTTCCAGTTATTCAAGGAAACATTTTGTATTCACTGAAATGGGGGTAATGTTAGAAAATATGTTCAGCACTTATATAGAAAAGGTGACCCTCTCATGCAATTAAAAAGTGTTTGTCCTAGAATGTTTTTGTCCTCTACTCAACATCTTTACTGTGCTTTGCTATTTGGAAAACAAACACGGGGTTAATTTGCAAGCCTGATGCTGAAGCATATACCATTGAGGAAACCCCATTGTGAGAAGGAAACACTACTCCCCTACCCTGGTGAACTATATCTTTGGTAACACTAGTTAGCATAGACAATGGCTAGGAATGCTGGCAGGTATTGTGCAAAACAACTAAAAAGCAGTGAAAAGCAGGTTTGTTTCTATCCTTTCAAACCAAATTCTGACATATCTCCAAATTTCTCTTTCTTGCCTCACCACATCCCTGGCTCTTGAAACTATAACATTGGCCACAAATCAGCCACAATAGCAAACAGAAGTAACACAACATCACTTCTGGTGCACCACTGGTCTGCCAATGTGACTCAACCTCTACATAGTTGCCCACCTTTGGCATAATGCTAGAGCATCTTCCCACACTTCTGACATGTACAAAATCACAGGGCAGAGCATTTGGACAGTTTATGTCATCGGAAAAACCATTTGGTTAGTAATGCGGTGGTGGGGAGGCACAGAAAAGGAATTCAAGTGTCCAGAGGTGATGTGCTGTCCACCCTTGCCCTAGATTCTAATATTTCAGGTTTGTAATGTGTTTGTATACATTGGGTTATTTATTCTTGTCACTCTTCCACCCTGCCACTATTTTTTACCATTAGCTGATCTTGGGGTTCTAGTTTTTTTTTTTAAAAAAAGTCAAACCCAGAATACCAAAGTTGGCCTATTTGTGATCTACTGTACTCTACTGCTGATGTTCCTTTTTGCTCAACTTTGTTATACTTATCTTCTGCAGCGCAATTGTGTACTCATACACTCAGATGTAAATGCTATTCTGTTTGATGACTTCCAGTACAATTTGTATAGGGCAACTGCTTTACACAAGAATTCTGCCTCCTTTGGAAAGCTGCCTGTGGAGTGTTAGAAATGAATAGGATAGAGGCATCTCTTTGCTGGTGGGACTGGAATATTACCACCCGAGTCCCAGTAACAGCCATGGAAATTTCTGTGGGTATAACAGGACTGTTTTAAAGGGATAAGGCTGTATGGAGCATTATGGAGGAAAAACAGTATAAAAATGATCTTAGGTCTGCTAAACCCAAAGTCCTTCCATTCACCAGAGACATTGTATGAGACTGGACCTTCCTTCCATCCAATCCTGGAAATGGAATAGTCTCCAAGAGGGGTAGAAGAAACCTTGTGAACTAAATGCCCTTTTAAAAAATGATTACCAACCTTAACATGCAAGAACTCGCCCCAATTTTTCCCAGACACCCATAGCTCTCACCCAAACAGGTGTTCTATCATTTTGTATCTGCTACTCAGGACTGCACTGTTAATTATTTTATCTTGAACTGCAAGCTGCCTTGAAGTGTTTGTGATAGAAAAGTAAGATATAATCATTTTATATTTGTCAAAAACCAAATAACATGAGGGATGGATTCAAACTTCAGACAGGCAGGATTGTTACAGGGATCACACCGTGAGCTTTCATGATTAGGATCATTCAGCACTCTTGGAGCTTAAGCTGTTTTGTCTCCTACAAAAGCTTATTCAGGACCTTTTCCTGAGCTGTAAAAATGCTGGCATCTCATCTTGTTGAGGGCTGCCAAGGAACAAAGGTTCATGTGACTAGAGCATGCTGCTCACACTGCTAATTACCTGAGTGCGGCTGTCTCACAGTTATCCTTGCCACCAGCAGCTGTTACATGTTTACCCGTCACTGCTATGTGCAGGCAGACCTGGGAGTCATCATGCTGCTAGGCATACATTAAGTATCCTCTGTACAGTTCACTGTTTCCTGTTGTCTCGATCTGTCCATTTGCAAGTTTCATGCTCACAGACGTTTGGTGACACAAGAAAATATGAACGTGGAAGCCATTTGTCTCTTGTAAATGACACTCTATTCTCATGACTCAGAAGGCATTGCCACAACCTGATAGAGCGCAATATGTCATTGGACACACTGATCTTGTTTTGTTTTAACAGTAGGACAAAACCTTGCTGATCTGTGTATGTCTACATGCTTTCAAGTGGCATATCAACTTATAGGGACCCCATGAATTTCATAGGGTTTTCTTATGCAAAGAATACTCAGAGGTGGTTTTTCTAGTTCTTCCCTCTGAAATATAGCCTACAGCACCTGGTAGTCATTGGCAATCTCCCATTCAAGTACTAACCAGAGTTGATCAGATGGGATCTGGTTCCTTTATGGTATTTGGGCACTCTTGTGTGCTTCCAAGTGGACTCTGACTTACAGAAACCTTATTATAGGATTTTCTTTCAGTATGTTTTCAGAGGTGGTTTGCCATTGCTCTTCTAAGCCTGAGTGAATCACACTTGCTCAGGCTCACCCAGTGGGTTTTCATGTCTGAGCAGAAATTTGAACCCTGGTCTCCCAGAGTCCTAATCCAATATTCAGACCATTAAACCATCTGGCCTGACTATATGTATGTGTATGCATGCGAAGTAATTTCTGACTTATGGCAATCCTAAGGCTTGCTATCATGGGGTTTTCTTGGCAAAATTTGGCCAGAGGGGTTTCCTCTTGCCTCCCTCTGGGGCTGAGAGAGAAACCTACCCACTTGGTGGGTTTACATGGTTGAGTGGCTCCACCCATTCATATGGGCAGCCACTTGTGCCAAGAAGTAGGGCAGTTGACTCGCTCTTCCACCAAACTTCACTCCTATGTACCACACCACTGGGTCCTGGGGTCAAGGGGCTGTTGTTTGGGGAGCTGCTGCCCCCACTCGGGCCCAGACTGGTCACTGAGGTGGCGAGGCTGATGCTGCCATGTGGGATGCTCCAGTAGCTCCCACCTCCCATGGGAGGACTATCCCACCAAATTCCCTGCTGCCCTAGGGGCTGATGATCCCACTGAGGTTCCTGTCACTCCGTGGGCCAACTGTCCCATTGAGATCTGTGCCACTGCATGGGCCGACTGCTCCTCTGAATTCCCTGCCACTTCATGGGCCAATGTCCTGCCGAGGTTCTTGCTGCTCCATGGGCTGACTGTCTCACTGAGATCTTCCTAAGCACCTCCATCAGAAAGTTGCGCATCGAGCACATCTCATCTTGCATCTGCTGTCACTGTACTTTGTGATCCTCCTCCCTTTAGGAGTTCATTTCTAGTGATTCAGCTATTGTATCATCCCAAGTGGATGCTTGGCTTGCTCTGCATCACCCCTGATCCAGACAGGCACATTGTCTTTGATTTCTCCCAGAAGCCAGTCTCCATTCCCCGCACTCTCCTCAGCTCCTTGGGGTTCCTTCAGCCAAGCCCCTATTTTTGGAGCCATGCCTTCTTCCAGGGCATCAGCTCCCTGGTCGTCCTCCAGCTTCTCCTCAAGAAGCATTCCAACATGGGTGCATCCTGGTCCTTATGCTGCTGCATCCCACAGGATTTTTTTATGAGTTCTGACACACTGTCAGAACCAGTGAACTCAGTTCCCAATGGACAGAAAAACATCTTATTGTGATAGAGAATGAAAGACTTTTATTTAAAACATCAGTACAGAAGTTACTAGTAAAGTGTCTGTGTTGGAAATAACCATTTCCTTCCCCCTACAGTGATAGAGAAATCCTGGGCCACTGACCAATCCAGGCACCTGGTTACTTTGACTAATGTTTGGTAGGCAGCTTTATTTATGGTCCCACCTTTGGCTTTAAGATCCTTCTTTTTGTGCAGTGCTGATCATGTGCCAGGCTGCTTGTGTGGTGATTGATGACTCCCCTGTTGAAGCTGATGCTGTCAGAGATCTCTAATTTAATTAATGGGCTCTACTGCATAGGTAACATAATTCCTTCAACACTTACACAACCAAGGAGGATGCTAAGGGCTACAGCTGGGACTGACACCTGTATGACGGATTGTGCTGTTAAGAGGCTCTTTCCTCTCTCACCTGCTCAGAGGCACTGGCCAACTCTCTGCTTTGGGCAAAATTAGGGCCTTTGCAGACTGCCAGAAATAGTGCACTTTAAATTGAGGCACTGACCTGGCTCAGTGCTAGGGAATCATGGGAATTGTATTTTTTTCTGAGACATTGAGCCTTCTCTGTCAGAGAGCTCGGGTGCCACAATAAATAACAGTTCCCATGATTCCCTAGCACTGAGCCAGGGCAATGCCTCAATTTAAAGTGCACTATTTCTGGCAGTCTGCAAAGGCCTTTAGACTTTCTTGAGCTTTAAAAAGAGAAAAACAAAAGAAAGTCAGGTGTAGGTGAAGCCCTAGAGCAATAAAAGTTTGGGAGATACAACTTCGAAATACGATTGGTTTAGTCCCCATAAAATATGAAAATGTCTAATGTTAATCCAAAACTCTTTATGTCTCTGATATTGTTGTGTTCAAGTCATCACCCAACTTAGTTCTTCCAATGTCCTAGTCCTACCACACCATGCTGGCTCTTGGCTGTTATGTGTGTGATAATAATCTGGAAACCTGAGAACATCACGTATAACATTTTCTTAGTTCAGTCAGCACTAAGGTTATCTCTCCCCACCCCCAAACATGTAAATGTTACTCTTTTGGATATTGCTCCCAAAATCCCAAGCAGCATGGCTTACTGGGGGCTTCTGTTGCAAACATTCCTCCCAGTGATGGAGCTCCTCTCTGACAGTGGAATATCCTCCCACTGTTCTAATTTCACATGGACAGTCCTGAGTAATTCTCTGCTGTCCCACTTTTTCAGCTGCTTTTAAAATGTCCTAGTTTCTTTTTTCTCCATTGTCCTCAGCTTACTTCAATTGATGAAAGCTAAGTTGGGTCGGTACACAATAATTGCATACACATACATATAGTCAGGCCAAGTGGAAAAAGTAATTTACATTCATTTAACTCAGCAGAAGGAACAAGAGAGGAAGGGGAGGAATCTTGCCCTTTCTAGAACACTCAGGCACAAGCAAACTCCTAGCTTGTGTGTTTTTCCTCATTAGTAACTTGCCATCTTGACCACACTCTGATGTCACTTGATGCCCCAGTTTTCATCTGTGAATCTAAAGGCATGGCATATCAAGATGACAACAGAGGAGGAGCTCGACCTAGAATCCCACATCAGGGAGCCTCTCAGTTCAAAATACAAAAGTAGTTCACATTGAATTACCATGGGGGGGGGGGAGAGGATCACCACCAGCACACTAATTTCTCATGCAAGCAAAGTCATGCTTAAAAATTCTGCAGCAAAAGCTCCTACCATATATGGAGTGTGAAATCCCTGAAGTGCAAACTGGATTCAGGAAAGGAAGAGGCACTAGAGATCACATTGCAAACATACATTGGATAATGGAGCACACCAGGAAACTCCAGAAGAAAATCTGCATGTGCTTTATTGACTACAGCATAGCTGATCATAAAAAGCTATGGTTTGCACTTAGAGAGGAATGGAAGTGCCAATACATATGATTGCCCTGATGTGTAATCTGTATTCAGGGCAAGAGGCTGCTGTCAGAATAGAATATGGAGAAACAGAATATCTCCCAATCGAAAAAGAGGTCAGGCAAGACTGTATTCTGTTGCCCTATTTATTTAGCCTTCTGTAGAAAATATCATACGTCGAGCAGGTTTAGACTCAAGAGGCAGGAGCACTGATGGGAGCCAGTGTGATGTAGACGAGCATTGGATTGTGACCCTAGAGAATAGGATTCAGATCTCCACTCAGCCATGGAAACTCACTAGTTGACCTTGGGCAAGTCAAAATCTCAGCCTCAGAGCAAGGGAAAGGTAAATCCGCTATAAACAAATCTTGCCAAGAAAACCCTGTGATAGGTTCACCTTAGCGTCACCATAAGTAAAAAAGTGACTTGAAGGCACACAATAACAATTCCCTGAGCCCTAATTCAATACTCAAACCACTACACCATGTTGGCATGTAGACTCAGTAGGACCTACTCCCAAAGATACATGTGTAATGAATCAGTGAAACACAGTTATGAGGAGAGGGAGTTATTTCTCAAGACCAAATCATGCTTTCTGATCTGCTCTTCAGTAATTTTGCTGAGAAATTTGACCTCATCCTAACATGTTAAACAAAATGAGTTGAATAAAGAAATTCCTTCCTTCCTTCATTTTTTATTTATTTTTAAAAAGCAGTCTAGGACAAGTTGTGTCCATGTGGGTTATATATATATATATATATATATATATATATATATATATATATATAGAATCAGCCTCCCTAAGAAGTGCTTATACCTGCAGCATGCAAGGTATCTTTCACCATTTTCTTTTCCATTTAATTTTCCTTTTGGTTGTCACCTGGTTCTGGGAAAAACAAACAAGCAAAACCCTTTTCTTTTCTCAAAAATGCAAGCAATGTCTGAAGAATTTGATGACTAGAGGTGGTTCCAAACCACTTGCAGTTGAGATGGGACTTGAATTATTGCGTACCAACCCAAGCACAATTTTATCTATCAATCAGGGCTATATTGGAGAATAATTTTGCAATTCACACATGGTCCAAATTTGGAATGAATCAGTTTTATACCCATCCATTCCAGTCCAGATTGTAAATCTAAATCAAGGTTCAGGAATCCAGATTGCCAATCCTTCCCTATTGGCTTGCACAGAGAAGGTAAAATGCCCATATCTTTATCTTTTTCGACTACCACATAAAACTTAGAGACACGATACATCTTAAAGAGGGGATTTACCCAGCCCAGACATGTAAATAGAGGGGGATAGTACTAGACACCTGCAAATATTTTTTTTTAAAGCTAGGTTTTAAAATTGGTTGTTGTTGACTTCTTGGTACTTGCTTTCAAGCTGCTTTTGTCCTTGCACTATCCCCCAGAGCATGAGCTAAATCTAGAGAAGTTGAAATGATAATGATAAATGGGAATGGGCAAGAAAAAGGATGCAAAGGTTTACTCAATGCCAAGATTTGAAGGAAAATTATCTTAAAATGGAACAAGAATGGTATTTAACACAAACAAAATTAGCAAAAATTTATAAAACTGGCAACAACAGATGTTGGAAATGTAATCAAACTACAAAAAGCTGGCTTCATATATGGTGGAACTGTGATAGAATAAAAAAAATATTGGATGAATGTTCACAAAATAATATGTGAAATATTTAAAATAAAATATGACTTATTACCGGAAATATAGCTATTGAACATGATGAATAAGATTTCGGAGAAGACAGAAAAGAAGTATGGAAGAATACTGTTATATATGATAACATCAGCACGAATAACATTAGCAAAAAAATGGAAGCTGATGGAAATTCCCTTAATTAGCGAATGGTTTACAAGACTTATTGAAATGATGAGTATGGATATACTCACAGCAAGACTGAACAAGCAAAATTTAGAAAAAGTTGAACAAGACTGGACCCCAATATTTCAATACTGTAAAAAAGAAAACTTAACTGTGTAAAGATTTATAGAGAATGTATTGAAATGAATATTGTTAAATGAATGTATAGAAATATCAATACAAAGGTACTGAGATATCTAAATATAAATGATCAAAGATGTAAAAGCTGGGGTTGTAGCACACAGAGGATCTAAAGGTTATAATACATTGAGTGTGAAGACAATAAGAGTAAATTGGAAAATAGTTGAGGACAAACTGGAGATTCAGTGGAAGTCAATTGTATATAATGTAAATATATATTGAAAATGATATGAATATTTCATTATGATATGTATGAAAGAAAAGTATCTCTTAATAAAAATTAAAATTAAAAAAATGATAATGATAATGAGAGTGAATTTGAAGTTTTCTCCCTTTATTCTACCAGCACTTCTATGGCGTAAGAATTTATTTCATGGGCTGCCATTGAAGACACCCCCTTCCTAGCCCCATAATGCCACCCCTCATCTCTTCCAGAGTTACCTACTTAAACATCTTTCAGGTAGTAGACAGAATGACTGAGAAGAGTTATTTCAGCAATCACCCTTTATGCCTGCCTTCTGAGCCTTATCCCAGCTGTCCGGCTGCTTTGGCTATTCTTCTGCCTCTGTCTTGAGCAAATCTGCTTCTTAATGTATTGCTGCAGACTAGTGGTGTTTTAATATTTTTATCTCTGCTCATTTATTGCTTGTAAGGAAGGTAGACAGTAATTCCAGGGTCCTCTCTCAACTCAAAGTGGTTAACAATAAAATACCTTTAGCTGATGAAAGAAAAACAGGGAGGGGACCTGTTAAGTGTCCCATGGAAGGGAGTTCCAGAGTTTGGGAGCAGCCACTGAGAAGGCTCCCTTTTTCTCTCCTAGCTTCACCAAGTGAGCCTGTGATCAGGACCAAGACAAAGCCTTTCCCTGTAGATATTAGAGTTTTGGCAGGTTCATATAGGGTAGCCCCTTTGAGTGATCTATTTTCCCTCTTATTTCTTGGACAGCTTTGTTTCCAAATGAATGTTCCCTACATTTTTTGGAATACGTATATACATAGTATGGAAACATTCATTTCTTTGGAAAACTGGAGATTCCTTTGATTTAATATCCCCAGGTGTGAATTCCCATTTTATTTCTCCTAATAGCAACATGTCTGACCGAACTGAATGTCACTGTATAGTTCTCTCATGGAGGGTTGCTTGGAAGCCAAATGCCAAAGATATCTAATGTCACTCCTTCTGTTTAAGTCTGTATTTAAGGAAATTGTTCTTAATTGCTTCCAACATTCATGGGCACTGCAGTGTGGCATGCTAAAGAAAAGCTGGCTTCCTCCGGCCCTTTGGTTTCAACCATTTCTTATGTTAAATCACTCAAGTTCAACAGGTATTTACTTATTTGTTTCCTTGCCTCACTGGTTCATTTTCACGTTTACAATTCATGTAAATATGTACCAGCTTCTTCCTTCCTCCAGAATTTTTGCTGGATGAAGGATTTTATGTTGCAGAAAATTATGTTCCTTCCTCTATGAGCAGAAGTCTATTCTTGAAGCCTCTTTTACTGCTTTGCCTGTGTAGAGGAAGAAGGACACAGCAAACACCAATATCTCCTAAGGACTAAGGGCCTTTACAGACTGCCAGAAATAGTGAAAATTTGAGGCCACTTTAACTGCCCTGGCTCAGTGCTAGGGAATCATGGGAACTGTAGTTTATTGTGGTACCAGAGCTCTCTGACAGAGAAGTCTCAATGTCTCAGAAAAAAATACAATTCCCATGATTTCCTAGCACTGAGCCAGAAAAGTTAGAGTGGACTCAATTCGCACTATTTCTAGCAATCTGCAAAGGCCCTAAGAAACTAGAAAATGACACAGGTAAGTACAGTGAAATTTCAAGTATGTTCACTGAGTTTTCAGAAATATGCATACTGACCTCTGGAATATGAATGTGGTGGTGGTGGGAACTGAAATTCTACCCTCTTGAAATCTAGTCTTTTAATTTTAAATGTAGGTCATGCTTCTAGAACATGATTTGCAGCTTAATCCAAAACAGACTTTGCCTCTGGTTTTCTAGAAGTTTATGAATATGTTTGGACTTTTCCGCCCTTGTTTTTTAAAAAATCTTTCTGATAAGCTGTCAGGGGGAAGTTGTTTTTTTTTTTTTAAATCATCCATATATATCCATGCATGCATCTGTTTGCATGAACCACCAGCAAACAAATGTGGAGGGAAATTAATTTAGAGATAAGTGAAAGCATGAACTTTTTCAGATATCACATATTCCAATATCATGGCATGTACAAAAGCCCTTGAAGAAAACCAGTTAGCATGTAGGGATGTAACTATTCATAAATTTTGTTCTTGAAAGAATGAGTAATTTTAGCAATCCAGCTGCAAGAAACTCAATTTTTGAAGACTATTAGCATTTCAGGATTTATTCTGTGCAAAATTCACCCATGACTCTTTTTTTGCACAGAAAGCAGCATTTTCTGTACAGGAAGCATATTGTACAGTTCTGTATATTAAAATATGCAAATTTCATGCGCAACAAGTCACAAACTGCAAAGACTCTTGTCAATCCAGAAATCTCCATATCAGAGATTCCAAACCCCTAGAAGCATGTTTTTAAACCCATTTTTCATTTTACACCTCCCAAAGGCCGGAGAGTTTTCCCATCACCACAGTAGGCTTTGAAGGCAGGTAGAAGGGACAGTGGAGGAGTAACAATGCAATGGGAAAATGGAATTTTCTGCCTCCTAGTTCCAGTGATGGAAACAATTTCATAAGTAGAATAACAGTTCTACCTAGATGGGAAACTGGAAAGGGCTCCTGTATTTTTAATGGAGCAAGTCAGCATGGAATAGTGGCTTGAGTGTTGGACTATGACTCCAGAGACCAGGGTTCAATTCCCAGCTCAGCCATGAAACCCTTAGGCAAGTCACATGCTCTCAGCCTTTGGGGAAGGCAATGGCAAATCTCCTCTGTGATAGGTTTGCATTAGGGTCACCATAAGTTGAAAGACTTGAAGGCACACAACACACATACACATCTTTAATGGATGCATTAAAAAGGGAATTTCACCAGGTATTGCTTGTCACGTAGCTATACTTGCTGAAATTTCCTCTTCTACACAAACATTAAAGGTACAAGAGCCCTTTCCAGTCTCACTCTGACAGCCCTAGGTCCATCTGCAATTTAGGCAAAGATTTTCAACAGTTTGCTACCTCTGTCCAAAAAGAATATGAAAAGTCTATATTTTGTGTCCAAAAAGCTAATGTTTAAAACTGTGGGAACTCCCTGCAAAGAATCTTTACACACCACCTATTATTTGACCCTTTTAGGGCATGATAAAAGACTGCTTTACCTGGGAATCAAAGCTCTTGCCTTCAGAGGGCATGCTGGAACTTGTCATGGTTTTAGGTTTCACCAGGTGTATATATTTGTGACAGTAAAGAATCACAGATGATGGCAGATGAATACTAGGTTGAGAGGCCTAACAGCATGGATGCACACAAACATGACAGGCCAAATTGGGAGAAAAGGTAAAATAATAAAGAGAGAGGACTGTTTCTTTCAAGAGGCCCCACAAAACTATTGTTAAGAAAATGGCTTTGTAAAATAGCCTCCAAAATGATGAACAAGAGCAAGCCATTTTGTATATTTTACGGTATCATTTCTACCTTTTAAAAGACTCTGTGCAAGTCTGTTAGATTCATATTCATAAAATTTTGAGCTGGAATAATAAAAGTAACTGTTTTTCTATAATGATACTTTTATAGGTTTGAATAAGACATATAAATTATTTTGATTTTTATACTCCATATAAAGAGAGTGGGATGGGCAGAGAGACGCAGAAAGCAGATTGACTAATACTATATATAAGGAGATTTTTTTTCCTCCTAAAGAAAAATCTACTGAGATACTTTTCTCCAAAAGTCAAAGTAAAGTCTGGAAGGAAAACAAACAAAAGCAATTCTTTCTCAGTCCAGCTAATTCTCAGTGGGAAATGTATGGTATGACTTCATTGAAAACCAATTTGAATGCTGTGGCATTTTTTGTCTGTTTAGAGTTACCTTGCCCTGCTCTTACATTAGAAGTGGAATTTGCAAGAAAAGAGTCTGCAATGCCACCAACTTGTCCAGCCCTTCTTTGTGACACAAATCTTTCCAGCAGCCTGTGCAGCAGCACTGAGATCTGGGATGTTCTTCTGGCCCTGGCAAATTAGATTGCCCCAACAAGGGAGTGAAGGAGAACCTGGAGCGCAAGTTTTCCATTTGACCCAAACTTCTTGTATTCACACTGTACCACATAGCACAAGTCTTTTGGCTGCACTTCCCTAGTCCCACTTGTATAATTTCATGTCTTGTTCTAAGCTATCAATGGTTTGCTGAGACTGGGGAGAAACTTTATCTGAGAGTCATAGTAGGTTTATGAAATTTTTGCCCACTCCAGTAATAATAGATTCTGTCTGAGTCTAAGGTGATGGGTATGCCTACTCCCTGATTTTGGGGGTCCTTTTGATGGTGCATGTCAGTGAAAGCTTTTGGGAACAGGTCTCGTTGGAGGATTGCTGGACCTGCTCCATTCCCCAGTGGCAGGTAGAACCAACCAGTGGCTCATGCCCAAGTAGACTTCCACATCCTACCAATCCATGGTTTCCCCCAGGTCTGATGGAAGGAGAGGGTTCATTTATAAACACCTGAGTTATTCAGTGCCTGAGTCTGTGGCCTATGCTGTACCAAACATCTATAGCTGTACACAACAAACACTTGTTTCCTGCACAAAAAGCCTGTTTCCTGCACAGAAAATAGGTTTTTTGTGGGGGGGGGGTTTCTCTCAGAATAATTCCCCTGTTAACATTTCAGGATGTCCAAATTTGGGAATAATATTACAGAGAAATTTTATTCAGTCAGTCAGTACCTTATCTTTCCCAAGGCATTCCTGCAATGGGGAAAGTCTACCAAGTGGTCCTCCAAATGCCTTCTTAAAATCTCCAAAGAGTTTTCCAAATGCCTTCTTAAAATCCCAAGACTCTGTAGAATGGAATGATGGCAATTAAAGCGGATCCAAACATTTATTAAAATGTAGTGTAGATACACATTAGAGCAACCACAGTTGGTTTTAACTATACCGGTTTAACAACTGAGTTTCATCCTACTAATTCATTTTGACTAATAGTTGCTTGGGGTGGGGAGGGAAGCTCTCACCTTCTCAAGTTCAGACATCAGAAGGAATGTTGATTAGCTCTGAAACTAATAAACTGAATGACTGCCCCCCACTGGGTGTTAAAACCCTTGAGGTGTCATCCAATGCGGTCTGAATCCCTTGTACTCCCCTAGTGATGCCCCTGGATGCCATACCTAGTTCCATTTAGGCACCAGGTATAAATGTGGCTACTTCGTAAAACCTTTGGACCTCACAGATTTATTTCAAATGCAGTCCACAGGGTTTGTAAACTGTTTTTCTTTTAAACCTGCTTGAACGTGTTACCGTGCTAATTTGTTTTTAGTCTGTTTAAATTACTATTATTGTTTTAAATTGTTTTAATCTGTTACTATTGATTTTATCTGTATGCCACCTGGAGATCATTTGTTGTAGGGTAGGAGAGAAATATTTTAATGAATAAAAATAAAATAAATACTACATCTATGAGAGGCTCTGGATTAAGACCACTTTTCCAAATGGATTTCTCCACGACTCTCAAATTTCCCTCCCATATATTTTATACTCGTATGCCTGGTTTTTCTGTAATACATGACATGTCTTTCAGCATTCCTTGCTTGTTCTGACTGCAATTAGACCTCTCTGGCAAAAAGTGCAATTAGGCTAAGTGATTAAATGAAGCAATAAAGTGATGTATGGTAAAGTAACCATACATATCCAGATCTCTGCCTGTTAGCCTCACTCAAATTTATGAAAAAAACAAAGCGGGGGGGGGGGGGGGGGGGAGGTGGAATGCCCATTGTGTTGCAGAATGCCACCTGTATACTTCCATTTGACAAGTGTCCAAATCCGGTGGCAAATGTACATTTGAGGAAATGTCCTTTCTGGAATTAAAAACGGTTGACAGATCACCTTAATGGCTTTCCCCTTCTTCTCTTCCCTCTCCCTCCCCTTCTTACTTTCATGAGACTCTGTCTGTAAAGAAGGATATTGTGACTGACAAGTCTGGGCTTGTGTGGGTGTATGGAGACACATCTGATGGGGGGGGGGACCGACTCATCCAATTGAATCTCTTCTTTTGCCCAAACCATTTTCTAGCGAGCTGTGTTGTACTCGTTTTCAGTTGCCTGCAATCCGCCGCATTTATCAGAAGCCGAACAAGCAGGCATCACAATAGCTGTTTCTCTTTCTATTCACTGAGCTTCTTTTCATTTATTTCTTCTCTCTAACTATCCCCTGCTTGCTCTGAATGGGATTGCTGTCTGGAAAACACCTACTTGGGATGTCTAAACATCATTTACATTTTGATGTGCATAAACAGAGGAATATGTTTGTATATCAATCTTATTAAAAATGACTATATATAATGTTTATAGTCTACCTACCTACTGTTGTTCCTCAAGGCAGCTGATGGCATAAAATGATTAACATTAAAATCCACCTGAACAGTATAAAAATAGAAGGAAAAAAAACAGCATAAAATGGAATGGTAGAAGCAATACTGGAATTATTAGTCTCACATTTAGGATAATAACAGCATTTTAAACATGGCTTCCAAAGCAGGAATAGAAAAATCCAGGGAGAGTTCTAAGGCAAGTATTCTAAAAGTAGGATGCCACCACAAAAAAATCACTTTCCCTGATGTAAATTTTGAAGACAATGGTGGCATCTGCGCTGCAGAAATAATTCAGTTTAACACCATTTTAAATGCTCAATGCTATGGAATTCTGTAGTTTGTTTTGTCATGAGAGCTCTCTAACAAACCTACAATTCTCAGAATTCCATAGCATTGAGCCATGACAGTTAAAGTGGTGTCAAACTGGGTTATTTCTGCAGTGTGGATGCAGCCAAAGTCATCCAGTGAGGAGCTTTTCAAGAGAAGCTTTAAGTAACACAAACACATATTTGTGAATACAGCTTGCAGTTCACAACCATAAATACATCCCTAGTTTGTGATAAACACATTTCCTATCAAATTGAAGTTTTGTTAAGTAGGCATCCTTTACATGGTGCTTATGCTGTTTCCTGTTTTAAGATTCATTGCTACCACAGCAAATTTCACCTTTCCTAATCTGAGGTTCATTGAGCCTTTGAAAGCACAACATCCCATATTCACTTAACTAAAAAAAGCAAGCTCCACTGAACAAAATTTGTGGTATGCCAAGTAGACATACTGCATTGTAAATCTCCAATCCAGATTGGAACCCATGAGTGTAACAAATTTTAATTTTAATGTTCTCTGTGTTGGAGTAGCAGATTAGCAATTTTGAAATCCTCATTAATATGCCATTCTGTAAAATCCAAAGGTTTTGTTTCTTTGTTTGCTTGCTTGCTTAGAGAGAGGAGTATTCATTTTGTCTTAATACATTTTTCTGCTTTTTTAAATTAGATTTTTTCAGTTTATTATTATTAGCCACTATAAGTATCACTTTGGCAAAAAGGAAGCTATGAATTTAATAAATAGATAGCAGTCTTAGTTGCACAGTCCTAATTTCTCATTTAAAAGTAGTTATTCTATATTTTAAAAAGTAAGTCCTTTATTCTGATTTCTCAAAATGCGGACAGAATATTCAAATGGACAGAATAGTTATGTTTGTTTCTTTAAAAAGTACATCTGAACATTCCAAGCATCTGACCTGTGTAGTACAACCCACAGTCTTCTTCTGTTGAATTCTTTTTTGTTTGTTTGTTTGTTTGTTTCAGCACCCATAATTGAGCACAAGGGAGCAGCATGAGCCAGCACTAGGACCTTGTAATATTCCTCCTCCACCATATAGTAAGACCACATACCTGTAATTACAGAAGTAATTACATGTTACATTTACTCCACAAAAGTGAAGCTATCCTATTTTAAGTTATAGTAATGTAATTTAGTTATGCCTTAGTTATTGGAAGAAGGAATAAATTACACACATATGGTAATTTCCAAGTTCTGAAACACCCACTATCATGACAACTATTACTTCAACTGATACCCCCTGTCCCTTAAGCCAAGTGGTTCTCAAACTTTGGTTCTCCAGATATGCTAGTCTTCAGATCTTTCCTGACCTGATCTGTTTCCTGACTGTCGACCAAGGTATTAGAGCTTCTTGGAGTTGAAGTCCAAGACACCTGGCAGACCCAAGTTTCGGAATTGCTGCCTTAAGTTATTAACTGTTGGTTCTTAGGCCATTGAAAGGACCGGAAGATGCACACCTTTGTTTAGATCCACTTATATAACTTTCTATTCTCCTGACAGAGAAAGTAGTAATTCAATACACAGAGCATAATTCATATTCAGGAACCAAGCCAGGCAAGCAGAATCTGGAGAACAAGGCCAATCATCTACAGGATTCTCAGTACCCAGGACACATCCAGTGGAAGCTGACTACTTGTTCCAACTGATATACTCACTCCAACTGATATATAAGTACAGTCGCCTCTCCGTTTCCATGGGGGGATCCATTCCGGACACACACACCCCACAAAAAAAGCAGAAACTCGTATCTATCCAAGCCTCATTAGTTTTAATGGCTGCATGCTCTTGCGTTTACCATTTTACCCAATGAGGCTCGTCCCTCTGTGAATAACTGAGACCGCGAACTTCAAGTCTGTGAAAATGGAGGGGCGAATTTATATCCCTTATATATTGCTTCTCATGATTCCCAGGGGGCCTACACACTGGTAGCTACATGAAAAGTATTAAAGAGCCAGATGTGGGGCATGGAAAGGAAGCTGTGGAGCATATAACACTTTTGTGCCTCCTTCTGCCTTACTAGCAATTATCACCTGGTTGATTATTTGTCTGCCTGAGTGAAGAACTGGACTGTGGGAGACCTCTGGTATGGAAGGTCCATGGAATCTGGCTAAACAAATTGTCCCCATGGGGAAAAAAAGTCAATAGGAATTTCAAGTCTAAATTCAGTTGTTGGCCCGAAGTAGAATAAAAACATTGAATCAATGGAATTTATGGAAGTGTGACTTTTAGGTATATTCCATCCATTCAGTAGGTCTACTCTAATGGGGACTAACAGATTTAGGTCTCAAGCTCTAGAAGTATAGTCTGGAGTCAGGGTCTGGAGTTAGCTGCTCCACATCTTGTATTGGGTCTCCTTACCTAGCTGAATCTTAATCCTTAATTTCAGATTTTTATCTGCTGCTTTAGGTTGGGGTTTTGCTACATGCTCATGTGCCTTGACCTTATGCTGAACCTATAGAAGCATGCATATTCTATCCATGCCTTTATACATAATCACGTTGAAGAAGAATCCCAATATGTAACTCTAACTAGATGTTCCAAAATCTAGCAGAATAAAACAGGCTCATCCTCCTTGCATACAAATATATGCCATGGATGTTCCTAAGGTAATCCTATCAAGGGGGTTTACTGGCAAGATTTGTTCGGGGTGGTCACCCAGTGGGCTTCCATGGCTGAGCGGGTATTCAAACCCTGGTCTCCAGGCTTTGATTGTAGTCCTGTGCTCATGCTGGCTCTAAAATATCATTTTTCACTGAAAAAGAATTTAAAACCAGTTTTAAAAGTTACAGTAAAGTAAACCATAGCACTTGTATAGATGGAATAAAATCAATTTGGCCTTGAATGCTTTAATGAAAAGCCATGTATTGACAGAATGACACTAGCATTGCTGACAATCAAACCTATTAGGAAAGGGTGTTATTCTATAACCAGAGCGCCACAGCAGAGAAAACCTTCTCCCTCAGTGGGACATGAAGGAGGACCTCTCCAAGAAATGTGAGTTCTCAGACAGGCATTTATAGGGAATGGTGTTCCCTCAAGTATTTATGTCTTATGGTGAATGTTATCACCAGCTCCTGGAATTCAAACTAAAAGTGTCTTGGCCACATTTAAAACTGGTATTAAATGATTTATGTGTGGTATTCCAGTCAGCAGTTTAGTTGCTGCATTTTGGGAAATGTGAGCTACTTTATGACATTTTTATGCACAGGCTCTACACAGAAGACTATAGAGTGCTAAAGACCTGACAGAGTCCCCCAACTTTCTGGTTGTGTGATTGATATTCATTCTCCTAGTTCTTTGTTTTCTTTCAGGCTATAAAATGCTGTTTGAAAAACACATCCTGCACTTTTTGTCAAATAAGCAATATGTGAGTAAGAATAGGAAAACCTGACATCTATCTATCCATCTAATTCTTTAATATCCTGCATTTCTTCCGAATGGGACCCAAAGTAACAAGTCATTTTTCTCATAGGCTGAGATTTTTAAAAACATTTTTCTGCTCCTGAGATGAAGAAAGTCATGGAGTATGGATTTTTTTTTAAAAAAAATAGCAAAATGAATTTTTTCTTCATATGCAAATTCAAACAATATAATTAGTCCCAGCATGGAGTGGACCACAAAGGGACCACAAATGATGAGCCATTGTTTTTAAAAAGTAGTGGAGATCCTAATTCAGCACCACTAGTATGGTTGAATTGTTGTTTTTTTACTTCAAGTCATTTCTGATATTTTATAAATTGAACCTATCATGGGGTTTTGTTGGTAAGATTTGCTCAGGATGGGGGTTGCCTTTGTTTTGCCTTTCTCTAAGGCTGAGAGAATGTGTCTTGTCCAAGGTCACCCATTGGGTTTCCATCACTGAGTGCAGATTCAAAACCTGGTCTCCACAGTCAGACTCCAACACTCAAACTACTGGCTGAATTGTTGTTAACTGCCCTCGAGTTGATTTTGACTCATGGTGACTCTATGGATGAGACATCTCCCCTTGTCCTCCACTGCTCTGCTTAATTCCTGCAAACCCATATCTGTGACCTCCTTAATAGAGTCCATCCATCTGGTGTGTGGCCTTCCTCTCTTCTGATTTCCCTCCACCTTTCCCAGCATTATTGTCTTTTGCAGTGAGTCCTCCCTTCTCATGATGTGTCCGAAGTACGACAGCCTCAGTCATCTTGGCTTCTTCCAGGGAGGTTTCTGGCTTGATCTGCTCTAGAACCCATTTGTTTGTCCTTTTGGCTGTCCACGGGATCCTCAGCACTCTTTGCCAGCACCACATCTCAATGGAGTTGATTTTCTTCCTATCATCTTTCTTAACTGTCCAGCTTTCACATCCGTACCTGGTAATAGGGCATACATTGGCTTGTATGATTCTAACTTTTGTGCTGAGTTGTCTATCTTTGCATT
>CM034708.1:25831230-25848348 GCA_020142125.1 Phrynosoma platyrhinos
CCCTCGGCCCTTAAAGGGGAAAGGTTGCCTACCCCTGAGATAGAGAAAAGGCTGAGTTCCTCCTTGCTCTTTCTTGTGTATGCCTGTCTATCTCCAGCTTCAACCTTCTCCCATAGCCAGAGCTCTTAAAGGAACAGCTGCTGAGGGAAGGCAGGGACATGCAAATGTGTTGTGGTCTATATGTGAAAATCATTTGCACATTTGCTCACTTTTGTGGGATGCGCGTGCTTTAATCATTATCTCGATGGAGGCACATTTGGTCCCTTTGTGTGAAAACCATTCATGCATTTGTGTGCAAGTGCAGGCTAATCTCAGATTCTGCACAGGATAACAGTGCTTTGAATGTGAAAACCATTTGCACAATTGTGAGTTAATAATGGGTTCTTACAATTTTAAACTTCCAATTTTTCCCCATATGATAAACGCCAAAGTGGAGTAACAGTGCTAAAATTGTGTAGTTTGAATTGGCCCTGAGTGCAGCCTTGGTGTGGGACCAAAAATGTACTGAGGGTTCTACTTAGGAACTTATTGCACTGCTTATAAGACCATTTTACCTCTCTTAACTTAAATTTTAATTCAAGCGGCATCCTGATATTATCGCAGGGATTTTGCTGCCGAATCCACCACCCGGCTCCCAGGAGCACTCCAACGACCATTTTCTTAAGTCAGAAAACTCCCAGTTTCTAAAAGAGGCATACTGAGCACACCTGTGAGCAGGGATGGACCCAGGCTATATTCGGGCTGCAGATTCAGTGGCAAAATGGGGAAGGGGGGGCGGTTCAGTATTCCTACTGTTAGAGAACTGGTCTTTAAAGGGTTGGATGTCATTCAAGTTGATAGGTTCACAGGTTTAGTGAACTTTAACTTAGCACACCAGACAGTGGGAAAGGGTGGTAGATTGCTGTGCCTAACTGTTTTATTTTGTTCTGGAACAATAATTTTGCATTCAATAGAATAGATAAATACATTTTTCAATAAAGTCTTATAAAAAGACAATTGCAACCTGTCCTCCCATTTCTCCCCATCTTTTAGATAAACAAATTATGCCTGACCTACAACTGGCTTGACTCCCCAATACTTTTGTTGCCTCTTTTGGTACTTATATTTTCACTGAGAATAAATTGAGTGCCCAAGACAGATAGAGGCTGATCTCAAATATAACAAGAATACAAGTTAGTGAGACTGGAGGATAAGCCAGTTTAATTACCATTATCTCAGTGTTCTCAAAACTGTAGTTCATTTTTGTCAGTAAGTACACAGTCACAACAGGTTAATACTACTTTGACTGTAATAGTTCCATCCTATGCAATCCTGGGATTTACTTTTTGTTGTGGTACTTAGAATTGCCTATAAGAATTTTCTAGTGCTGTAGCACAAGAGAGTACCCTAAGATCACTGATAGAGAACTGTAATTTAGCAAACTAGATATCCCTGTTTCCTGGGAACGAAGTGGTACTGAATATCTGTAACTTGTATAGTGTAAATACATTTTTTCATCACCTATTGGTACTCCATCTTTTTGTTATTTCCAATCATCAAAAGACACATCTTTATAGAATTTAGAAGTGATGAGTGGTATAATTATCTGTAAAGAGTTGCTTTGGAAGTAAAGAAGGTGTAATGAAATAGAAATGTAAAAAGTGGGAATAGCAGCATTTTGTGGTACAACATTTTCTCACTACATTTTAGTGACTTTGTAATGGCATTAAAAAGTAGTGAGTAAAGTAAGGAGTAATAATGGAATGGATTATTTTCATTCATATACAAACAGTAGTGAATTACTTGGGAGGATGGCTTTGTAAAGAGTTACACAACAAATTGCTTTCAAAAAGTAGCCTTTCTGGGCTATGCCCTCAAGTTTCCATATGAAGTTTAGGACTCAGTAATATTGGCATGAATCATATGAAAAGACAACAATAATGCTGGGAAAGGTGGAGGGAAGTAGAAAGAGAGGAAGGCCATGTGCTAGATGGATGGACTTTATTAAAGACTGTGAATATGAGTTTGCAGGTGCTGGCAGAGCAGTAGAGGACAGGGGGGCCTGGAGATGTCTCATCCATAGGGTCGCCATGGATCGAGATCAATGCAAAGGCAGTTAACAGCAACAACAAATATTGACCAAATGTTAGCATGTGGCATTTTAAAATCCTGTATTTACTGCTTTTATTTTGGAAATCCAAGCAGTATCTCTCTTCTTTCTGGTGTATTTCCCAGTAGTTTTCCTCAGTTACCACAACTTTTATTCCTTAGCTGCATGAGGCACTTCTTCCTGCTCCAGTACATGTTTGAAATCCAGTCCAAGTGTGCACTTTTTGTGGTAGTTTATTGCATTTTGGAAGTGCCTTCTGTGTACAATAAGCTGTGGGTGTTAGCTTTGGGTCCAATTTGGGGGGAAAGCAGGATGTAGCTCAAATAACTGAGTAAAAATAACCTTCATATTTCCTTGCTCTAGCTGAGATTCTGGTTTCCTAGTTGATAAAACCAACTTCCCCTTTTTCTTTTTCTCTTACCTTCCCCTTTCCTTTTGGTCTAGTACTAGAATGCTAGAAAGCTTTAAAAATAAAATTACAAACAATGTCTCTCCCCCTATTACCAAATGTGGATTTTGGATGCAAACATGAAGACAGGATGGTCAAGAAAAGATGGGACTAAAGGAGTTTGGAAGAAGATCATGAAGGATGGAGTTCACCTGAGGAGTGTGTGGAGCACATGCATGAAGAATGGCAAAACATCTATCATCAGACACAAAACAGCTTGCAACTCTTACCACAAAAAATATATTCTAGAAGGGTCCTAAATTATTATTATTTTGTGCTGAATGGTTCACAACCACAGCACGTCAGGCCAAAAACATAATACTGTATGTTACAGCGCTATTTAGGGATAACAAAAGTAAAGGTGACTTGAAAAACAAAACAAAAGAAAAACAACTTCTAGTCTTTTTAACTTGTTGATTATATATATGCCAGAGAAGTCATTTCATTTTGTTTTTAATTTTATGCTTGCTGGTTTTACAGGTATTTTAACCTAGAAATCAAGTTCATGCACTTCCCCCCCCCTTCCCTAAAGAGGTTTAGCATTGCAGAATCAAGAGTTCTTTGGGGGGAGATGAATAGCCACACAAACCAGACTTTTTCTAGAACATCAACTATGTATTGTTTCCCTTGGCTTTTTATGTCCCTGATTTGTCTGCTGTGGATTTATTTTTATTTGTCTATTTTATGTTATTTTAAGATTTGTTAGATTTTAATGGATGTTAGTTTAATACGTTTTTATGGGAAGGGTGGGGGGTTGGGGCTTTTAGATTGCATTGATATAATTTTTAATTGCTGTAAGCTGCCCCAATTGTTTTTAACAGAGGTGTGGGGTAAAAATAAATTTTATTATTATTATTATTATTATTATTATTATTATTATTAATTTATTGGGAAAATCCAGGGCAGAAGAACTTGCATTATGGGTAGGGATATAATTCTTTGCTAGTTTTCTTCTTGAAGAAGCAATGAGCAATTTTAGCAAATATTGTGAAAAAAAATCTTTGAAAAATATACAGTTTTTGAGGAGATTTGCCATTCCAGACTTACTATGTGCAAAATTCGCACATCATATTTTTGTGTGCAGAATTCCCAAATCATATTTTTGTGTAGAAAAGCATTTTATGTGCAGAAAATGGTATTTCCTATGCACAAAATGCTATCTTGCTGTGCTATACAACCCTGTATACAAATTTAATATAGAATAAGCTCCCAAATTGTGAAGATTCTCATCAGATTACAGTTGTCAGGGTTTCTGGACACTATATATATATATATATATATATATATATATATATATATATATACATACTATTTTTGGAGTGATATTTTCAAATATTCTTCCCATTTCTAATTATAACAGGTAACATAAGAACAATTTACCAAATAATTGTTCCTCATTAATTACTTATATTTGCATGTTTCAATGGTGGGATTCTGATGACATTCTGCAGACCTGACCATTCATGTGTGTGTATGTATCTTCAAGTCACCTGTCAATTTGTGGAGGGCTCATGATGTTTTTATAGGGGCATTTTGTTTTTAGGAAAGGAGTACTCAGAGGTGGTTTTGTCACTTCCTCCCATCTGGTATTCCATGGTAGTTTCCCATCCAAATATTAACTAGGGCTGATTCTGCTAGGCATTGATAAATGACACTAATGCAAAGCTGAAACTGTTACATTACTGTCCATTTTCAAGGTTTCTTCTTTTGGCTTGAGTCACTAAGAGACAACAACTATGTTACCTGCACATAGGGATCAGCACCAGTTTTTCTCCTCTTCCAAAGGTATTTGGCTCTCCTCAACTCTTTATTTCACAACCCATTCCTATCCCCCTGTAAATTCATATTTTACACCTATTAATTATGAGTTCTCTATAGCATATCACATGTTCTTCAGATTTCCTTTTTCCCTTCCCTCTCTAATTTCTGCTGAACAGAGGACATAGAAAAAAAAATCAAGCCTCTAAATTCTTCATGCTCTTATTCCCCATCCCACAAATGATTCCTCTTGTGAAATGAATATAGGAAAGCAATATACAGGTTAGGTGTACATGCAAATGTTGCTTTATGTAATTAATCTGTTGACGTCCTGCTTCCAGGCTACACTCCCCAGAGTGGCTTAGAAGATTCATACAAATCAAATAGATATTCCAAGAAACAGACATTTCCAACAAAATTAAAACAATCACTTATTATGGAGCAGGAACTAATATCTGATTTTTTCTTCTTGTGGATTCAGAGCTTGAAAAGATAGCTTTTTGGAGCATAGCTCCTAGAATCTACCAGCAAGATTCATGGTAAATTCTTGAGTTGGGGGATTCTGAAAGTTATAGTCCAAAAAAATGTCCTTTTCAAATTCGGAATTGATTACAGATGGATCAGCTATGTGAGGTTTGAATGGATGCGAATTTGATGCAAATTTAAAAGGTATGAAAATTCACAATTTTTTTCATAATTATAATGCAAAGATCCTTTTTTTTAAAAAAAATAACAAAATCCTAAATTTGGGAAAACTGAAACTGACAGGTCTGTATATCCATCTAGAGAACTTTGAGTTTTTTTGTTTTTAAAAGCCCTGGTTTGAATCTTTTGTATTCATCCATGTCAGTAATAAATTAGGTTACCTATTAGTTGTTTTTTTTTTTGCATAGGAAGCAGTGTAGTTTGTATCACGTGCACTGGTTCCTGAACAAGATATTATTTTTCATGCAGAAAACATCTTTTCTTCTCCCAAAAGCTTATTTTCTGTCCAGAAATCAATGTTTTGTTTTGTTTGCAAATTACATAAAATAGCCTAAGCTACAAATATATTCCTTCTTATACAGAAAACATACTTTTTAGAGTGGAAGATGTAACTTTACTTCACAAAAAGAGTGTTTTGCAAAAAATAAGTTATATTCTGTGTAGAAACCTTGCTTTCTATGCAGAAAATACTTTTTTTGCCCCAAACATATTTTCTGAAAAACCATATGTATTGATGAAATCCTAACTGCATGAAATGAAATCCTGGAAATGAATGAAATGAACGAAATGAAATGAACGAAATGAAATCCTCTCATGCCTATTCTCCTTGGTCTGTTGGATGATGGGATAGCCTATTTTCATTGAGTGTGTGGGTATTAATAAATAGTCTTCACATTTCTCCTTTCCTCACTGCTGTTTCTTACCACCAAATAAATGCTCTTGAAATATAAAGTGAAGATAGGATATACCTTGTTGCATTTATGTCACTAACAGAATTTCAACCATACACACTGCAATTTTTAGAATTAAAAGTTTTTTTTAAAAAAAAATGGCTACATGTTTAGCAAAGCAGGTAGTTTGACCCTCAGTACAATGAATATTTTAAGCAATACATATATTCCCACAGCATGGATGTCACATGGACCTTCAGGCATGTTGTACTTCTGTCATGGTCCATTTCATATTTGAAAAATAGCCTAAAAAAAAAAACACCTCATGCCTATATTTCAAAAAATGTTAGTGTTGTTTTTTTTTAAGTTGAGAACTAGGATAAGAAGTCAAAAGCTATTGTTTTTCATCTTTCATGATTTATGAACTACCTTTCCACAGTGGTGGGATAGCATGTTCCTGGGAGGCAAGAGTTTACACTGACAGCATCCGTGTTGCTGGTAGGTTCTCCCATGTCAGACTTTTGCTGAGGGGTCAGACTAAATGTGCCAAACAGTTACTGGGCAGCAGCAGTGTATGTGTATGGGTGGGGGGTGACACTGGCAGTGGATCTCTTAGAGACAAAGGGGCAAAGCAGGCCACCCTTGGGAAAGCTGGGTAGGTGCCTTGGCAACCGCACGTCATGACCCCACTCCAGCATTTTGCCACTGCCATGGGTTTTCAGCACTCATGTGGCGTCTAAACGCTGTGCTGCTGGAGCACTGAAAAGCTGCCCCCCATGTGGGCAGCAGGGTGGTGTGACACTGGTTTCCAGGCAGCATCAGCCATGCCCCCCATGCTACTGGGAAGCCAGCATATTCTGCCAGTCTGCATCGGTCCCCAGCCAGTGGCACCATAGCTAACACTTGTTAGTACTGCGCAGAAGGAGACATGGTAAACCCCTTTTGAATGCCTTTTACCACCAAAATCCTATGCCAAGACGATTCAAAATGAAACAAGAGGCTGTGCCAGAAGATAAAATGCCCAAGTCAGATGGTATTGGAGTACAGCACATGACAACTGGACTTAAGCTGAAAGGAATGCTGTAGTGCATGGCAGGGGGTTGGACTAAATGACCCTTGTAGCCCCTTTCAACTCTAAGTGCATTTTCATTTAGTCTTTGTTCCAAGCCATAGAGATCTGAGACTAGGGGAACAAATACAAGGGCAGGTTTGAGCAAAGGCAGGGGAATCCAAACTAAATATGAATTCTGTCACCAGTGATAACCTGCCTTTAAACATATCATGAGCCTACACTACTATTTCAGGAAGCTATTTATTATTATTTTGAAACATTGCCTTCACCATATGGAAAAGAGGTATTTGTTGAAAGCTGTCTCCAGTAGTTACCATTCATATTTAGCATTCCCATTGTGCTATTTGTAAGTTAGCTTGCATTGGTCTTTTGTCAAGTCTGCAAACTGTATATAAACAACAGCCAGGGATGTGCAACAGCCAGGGATGTGCTACTTTTCAGAGAACAACATCCTATTTGCAGATACCTCTTCCTGAAGAGAAGTTATTCAGTCCAAGGCTCATTTAAAGGTAAGAATCACAGGAAGGAAGAAAATGGAGTCTTAACTGTTCACATTTGGACACCAGACTGGACAGGCACACAGGTCCCCTAGTCATTTTCACACTACACAATTATTGTACATCATTTTGATACCAGTTTAACTGCCATGGCCCCAGCCTATGGAATCTTGGGATCTGCAGTTTCATTAGGTATTTAGAGTTCTCTTATGGAGAGCTCTAGTGCCTCGTCAAAGTACAAACCCCAGGATTCTGTAGGATGCAGCTATGGTGGTTAAAGTGGCATCAAAGTGTTATTATTGTGTAGTGTGAAAAAGGCCCTGGTCACAGTCTTCCCCATTATGGGCAGATGTATTTAATCCATTCCTTCCCACCACCACCACCTCAATTATAGGAATGATTTTCACATTTGCTTCCACTCCTATAAAATATCATATGCACATTTTATGGAAACCATTGTCATCTTGTCTCCTTTTAGAAAAGGTAATATCTGATTGGGTTCCCAAAGGGTGGGATAAAAATAAATTTTATTATTTTTTATTATTATTCTTTATTTGGCAATGCATAAATAGTGGTGGAATGGTTTAAGTGTTGGACTACAACTCTGGAGATCAGGGTTCAATTCCCCACTCAGGGGTATGACTGAATGACTTTAAAAATGACTGAATGATCCATGGCAAAGCACACTCTCTCTGCTTCAAAGGATGGCAGTGGCAAACCCACTCTGAAGAAACTTGCCAAGAAAACCATGATGAGTTTGCTTTGGGGTTGTCATAAGTCAAAATTGACTTGGATGCACACAACAACAAAAGCAACAATAGTTACCCCAAAGGACACACATGCACATAAATGCATAACTGTTACGCTGCTGGTATTAGAGGAGGGAGGACCAGATTCAGGTTGCTGTTCCACCATTAAGTTCATTGGTTGGGTAACTTTGTGCTTGTTGATTTCAGCTTAACCCTCTCCACAGATTTATGGCAAGAATAAAAGGAAGTATGCAAACAGATAAACCACATTCACCTGACACAAGTGAAATAACTAGATCAGTTAACTTATCATGTCCAGTGCCTTCTTGAATGAGGTATGTATCTGCAAAAAGCTCCAGTAGCTGTGAGGTCTATAAGATTAAACTAATCCTGTATTGGAAGTGTGATGCCTTAATTAAGGCAACAAAAAGAACATTAAAATATAGAGAAGCCTTTTAAATCTTCAACAGTCAACATGTTTCAAAGGCTGGTTGTGAAGGGAAGAAAGAGGTGAGAGAATAAATTGATATTGGAAACAAATGTGTCCACACGATAGACATACAGAATGTTTTTAAAAGTTTTCACGAAAACAGTCTACATGGCAGTTGAATTATAATAAATTAAAGAAGTAGCAAATATTTCCAGGAAGGTTATACCAGTTAATGAAGGAAAAGAAGCATTCATTGGATAATCTGGGTATAGCAAGAACTATATGGAAATACACTCATTGTTGTCATATTGTAACAGACACTCTCAAGTAAATTTTTAGCCCTGGTAATCCTTCTGTGTCAAGGGTTGTACACAAACACCCTTCCAAATGACATAAGCAATATCTGTTTCATCAAACTTTAGAGCCACATGTATCCTGGCTGAGGCCAGCAGCTTGGAAATAAATTGTTGATGAAACAATGGATTGCAGGAACCTTAATAAAAAGCTGTTTTCATGAGGTTGAAATAGAACAGTTCAAGGCAAAGATAGGAAAGCTAATGAAGAAGTGCCACTAAGGCTGCATCCACATTGAAGAAATAATCCAGTTTGACACCACTTTAACTGCCACCTCTGCAGTGTGGATGCAGCCCATGTTACAATTACACTGAAAACCTTTTAAAAAGTGCATTAAATGTGTTTACGTTGAAAGAAGGGCATTTAAATTAATTCTGTTCTGACGCTTTTTATCTGAATGCAGGTCTCTAAAGCATAGGCTCTTCCTCTCGTCTGCTCCGTGCCACTGTCCCATGCTCTCAGGTTCTCTGACTTTTCCATGTCTTTCTGCCTGACCACTCTTCCATATGTCTCTAATCTCACGTCCTTCCCTCTGTTCTCTCTTTTTCTGCGTACAGTCGGCCCTCCACATTTGCAGCCTTGATTTTTGTGGTTTTGATTATTTGTAGAATTGATTAATATATTCTCTCTAGGAATCCCTAGGTCCTCCAGAGAAATTCTGCTAGAAATAGACCATAGAGTTGCACTGGAGGATTACAGATTACTAGAGAAAACACTTCTCTGTCCATTTGTAGGTCCCCCAGCATGATTTTATGGTGAACTTTTGGCAGATGTTGACTATGGAGTTGCACTCGAGGGCCTAGAGATTCCCAAATAGGTGGTCGCTCAGGTAAAAAGTAGTGGGTTTTTTTATTTGTGGTTTTTTCCACATTCACGGGAGTCCTTCACCCCTAACTCCAGTGAAGGTGGAGGGTCTACTGTGCTTCTCTTTCTCTGATCTACCAGGCTGTCATTCCTGTTATTTTTCCATCTGTCTCTCTCTGTGCTTCCTTTCCCATTCACAACTGTGCATCACGGGACAACACACCACGGGTTTCCTGTTCCTGCTCTCCCCTCTTCCTTGTTCTTTAATCCTCATCTTCCATGCCACTTGCCCAACACAGTAACCACTCATCACAAAGTAAAAAAAATGTGCATATAGAGATCGGGGTGGTGGCAATGAGAAGAAGATCATAGCCAACTAACATTCCCCCCTTCCCCTGAAAATGCCATCAGAATTTCATTTTAAAGTAATTTACATTCAAATTTCCCCAAAAAACATAATTTAACATAATTAATATTAACACAGGTGTTTCAATCTCTGTATGTAGCCTTGAACTGACAGTAAAGAGGACTTATGAGAGGCTGCCAATGAAAAGCAGGAAGTGAAGTGAAGTGAAACTTTATTGCTAAAAGCTATCAGCCATCACAAATTCCATATACTCTAAATAAAGCACCAAGTAGTACACTATCATTTAAAATTTAGCACCAAAAAAATGAAACAAGAAAAAAATTAAATTTCCAAGGGTATAGACACGTTTAAAGCATTATTCTGGTAAACCAACACTATAAAATCCTTTATTAATGGTTTTGACATCTAGCTCTTAACAAAGGGGTCATTTACATGTCTTTTTTTAGTGTGACAATGAGAATCATCTCACTCACACATTCGAGGTTTATTAGTCACACTATGGAACTGCATCTATTTGCATCAGTCCACAGTTCTGCAAGTTCAGTCGTTCACACATGCAAGCATTCGAATAAAGATGGAGCCAACAATGTGAATGCATTCAGAACCCTTTTTCGATATGCAGCATTTTATCTTGGGTCTATTCACATTGATTATTCATACTACCAATAATGTGGATGATATAGATTATTCTGGATTTAGTGGGGGCTTGGCAGCCCCCCCCCCACATTTAATCAGGTGCATTTGGGATGTGTGTGAGAGTCATCCTGGATTGTTTTCACAGTGAGAATAACCCCCTACTTACAGCCAAAGCAAATTTTACCACCATCTCTGTAATTTATATATTGTTGCACACGAACAAAACACAGATTTGCTCAAGAGGTGGGTGACTAGCAAGATAATGGAGAATATAACCTAAGACCTTTTGTCTTGGGAATATAGAGAGAGGTCATTTCAAAAGATAGTGTTGTAGGTATTGCAAAGCAGTGGACCAGTGAAATGGGCATGAGGCCAAGAGAAAGCAGGTACAAGCAACTATGGTGAGAGTGAAGGAAGTATATTTAAATCTGATGAGGGATGTGAGAGACAGAGACATCTACTGGTCTATTTATTGCTTCTTCTAGTGGCCTTCCCCCCCCCCCCAGTAATTACTGCCAACATTTTTTTTGTCCTGCCTCCCTCCCCAGTGACAGTTCTGAGCATAATTAGAGCATAATAAAATACCAAAAATCCACCAATATATTAAAAAAAATGAGGGGAAATGAAAATGAGAATAAACAATAAACAATGTGGCTAAGGGGAAGGGTGGGAAAGGGGAGGTGGCAGGAGCATGATGGCTGAGCAATGCGTTAGATAAACTGTGGGCACATTGGCGCTGTCACGCTCGCTCTCGGCAGCCCCAAGTGTGCTGGTAGCGTGGCGCAGACAGACAGCTCGAATTAATCCCAGGAGAAGCGCATGACAGGCGAGTGAAGCAGACAATTAGAGCGAAGGAGGAAATTGGAAATGGCAAAGGTGTGAACATATGTCAAATTACAACTAAATGATAAATTACAATTCTGTCATTGAAATAAGCAGTAATTAAGAAAGATTTCAGCGCTTTCTTTCTCTCTTTTTGCAGACAAGGGGAGGGTTTCTTTTTTAAAAAAACACACAAAGCACAAGGGGAAACAGAAGGATTTCCACTTCCCAACCCCCATCCTGTGCTCATTCACTCATCCTTTTCCCCAGTGGAGTTTGCCTTTGAATTTATTTGGTGAATTGTCTCTGTCTGTCTCACATGTCGGGTCCAGTTCATCTGCTCAGCTCTTTCGGGGGATGCATTATTTGTGTGTGAATTATATATAATACCTTTCTTTCCTTCCTCCATTCCCTACCTACCAACCTTCTACCTCCCCTCGCTCTCTCCAAGTTCCCCATCCTGGCAGAATGATGGTATCAGAAATGAGCAGGAAACCCATAGTTACTGATAAAAATTGGTACTGAGGAGGTTATTCTTTTTAAAAAGGAGGGGGAAGGAAAAGCTCAGCCTGCTGAAGCTGCTGCTGCTGCACTCTAATTATTTTCAACATTCTCCGCACAAGTCCAGCTGACAATTAGGAAGTGCTCCTTCATCGCTTGGGGGATTCAGACACAGCCTTCTCCTTATCACAATTTCCACGTCAGTTTTGTGGAGGAAGGCGCATAGATAGGTGGGGCTCCAAGGCAGTTTGAAGCCACTCAACAGCAATTTGCAAACAGCTGTGTCATTACGGTGACTTGTTGAAAATATTCAACCAATCCTAATTTTTGGCATTTAAACACCTGTTTCGTTAACATGCAATAATATTCCAAGATACCATGGACCAGGACCACGGTGAGAATGGTCTTCTCATGTATCAAAAGCTTAGCATTGGGGGCACCATTAGAGCAGGCCTCGGGGGCATAAATCAAGGGCCATGCATCACAGAATGAGCAGGAGACTTTCCAGCCATGGCAAAACTGCTTGGCCACATTTTGAAGGAAGTGATGTCATACCAGGGTGACCAGACATCCTCCTTTTCCAGGACATGTTCAACATTTCAGCCTTCTCTCCAGAAGGAATTCCAAACTGTCCTCCATTTTGAGCAGGACTAAGAAGCATAATTTTACATTTATATTAGTGATTTTAGCTTTTATTTGGTAATATCCTCCATTTTTCTGAAATGTCCTACATTTTGTGGTGCCTTGTCCTCCTTTGCCGTTATAACATCTGGTCACCCTGTGTCATACACATTGGCCAGGATCCCACTGATGCAATTACTCTTTGTTGTAATTGTGTGCCTTCAAGTCATTTATGACTTCTGGCAACCTAAGGCTTGGTGTATCATGGTGTTTTCTTGCCAAGATTTGTTCAGAGGAGGTTTGCCATTGCCTTCCCTTGAGGCTGAGAGCATGTGACTTACCCAAGGTCATTCAGGGGGTTTCATGGCTGAGCAGGAAATGGACCCTGTTCTCTAGAGTTGTAATTCCTCTGGCCAAGGGTGGAGAAAGGCCATGAGTGCAGTGGCCATGAAGGAGACGTAGGCTGCTCAGAACTGGCAGAATTTGTCCATATTCTGTTGTCATCATTGTGCCACCTGGGAAAAGTGGAAATATTAACTTAGGGCAGCAATAGAATTCTGGCCTAAAGCCACTTAAAAGGAAGTCTTTGTTTTCTAATGTTCCTCCAATTAAACTCTGACTTATGGAAACTCTGTCATAAGATTTTCTTGGCAAATTTTATTCAGAAGGGGTTTGTCATTGTCTTCTCTCTGATGCAGAGAGAGTGTGACTTGGTTAAGGTCACCCAGCAGGTTTCCACAACGAAGGATTTGAACCTTCATCTTCTGGAGTCCTAGCTCAATACACAAACCATTACACCACACTGGTTCTCTTAAATATAAGACCTCTCCCACCCACAAAATCATCAATAGTCAATGAAGAATGGACAAGTCTTTCACTTTTGCCACATCTGATAAAACTTCAAGTTTTTCTCTCCTAAATCGAAAGAAGAAATGGACACCTGTTGGTAAATTCTTTTTTTAAAAAAATGAAATGAAATTCTTCCTCCATTTGCAAATTCACTAGTACAGTTGCTTCCAGCATGAAGTGGACCACATTGCACTTTTCTGAAAACTATGGAAGACGAGGAGCCTATCATTTTGAAAAAAGAGAAATGGCAGCCATATTTCCAGAGAAAGTTGTAGAAGCCTTTTGTACCTGTAATGGTTGTGTAGACTAGGCAATTTCAGCAAGTGTTGCTTGTTACCTGATTGCATGGCAATCAATACCTTCTGAAATTTCCTCTTCTGCATAACTATTATAGGAGCCCTCTTCAGTTTTCACTCTGACAACCCTGGCAGCAACTTATGCCCAGACATTTAGGAGTTAAGCACTGAATGCCTTGGGTTTAGATGGATTAACCTATCAGTTTCATTTTCTCTTATTTTTTTTAAAAAGTTTTTTTTCCAACTCTGAACATGAGGAACTTTTGTGAATTTCAGTAAATTCTTACATAAAACCCATAGTCTAGCATTATCAAACTTTGGTAATCCAGATCCATGGTGGGAGGAGAACTGGCAACCTATTCTCTAGATGCATAGATACTTAGGGATAAAAAGAATATTTAAAAATAGTTGAATATTAATTGATAAATGGGTGTCTCGTGTATCAGGAAACATTGATGAGAAAAATGCTAGAAGGATGAGAATCTTCACAGTTGAGACTTAGGGGGTTTGCAGCGGCTGTGGACCACCCTGAAAAGCGGAGAATTGGGGCCGAAGCTGCCCCATGCCTCAGCCCCAAACCACCCTTTGGGCGGCCCTGGAAGGAGCGCCAAAATGCCGCTTCTTCCAGAGCCGCCGAAAAGGGTGCCGGAAGAGTTGTCGCACAGCTCTTCTGCGTCTCTTCCAGCGCAGCACGTGCAGAGGCTTCACCAGGAGGACGTCATCAGGGCACTTGCCATGTGTAATGGTGCACACTCTGATGATGTTCTTGGGAAGGGGTTGAGGTGGCCACCGTGCAGCTGCCCCTCCCCTTCCCTGCCACCAAGATGTCGCTTTGCACTGTCTGCATCCCCCCTTACTCTGCATGGAAAAAAAATATGCTTATTTGGTGTTAAAAATGACATTTTCTGCAAAACAAACAAACAAATTTCTAGCATTAAAAAAATAATTATTTTATACACTGACAATAACATTTATGTGCAGAAAATGCCATTATCTCCAGAGAAAATGTCATTCCCTATTACATGGACCCACATGCATTTTTTGCACAGAATATGTCCCGAGTGAAATTTCTGAGGACTTTCTCAAAGCTTGAGGGAGAATGGTAAAATGTCAGTCTTGACTAAAGGTAAAGGTAAAGGTATTCCCCATTGACAAGGTTGTCAAGTTGTGTGTGACCATAGGGGGCGATGCTCATCTCTGTTACTAAGCCAAAGAGCCAGCATTGTCAGAGACTACTCTGTGATCATGTGGCCAGCATGATTGCACAGAATGCTGTTAACCTTCCCACTGAAGTGGTACCTATTTATTTACTTGCATTTGCATGCTTTTGAACTGCAGAAGCTGGGACTAGTGATGGCAACTCACCCCATCATGTGGCACCTGGGCCTCAAACTGCCAACCTTGCAATCATTAGAGTCAGCATGTTAGCCACTTGCGCCACGACATCCCTTGCCTTGAAATTCACAAAGATGTACATCCTTGCAGAATGGCCTGGCATAAAGCACTTCACATATGAAGCTGTGTTCACCTATGAACTTTGGGAAGATGTAACCTGATGCATGAATGTCCCAAGTCACATGGTACATGCTGCAAAATAATACAACCATGGGTGGCCAGTGGATCCACTGCTTGGTTTTATGGCCAGTCTTCCCTCAAATGCTTTGAGTTATATAGGAATTCAAGTTGTTGTAACCTATTCCTGATAAACAGTCAGCACCAAGAGAGTTCCTATACCACATGGAGCAACTATTTAGGGAGCAGCTGTAAAACCATATGTAGATTCAGTCCCCCTTTCATCCACTGAGCTTAAGGCAGGGCACATTGTTCTTCTCTACCCCATTTTATCTTCACAACAAGCCTGTGAGGTAGGTCTGGCTAAAAGAACGTGCCTGGCCCTGTGTGGTTCATGGCTTGGTAGAAACTGTTGTAAGGTCTCTCTCCTGAAACTTTGCTGGTGCCTAACAAATACACAGAGGGATTAGTTTCTCCAAAGCAAAAGGAGAACATTCCTTTCTCAGAAAACACTGAAGTGGCTGGCAGATATAAAAATAGATGAGGGAGGCTCCACTGACTATCACTGTGAAATAAATCATTTTGGAGCAGCTCTGGTCAGATGCTAAAGTTAAGTATCTGAATAGCTTAATTAGGAGGCATGTTAAAAGCAAAAGGGTGAGAGTCATGTTAATTACATGAGACGTCTTTCCCAGCAAGGCCAGGTGGTAACTGCACTGTGCTGCTAAGGTAACACTATGGCATCCTCTTCATTAATCAAGGACATTCTTCTCTTGCTGGGTTTGCTGATTTGCTATACTTCTCTATGCACAGAAATTGTACCCAATCGTTTGACTACAGTATATATTGCACATATAATGTTCCAAATTAATTGAACTTGATTATTTTCAGCTACTAAACATTCATCAGCCAAAATCATCAGTGGTTCATGCACATTGCTGTAGGCTTTTTCCCACTGAGACTGTAGGATCAATGAGTTTATAAGATCTAACTGTGTTCCATGGACATACAACTGGTGTGTTACAGCTCTTTCTTCATGGATTTTGAGGGAGGTGGCCTGTAGTAGTCTGTTATAGGCTCTTTGGTATTTTTCTTCAGTGGGAAATGAGAATCAGATTTCCTTTTGAAGCACTACCATCCTTCCGGTTGTTTCATAGCATCACAGAGCATACTGGTAATGGGCACTCCTCTGGTGGCAGGCTGGTGACTCTGTTCTGGGTTTTAGTCCAGACTTTAAAGGTGTTATCCATAATACTGATGCTGTCTGGGAGAAAGGGTTCAGTGCCTTGCATAACATCTTTGAAGTTTAAACTCGAGGTGGATTCATAGCACCACTGATGTGGAATCCACCAAGCAGCGCTGAGCATTAGAATTAAGATTTCAGAGCATAAGATTACTATGAAGTCAGTCTTCTGTTAAAGTAGAACTGCTGCATCATGCAAAGAACCCTCTTCTGACATCCTTTATTTGTGTCTTTGTGTCTTTGATTGTCTGTAACTAAACACAAGATTACAGCTGGTATTGTTGTTGTTAACTGCTTCTGAGTCAACCTGGACTCATGGTGACCCTGTGAATGAGACACCTTCAAGCCCCCCTCCCCTTCGTTCTCTACCGCTCTGCTCATGTCCTGCAGGCTGAAGCCCATGGCCTCCTTGATTGAGTCTAGCCATCTGGTATGCTGTCTTCCTCTTTTTCTATTAAATTCTACTTTTCCTAGCATCGTTGCCTTTTTTGATGCCTTCTCATGATGTGGCCTAACTATAACAGCCTCAATTTAGGGGTTGAACAGATAGGGCAAATGGAGCAGACAGAGGCTGCGGTCCTGAGGTCTGCCACCACTGTGGTCTGCAATGGACCACTGATAAGGAGCACTTTTTTGCATTCCTTTTGCAACTGGGTTTGGCCTGCCTTAGGCAGCTGTGGTGTGGCTTTGGCCC
>CM034708.1:25889731-25919129 GCA_020142125.1 Phrynosoma platyrhinos
CTGGGAACTGTAGTTTTATGAGACATCTAAACCTTCTCTACTAGGGAGCTCAGGTGCCACAACAAACTGCAATTCCCAGAATTTCATAGTACTAGCAATGTTAGTTTAAGTGGTGTCAACCTGGATTATTTCTGCAGTGCAGATGCATCCTGAGTGTTATAGTGTTCTGATTCACTATAAGGTAGCTTCATGTGTGCAAAATCACAGCTTCCCATATTGTGTTTGGGGGTGGGTTTACATATGCATGCAGAAAAAAAGAGAGATGGGCCATCATCAGGCATAGCAATCAACATAATCTAAATGTGTTTTTTAAAATTATATCTTTTTCCTTGCAGTGTGGAAGTGCTTTTTTTTAGGTAGAGCATTCTGAATTTCCTATATTACTTTGCAGACCCATACATGGTGCATCTGGTGGTAAAAGGTGGCTGAACTAAAACATCAATAAGGATTAGTGTCAGGTGGCTTGGATAAAGAACAGAGCTCTCTGACTTGTGAAGAAAATATTTCAGCCTTCATTCAATGTAAAATGTCTCTCTCATGAGCAAAGCAGTTCTGTTTCTTCCTGCCATTTGCTCTGGAACAGGAGCTGTTAAGGATGTAGATCTGAAACTGACTTTAAAAGAAAATAAAGAAAGTGGGGAGGAGGAAGAGTGGAGAGGTCAAAACTCTCTTCTCCTGTGGAATGTTTATATATCATGAGCTAAGCTGGCAGGACCATACTAAATAATTAATTGAGGCTTTGTTTAACCTTGCAACATCTGCACAATTTTACAGTGAAATTGTTTGGAATTTCATTCTAGCAAAAGATCTTTGACTTTTGAGAATCAGAGCAGGTCTGTATAGGTCTTACTGTCTTATTTTGCTCACTCCTGAAAGGAAAATAAAATAGAGCAAAACAAAACATTGAATTAGCTGTTTAAGGGGTTTTATGAGTAGAATTTGTTGGGAGAGGAGGAGAAGCTTGCTGTTAATGTAACCATCTTTCTGAACAGAAATAGCATGCAAAAGAAAATTGCTTTCAGTGTGTGTGTGTGTTGGGATTTTTTGTCATTATTGTTGTTTGGAACATCAGGAAGACTAATAGCTAAGTTACATTTTGACACAATAAATTATTTTGAGGATGTTAATGTGGTCCAAGAATTATTCCATGACAAGTTACTCTGTGTCTCCAGTGTGGCACTCCAAGCAATGAAACCTCTTAATCAAACAAATGGAGGGAAAGCCATGTTCATCATAGGACAAATTTGCAAATCCATGTTGTTGACTTTGTATTCTTTGCCAGAGCAAGAAGAAAACCTTGAACATTAAAAATGTGTGCAATGAATTCTGTGCCATTTTGGTTGTCCTACCAAATGCATCGCCACAATATGGAGTCTTAATTCTAGCATCTATTCTCGGTGTTCACTTTGTAGTCCATTGCCAAATGTGCTACAGATGCAGCAGCTGTAGAACAGAATAATTGTAGTGTTCCTGCCCTACCCCATTTAGGTGTAAATCACCACAGATGACCTGCATTCAAGGCATTTTCAGCATGGTATAGTGGTTTGATTGTTGGACTGTGATTGGAGACCATGGTTGGATTCCCAGCTCTGTCATGAAAACCCAGTGGGTGACCTTGGGCAAGTCGCATGCTCCCAGCCTCAGGGGAAAGCAATGGCAAACCTCCTCTGAAGAAATTTTTCCCAGAAAACCCCATGATAGGTTCACCTTAGGGTCCCCATAAGTTGGAAATGACTTGAAGGCACACAACAAAAACAACAACATAATGTAACTTCTTGGGCCATTGGAAGGATTCTTTGGTGCTTGAACACCTTAGGGGAAGGATTTTCCACCATATCACCCTGAACACATCTGATCTTGTCAGATTTTGGAAGCTTAACAGGGTCAAACCTGATTAGTATTTGGATGAAAATTCACCAGTGAAACCAGTGATCAACACTGGGTTGACAATAATGAGATACATGGATTAATAGTCCAATTCAGTATAAGATAGCTTTCTACATACATAAGGACTGGATACCAATAACATAATTTTGTGGCAAATACATCCATGAAGAAGAGACTGGTGAATGCATAGGATCAGAATTGTTTCAGAAATGCCATTTTATCCAGACAACTGATGTAAGATATTAGATAAGGCTTCAATCCAAAATCAGTACTTGGAAAATTTACCACTTCGACTACAGCTTCCAGAATCTCCCAGTTAACACAGCCACTGGCCATGATGGCTGGGGGATTCTGGAAGCTGTAGTTCAAAAAGTAACTTTTGCAAGCTCTGTCTAAAACCCACTCACTATTGAAGAATGGGTGAGATGTAGGATTTCAAATAAATATATATCCCAGTCCAATCCAGGACTTTAGTCACTCCTCTGCTCTTTCCACCTCATTCGATTTATACTCCGTTGGTAGTATACACATGTAGATTCAAAGTGGCTACACCCCACTATCTCTTCAGGGGAATATTCATTCTAATTTTCTTATTTGCAAACACAATGGAAAGCCAGGACTGACAATGGCTGCTCAAATGTGTGCACACGCAATATCAGAACAGTATACTTCACATATGATTGTTTAGATTGAAATGCCTATAAAGTAAGCTACCATTATTTAGTAATAGGAATTAATATTTGCTTCCATTTCAGGTGTCAGGATTTTGGATCCAGTTTCATCTTTTGCCAAAGATCCTGGGAATATTGTACACCTCTGTTTTGATTACTTTATTATCCACATGGATGGGGAAGCATTGCACAGACACAAAGTACTTGTTGTGACACTGGATTTGGTGCAGCATTCTAATGCATTGAGTGTATAACTTCACAAAATGGATCTGCTCTATAGTTTAATGAAAGTAGCAGTAGGAAAGGTGGCAGGAAAAGGCAGACAGATGTGGTGGCTAAGTGACCTAGAAAAACCATGGTTTAAGTATAATCTGATTATGAACTCACCAGACAGACTGAGGCCAGGTGTGGAGAACATGTTCCCCTTCCCTCCACTCTCCTCCTTCTTCCAATTTTTTTTAAATTAATTTGACAAAAATTAGCATATGTATTTATGTGAATTATGGATAAATACTAAGGCTTCATTTCCACTACATAATAAACCAGTTTGCAAACTGCTTTGAACTAGTTTAAATGGCCCTTGTTCACACTTGTGCCAAACCTTCAGTTTGTCGAGGGCCCCCCAGTGCTTAACCCATTTAAACTGGTTCTTCCGGTTCTGCTGAATTCCCAGCATCTTTTAAAATAAATTGATTCAGTGCTAGTGTGAACGGAATGTGGATTGGAATTGGTTCCCTGTAGCCCAGTCACATCTATGAGATGATGCCATGTTGAATCGATCCATCACTGAATGTGAACGCAAAGTGGCTTAAATTGAAATGAGTAGGTAAATCAACTGGCTTGAATAGCGTGAACATCTATTCAGTGCTAAATCGCATCAGCGATTCAACTCCAAAACAGATTGATTTTGTAGTGGGAATGAGGCCTAAGAATCATTGATCCATGACCACAGAGCAACTACATTAACTCTTGTTATACAAGGGGCTTGGTGACCTTGGGCAAGTCATTCTCTCTCAGCCTCTGAAAAAACTTGCCAAGGTTCACCTTAGGGTCATCATAAATGAGAAACAACTTGAGGGCATACAAAAACAACAACAACAATACAAGGAACCTTTTTCTTGTCCCAACCCTTGCAATTTTGGAATGACTTATCTCACTGGGTCATTGTAATAACCATCTAACAAGATTCTTGTGGCTGCTTTGCCTATAAATCTGTACATCAAAATTGAAAGTAAAATTATTTTATCAGAAGAAGAGCTATTTTACCAGTGCCAGATGTACACACAATCTAGTTAGCTAACTATCTAAATTTTAGGGTCTCAGATTAGAAAGAGTCTATAAATAAAAAAGCCCTTTAGAGTCTCAGATTAGAGTCTATAAATAAAATTTAAAAAACACAAAAAGAACTATACACATTTTGGCAGTGACATAACAAGGAACCTCAGTCTATCTTGATATAAAAAGGGAAAAGAGCAAGGGGAAGAAGGAATCTAGCAGCCCCTTTAAAACTGATTTATTTCAGCATGAGTTTTTGTAGCTATCAATGCTGAATTATGTTGTGACAGATTTATTATTTATTAATCTATTTATTTTATTTCTATTCCACCTTTCTCCCAAAAAGGGACCCAAAGCAGCTCACAATATATATATATATATATATAAAAATTTGTAAAAACAATTAAAATAACCTAATTAAAACACTAGAAGGTTAAATTTTAAACATACAAACTTTAAAACATAAAAAGGATTAACACAATCTCCATGAAAACACAATCTTGAACTTAATCTGGCCTCTCTTTTGCACATAACTGACAATCTTGTGATGTTTCTATTAATTTCCATGATTATAAAGTAATTGTGGAGCAATCTGGTTCAATAGTAACAGGTATCCTCAGAAGAGACAGGATTGTCTTTGGAGATCTGGCAAAGGTTTTATTGTTCAGTTTCCCTGCCTCAAGCACTGAATTTGCAGCATTGGGTGTGGGGGAGTGTGATGCATCCAGATATGGTTATTTTTCATTTGTATTTTCTGCTTTCTGCTTCTCTCTTTTTCTCACTTACTACAAAAAAGCTATTGGCTCAGATGGAATGGCTGTCCAGTTTCTTTTGACTGGTAGCACTGAGAGCTATCGATATGGAACCAACCTTCATCAAAATTTGCTCTGACCATGTTGTAACATGTGTGAGATGCCCTTTGATTTGGTGGTAAGAACAGTCTGCATGGAAACATTTTCTGCCTTTTCTTATGCCATTTCTCTCATGGAAAACCATCATTCTGGCCCCTCCTGGTCACTGCTTCCTCTCTCCTTTAGACAGCAAGGTCTGAAAGCATGGGTGACCTCCAAAGATCCAGATCTCAGTTGGGTTCACTTTGGTACTTCCTTCCTCTTTATCCAAATAATTATACTCATAATTGTCTTTTAAGGAAGAGTTATGCATATAATTAGAACCTGATTAGTTTGCAAGTGAGAATTTAATGATGATCACTATCTCTGGGCAGGCATGTGGAACTTTGTAGGATTGTGCCATTAATAATTGCAGAGCAGTTCCTTGGAGAAATGCTTCAAAAGATGAACTAGTGAGTAGTTAAAACAACACTGCAGCTCAGTTCTTGTAATAAGAGTATCTATGCATCCATGCTGAGTCTGTGAATCCATTGAGGTTCCCTCCCCCCTTTATGTGTGGCTCAGAAGAATAATATTTTCTTTCTGAGGAAAAAAATGAGATTAAACTGAGACCCAGCCTAGTCTGATGAATAGCATGTTGCAGTTGGGGAGCATTAATTCAAATCACAGCAAAGCCAGCAACTAATTGGGTGGCCCTGGGCAATTCATTGTCTGGGCAATCCCAATTCCCCTTTCTGTCAGCTGGGAATAATGGGGATCTACCTCACACAGTTATTGAAAATGCCGAATGCAAAGATTACAGAGGACTCTGCAGGCAAGAGCTGGAGAAACCCTTTAAATTATGGTCAGGAGATGAAAATTGGTAGAACTAGATCTGTGCACCCAGCTAGAGAGCTTTGGAATTGTGGTTCTTCAACAGGAACTCCATGTGCCTAATGAAAGGCAAATGATGCTTGAAAGTGAGTAGGTATAAAAGCTGTGTGTAATGTGGCACAGCGGTGCCATTTAAAGGACCAAAAAACCTGCTGAGAGAATCCCAGTCTTTGAGCATATCCAAACCTGTCAGAAGTGGAGTGTATCTACACCACTACAAAGGACTATGTGTAGGTAGCAACAGAAATAGACACAGAAAACTGGGGTTACATGATATCTTGTCTTGCCTAATATCTCTCTTCTTTACCTAGATTGATGTTCTCAGAGTGATTTCACCTCCTCCATTGTTTCCTCTTACACCTCCTCCCCCCCATCTTTTTTATCTCTGCAGCAGTGACTGCTGGCATCTTCCATGTCAGGGGTAATGATGAATCCATTTCAGATTAGTCCGAACTTTAATGATTTAAGATGCTGAACTTGTTTGGAGGGTGTGGATCAGCACCTTCCATTGTTCTCTCACAGTTTAAACTACAGCTCAGAGCAAGTTCACCATTCCACTGACATGGAAGACTTCAGCTGCCACAGTTCTGCAAGCATGGAATTTGGCCTCCAATATTCATTGAAATAGTGATGTGCGCCAGTGCCATACCACGCAGTTGCAGGTGAATCTGAAACAGCAGCAACAAACAATAGAAAGAACATTGTACACATTCAGCCTCTTTGAGTTTGAGGATAGTTGACAGACCAGTTAAGAAGTATCCAGTTCTTACCATGGCTGACTGAGTTATCCTATCTTGTTACTCACCTCAGTTATCTGCCTGGTAGGGCACACACATTGGAAGGGTGGCAGAAGATTCTCTTCCACACTACACCACCACAGTTGGAGGTTTGCCACTACTTGGCCATTCACAGCATGAGCAAGAAGAAGTGGTCTTCACTGTGCTATAGAGCTGACTGGTTTTTCTGATTGGAATGGCCATCATTCTTTCCTTTATAACCCCATTTGCATTCAAGAAAACTTAAGATGGTTTCTGTTTGGATTAAAAAAAAATCCCTGAAACTTGGCAGAGGTACACCTCTGTCAAAAAGAACCATGCTGGATCAGTTCATGAGCCTATCTCATCCAATGTTCTGTTCACACAGTGGTCAATATCCTATCAGAAAGGGCATGAGTCGCATCTTCCTGCTCACTGAATCATGGGAACTATGCATATTTGCCTTCTTCCTGGCTCCCTGGTTATGTGTTGTGTGTGAATGGTGTTGAGTGTAATAATAATACCGTAATAATAATAATAATAATAATAATAATAATAATAATAATAATAATAATAATAATAATAATAATAATACATTTATTTATACCCCACTCCTCTGACTGGCACTGAATGGGTAATGTTGTGTGGTCATCATGATACACAAACTGAGGACACCAGCTGCAACGAAAGGACCTTGTTATTGCTCAGTGGTAGCAGGAGTTCTCTTGGAGTATTTTATGGCATTACACTATTGTTGTTTTTAATTATTTCTACAACTTTTTGCTACAATATTGTTTCTCCTGCTGGCTGAGCAAAAATGATGGCAGTTATAGTATATCACTCATGGTCTTGGCATAAAACTTGCTCATCGATGGATAGGTTTGTGATCTCATGTGAATGACACAGTGTATTGTTACATATTACTGTCTAGGATGCATTTGACAATGATACCTGTTTTCATTGTAGTGATGTGGGATTGTGACTTCTGGGATCACTAAGAGACGCAGTGTAATCTCACCTTTTGTGACATTATACTGGATTAGCAGTAGCATCCCATCCTCCTAAGTATTCATCTGCTAGCAGATTTCAGAGAACAATGCCTGGAAATATTATTTGCAGGACAACCAAGGAGTGGGTCGGCCAGGAGATGCTAGTTACTTAAGTAGAATTAAAATGTTCAGTTCAAATATTGCTGGGATTTAAAGGAGGAGGAGCCAAATTAACACATCATATTCTTTTCAAACCCCTAACAATTAGTATTCTGGACAGAAGTCTACTTATATTTCTTAATATTTTCAGGGGATATTTTCAATTAAACAGGCAGCTAATACATGTGCTGTAATTCTGTATTCAATAGCCACAATTCAACCCAAAGTTAAGCCCACTAGCATCAACGGGCTTAAATGCAGTTAATGCTGTGTTGGATTATGACCAAAAATCTGAAGTTGTAGGAAGTTGTTCCAGGTGTTGGTAGCCACAACATGGATTTACAAGATGAAAGAACCTGTTTTGCCTACCTCTTGGAGTTTACAAGGTATCTAGTGTGTAGGATTTTGTACAAAGAAGCAGTAAAACATAGGTCTGGTGCTACTACTTGTATTGAAACAACTTCATCATTCAAGCTATTTTATAGAAATAGATTAATTATGATTTCCTGTGAAGATCAGTATCATCAGATCTTGAAATTATGTGAAATGAAATGCAAGCTTTCTATGCATTTTTCCAGATAGATCTCTGTCACCTCAAAGGGCCAAGTAAGTATTGTAGAAATTACCTGTATTCCATTTTATTTATATATTCTGCTTGACCAGAAATTTTATTATCTAAAGATCTATATCTGATCTTTAATTTTTTTTAAATATCATATTGGATCTGACATGTTCACAGTACATGAAACATCAGTCAAAAGTTAATAAAAACCAAAAACATTCTGCATACATTGTACCAAAATCACATTGTCTTTATTAAAGTATTAAGAATCAGAACCTTTTTGGTTATTTTGCCTGAGTTGTTATTAAGGATAATAACTTTATTATTTAAGATCCCTCAAACAAAATCTGTTCATGTTCATGGAAAACGAGAGATCTTTAGAGTACTAAATTCCTTTATTCAACAACACAGAAATATCACAAAAAACAACTTTACTGGGCAAACCAAATGGTTTTTATACAGTTTTGTACATGCCCCATAAGTGATTTGAAATAAACACAACATTTTCCAAAACCGCTTTCCCCTCCATAATTGCACAAGCATACATACATTTTACACAAAGATCTATTAGAAAATTTAATAGATAACTGCACAGTTCAAAAATAGGAGAACAGTGTGAACAGAATACATTGTTGTTGCCCATTTTTTTTCAGTGAGGGGGGGAGGTAATCCCAACTCCCTGCATTGTGAAAATGGAATACTTTCTTACATTTGAGCTGTCTCTTATGTGCCAGGAATCAGCAGATCCCAGTGTGAAACTGCCAAATTTAATAAAAACAAAATCTGAAACATTTAGCTGCTACATGGGAACCAACCGTTTCATATCACTATGCAACCAACCATGATCAAAGACCTACCACTGCTTTTTGCTGGATGTAGTTGACCCTGAATGGTGTGTTCATTTAATTACTTCTTCTTCTATTTCCATTATTTGATTACAGACATAGCCAGTTTAAAGGCTTCATATTCTTTAGTGTTAATTGTATGACTTTACATACCAGGGGGTTCTGAACAACAGGGAATGTTTCTTTTTCTCTTACAGAGTTGACTGTTATTGATTCCTACATATGCTCCACTTGCAGCCCTATAAGTGAACAGGTTTATTTGGGGTATGGTATATATATATATATATATATATATTTGCATATATATCTGCTGTCAAGGTGACATGTATATACTGTACTATATTTGGTTTGACATACTTAGTGCGAATTTCTAAAAGACATCCTTTGTCCCAACTCCAAGCCTTATGTTTATTATGAAGCAGGCACAATGAGTTACTTCCTCATTTAGTTTAAAGAAGCAGGGATCTCTGCAATTATATCCACTGGTCCATGCAGAGATACCATTTTCTGAAAATGCTCTCTGGCAGGAAACTACTAGATCAGAGAGTGCAGATGTGTGCATGGATAATATTATAAAATGTAAATTGTTTCTAGTACAATCCTATATATACGTATTTGGAAGTAAGCTCCCCTGATTGGTCTACAGCTTGCTTCAAGAAGTGTGCACAGGGCTGCAGCCTTGAAGGAGGTTTTGAGGACATACAAATTAGATCCAAATCCCTAACAATAATCTATGTTACAAATAATTTGATACCATATCAGGGAGAAAAGAGCAGAAAACAAATTTCTTTCTTCAAAACACTCATAGCCAAAACTCTCTAAATATATCATTACATCATACGAATATTGGGTCAATGAAATGTAACTCATCATGATGCTGTAGAATTAATCATTCATTATGCTTTCTTTTTTAAAATAATAATTATCAGGTGTGTTATTTTTAATAATGTGGGATTGACATGTAAAACATCACAATCACAATATACAAATCCATCAGTTCTTTTAAAATCAGTCAAACAAACAAAACTAAACTAAAATCCAGAAATGAATCCACTTTTACACTTGCAACATCAGGGTAGTAGATAGGAAGTACATTGCTGTGGATCGTTGTACACCTAAAGTAACCTAAACATAATTCTTCTCTGCCTTATTTGAGTGATCACAAAAAGTTATTTCAAACAAGACAAGTTCAACACCCAGATGGGCAAGTAAGGCTTCAAAAATTTGCTTATATAGATAATTGATAAATAACAATTTATTTAAATGTTAAGCCATGGACAACTTAATTGCTCAACAATTAAGGTACAGAACATGAAAGGAATTCATCCAGGATGGCACACAACCAGAAACATAGGAAGAGTTCTCAAGCAAAGATGATATCTTTGGGGAGCCAGCCCTCTTTCTCTACATAGCCTGTTCCCCTATGCCAACCACCAAAAACCATCATAAAGAAGATGCTATATATAGTCCAAGAATAATGGCTTTGCCAAAAATAAAAGATCCTGAAGATCTCTTGTGATGTCACAGGACATGCCTGGGAACGCCTCTTAGATGATGACTTCTTTGGACACTAAAATCTTGGATGGTGTTCCAACATCAGTTATGAAAAGATACACCATGGCCAGAATCCTATTAATATGCATGTATAAGTGTGGTTTACATGTGCATGTCTTTTTAGATGGAGTCCAAGGTGCTGTTTTGTAGCCTTTCCTTCAATATCCTAATTGTGGCTGTCAAGACCTTACTGGTGTGGAGGGAAGAAAAGGGGAGGCAGTTCAGACAATGTAGCCCTTAAGGGAAGGAATAGGAGAGTACACTCCATCTGTGAGTGCACTCTTATTTCGTTCCCCATCTGAGCTGAAACAAGCCTATTCTTCACTGTCTGAACTGCCTTCCTGCATCTTCCCCACCAGTAAGATGGAGCAGTGGTCCCTTTCAGGGCATGCTAACTGTGGAGGGAGGGAGGGGCACAAAAGACTAGAGGATAACCCTTCATGCACCATCAAAAAAGAGGAAGGCATATGTGGAGACTGACATGGAATTGCACAGGTGAAGCTGCATGTACTGACTGCTCAATGGAAGATCTCAATCCCATGGATCCAGATTCTAGGGATTAGAAGTTTCTAGGCCTAAACTCAGGTCTTGTCTACATTACTTATAAACTTCAATTTCCCCCTGAGCTTGCTGAGTGCTGTTTACATTATGTAGGCACAAGCCACCAAATTGGGTCCAGGCTGGTTTCACCATGACTGGACCTGAGTCAGGGTTTTCACGACTTGTCCCACATTAAAAAGGCTTTGGACCTTTGCAGACTGCTAGAAATAGTGCAAATTGAGTCCACTTTAACTGCCCTGGCCCAGTGTTAGGGAATCATGGGAACTGTATTTTTTTCTGGGACACTGAGCTTTCTATGTCAGAGAGCTCTGGTGCCACAATAAACCCATGATTCCCTAGCACTGAGTCAGGGCAGTTAAAGTGGACTCAATTTGCACTATTTCTGGCAGTCTGCAAAGGCCCTTACTTTTTGCTATAGGACAGGTTTTCCTGAAAACCAGGAGCAAAATGCAATGATAGCCATCTGCTTTCCCACACGGTCCCTACAAGTTTCCCTGCTGTGTTGCTCTGCAGGCATGGTTTGCTCTAAGGAGCCCCATTCTGACCTCAGAGCAACTTGTGCCTACAATGGTGCCAATTGCCAGCATGATTTGCTGAAAACCCAAAGCAGGTAAAGGGGTGGATTTGGGGGGAATTTGGGGCCAAAATCCTCCAGGGGCATCCTGAAGTATTCTGCCAAACATAGACATGCCCTCAATTATTAGTCCCAGTAGACTCAACATATATATTGATTTACAAAATTGCTATTGATCTAATGGATGTATATTTATTGAGACTAGCAACTGAATTTTAGCCAGTCTTTACCTTTGAATCTGTCTTAAAGAACCATGAATGGAACACTTTACAGGAAACAATGCTTTTATTTGATTTATTATCTTGTACTGAAAATGGAAATGTTGTTTTACTTCCTGCAGTTATGGATGCGATGCCAAATTGCATGTAAGTCAGGACTATGCATCAGCTGAAACAATCTTCAGCCTATCATCCCTACTACATCATATCAGCCTGGTACTATTTCTACTCTTACATGTTCCTCCTAATCATCCCGGCTCAAACAGATCAATTGTTAATTACCTCTTGCCTGCATGTTTCATGGTCCTTGACCACTTACACAGTCCTTTGCATATTGGTGCAAATACATATTTAATAAAATTCAAGGTGCAGTTCATATGAGAGGTAGAGATCTCCAACTGGGACACAGGAACGTTCACTCACTTTTCATAAGCCCTTCCTTTAAATTGTGACAAGCCTTCATCTTTTCATAAACAGACTGCACTTTTTCCATGTTAGATTTCCAATAGAAACACACAGAGAATGTCTCAAATATTTACAGTGCTGAGCAGTGAATTTTTTTTTAGAACTGCCTCATAAATTTAAGCCTGCATATCTCATAGAAATCAATGTCTTTTAAGAACAAATTTTAGAATGCAATTCTTGGTCCAAGAAATATGTCCCTGGGATCATAGGATGTCAGAAGGATGGGCTAAGGATATTAACAAACACCCCCCCCCCATTCTTGATAGGAAAAGGTGTCTCTGTACATTGAGACACACTGTTAAAAAAATGCTCTGGAACATTTTGTGGAGGGGAAGTGTTTGGACAAAACCCCAAGTTTGTTGTGAGAAAAAAATCATGTGAAAACTACCTTATTTTCTGGCGTATAAGACTACTTTTTAACCTGCAAAATCTGGGGTTAAAGTGAGGGGTCGTCTTATACGCCAGGTATAAGGAGGTTCATGATAGGTTTGCCTTAGTGTCATCATCAGTTGGAAATGACTTGAAGGTGCACAGCAACAACAACAACAGTTTTGGAAGTCATACTCTTCCCAAACTCTATATTTTAACTGGAAAAGTGGGGGGGGGGTCATCTTATACGCCCAGTCGGCTTATACGCCGGAAAATACGGGTATGCATTTTGCACAAAATCCAGGTTTGCTGCACAAAAATCGTTGTTTTTACAAAACCATATTTTTATGCAACTCCCCCTCAATCTTTGAGTGAAAATAAATAATTTAAAATACAGAGAAAATATTGTAAGCATATCTAGTGGGGAGAAAATGTTTGCAAATTTTTGTTTATGGGAGGAGGAGGAGGAGGAGGAGGAGGAGAAGAAGAAGAAGAAGAAGAAGAAGAAGAAAAGTTTGCATTCCTAGTGTAAACATACTTCACACTTTATCTTAACTCCTTTCCTGTTTTGCTTTCCTGTTTCAGGAAAAAGAATAAGAACTGAAATTAGTTCTACCTGTCTTTCTGTCCTCCCAGCAATAATCTGGTGGGACATTGCATGGAATGGAGCCTTCAACATAGAAACACTTCATCTATTGTCTCCTTACCCTTAGGATCACTCTTTTTAACCACGTAAACATTCTCATGATTCTATGAAATTTAAGTATCAGTTTTTTCGGATTACACATCATGCCCTTGCTGAGTGGAGGGAGAGAACTGATTTACTCTGCTGCTGTTACCTTGCAAATGTTACTTGAAGAGATTATCTTGTCATAAATGAACAGAAAACAAAAATTTAAGTCCAGTAAAAAAAATGCATGGTTTTAAAGGAAGACAGACAGAAACAGGTCAGAGGAGGGAAATGATTCATAGTGATGGCCTTTTCTCTTTATCTCAAATCGTAACACTTTGCTGCTGTCCAAAACACCTAATACTCTTCAAGCTTATGAATGTTCTCTCTGATAAAATGAAAAGAAAGGAAACAAAACAAATTGAGATAACATTCTGAAGAAAATAATCTGTGGACTAGTTTTCCTATTATTGTGCCTGCCTGTGCATTAGAATTCTGCACTTAAAATCACACATTCTGTAGCAATGCATTCTGCAATAGGAATTCATTATGCAAAACATAATTAGCATATATTTGAATGTTTAAAGTAAAACTGCCAGTGTGTTTTTGCTGCTTTTAAATTTGGTGAGAGGAGGTATCTGGTAGGGAAAAAAAGTCTCATGGAATGCCAATTATAGGAATTAATATATGCCAAAATATCATATTTTGTTACTTTAAATAAGTTAGCCAGAAATATCTTTCAAATGCACACACATCCAGGGTCTGCAGGCACAACTAGAAATGTATATGGGAATCTTCACCCTTAAACATGCATTGCAGGGGCAGAAAATTAACTCTTTTGAGTATGACAGGGCAATTGTGGGGATATCAAGATTAGCTAAAAGTATGAGTCATTCATCAACATTATAGTATCTCAAATATGCATCTTTGGATATTAGAACATACACTGGAGTGTGAGCTGTGCCAAACACAAAAACATCTACACTATAAGCACTGGAAACGCTATACAAGCAGCCCCTGGCACGCAAACTGGCAGCATTTTTTAAGTAGAACAACACACACACACACTGCACTGAGGAAGGCTATATTTTTTCTTACAATATGCTGGCATGATGATTAGACTGAGATTTGCAGAATGCTGAGGGAGTTCTCTCACACTCTGCATCCATGTTGTCTTTAGCACAATCGTGGCTGTGCACACTGCTAAACACCTTACCCTTCCCATCATATATATTTCCCTTATTCATTTGTTGCATTTTCTTCTTTTAAGTACAGAAAGCTCTGCTTTTTAACTACATGGCTACAGAGACAAAGTAATCTTGATGAGGTTAGAAATGCACTTTCCTACATTCTCCTGTTTCCTTTCAAATGGTTCAAACACAGCTTGAGCAGCAAAGTGAGTGGATTGGAAATATAGCTGAAACTCCATGCTACAAATTCCCCCTACTGCTGGTGGGGTTAGTATGAGGAAACTATGCAGAACAAACCATAATAGAAATCATTCAGTGTCTGTCTTTCATTTTTATTAAAAGTGCTAATATTTGTGGAAACTTTAAAAGTGATCAGGCTGTTGCGACCTGAGGGAGAAGAATACAGAAAATACTCAATTGTGTCTAAATTTGTAAACTAGTCTAAGGGCTAAATGCTGCACCTGGAACAAACAATAGTTGCTGATTCTTTATAAAGTGTCCCCACTCCCCCAACTGAAAGGTCAATAAAGCAACTAAAATACATAATGTGATAGACTCCTGCTCCTTCTAAGACATTAACTCTTTTTCCTTTTATATCTTAAAACAACTTGAAAATAACGCTGTGTAACATTTAAATTTGGATAGTCATTTATAATGTAAACTCAGATTTTGTGGTGAAATACAAACTAGTTAACTGACAATTAGATGCTGTAGAAGGGACACAATCAGCAAAGCTCTGAAGCAATGCAAGTGTATAATCACTACTCTAACATAGTGCTCATGAAAACTAAATTTTACGTTATACATTTTCCTTCTATACAACAGTAGGATCTGAATGTTTCTGGTGGATTCATTGTTATTTTTACTCTCGCACAACTCTGCATTAGGTATTCATGGAAGGGCACATGGATTTTTTTTTTAAAAAAAACCATCAACAACAGTGCTGCCATTGCTACTGCTGCTAGTGGACAACTGGAAAAAATAATACTTAAAGCTTGGATTTATTGCTCCGGATTGAATTTGAAGAACCACACGGTTGTGAACAAACAGTTAATCTCTGTAGATGCTCAGACGTGATTGTCTCTTTGTGTCTAAACACATAAAATACAAGCTGCTATCTGTACAGTTTACAGTACTGAAACACATATATTGGCAAATGAAGTATAGATATGGTACTTTGTAAAGATACATTATTTTATAGCAGGGGTTTACCCAAACTTTTTCTTTTTTACAGCCACTTTAAAAATAGACAACAAGTTCACTAGTTTGGCTAAATTACATCAAAGAAAGAATTGATATGTACTGAATGTGAGTAAACTGCCCAATTCCCCAGGTCTCCTGATAAGAGAGTGGCCCTCACAGAGCTGGTCAATGTTCTCTTCTGTGAAGTGTTTTCATATTCAGAAGGCCTTTATAGAGAGGAAAGCAACACGCAACAGTTAACAGTGGAGCCAGCTGCACATAATGCAACTGGGTCATTTGGGAGAGGCAGAGTGAAATGACTGCAGGAGCATTGTCTGAATAGCATGACAACATAAAAAAGCAAACTGTGATGCAAGGAGAGGGCACAGCATTCACAGAAAATCAAGACAGTGAACATGAAGGGGGAAAGAAGGTAAAACAGTACTATCTTATGTTCAGGCGTTTCTGCAGGGGAGGGAATGCTCCGTTTTTATCACAGATTCTGTTCTCCAAACCTTCCAAAGCTCCTTTTCCCCATCTTACCTGGAGACCACTCTCTCTACTTCATAATTTGTTGTCTGTCTGTTTGGGTTAATCTTTTTTTCTTTTTTGAGGAAACCCCTATACATAAATGAAAATAGGATCTGAATATATTCTTCAGTGGTGGACTAAGCAGTTTCTTAAAACAAGACTTCAGGCTGCCTTGAAAATAAGATATACTACTGCTTAAAAGAACCATCGGAATGCTTCGGCGCTGGGAACAGGCGTTCTCTATAAAAAAAAAGCAAGAAAACAAGTTAAGCTCTCTTTCCATTGCATTGAAAGATTTCTTCTTTATTAATTTGTTTTCCTCTTGCAATTCCTTTATATATCAATTGTACTCTTCTTATAATGCAATCTGGTACCTATCTACTTAAAAGTAAGTAGTACTGAGTTCACTGGCACTTACTCTTAGATAAGTTTAGACAGAAGATGCAACCTTAGGTGACCTAGCAGAATTGCAGCATCTTCTGATGCTTAATAATTTAGAAGTCCTCAGCTTAGAAACCTAATTCTGTTTTAGCTATCAAAATTCTTACTTAGATTTCAAAACAGTGGTTCTTGAATGAACCACTGGCAATCAGAACAAATGTTGCATCAATGGATCCAGAATATCACCCATCTGGTGAATGTATATGAGGATGAATAGCATTTTCTTTTTAGTCATAAAACACACATTTGGTAATAAAGACCTTTTTTTAAAAAAAATGATGTCTTTTGTTACAGACATCAGGGTGACTGATGAGACTGACTAAGAGTTTGGTGGCAGCATAAAGACTAAGAAACAATGCAATCCTGTACATGTCCAGCCATAAGTTAAGGCCACTATGTTCAGTTGGACTTGCTTCCAGGTAAGTGTGTGCACAGAGGTATTGCATAAATCATTGCAGCATGCACTTCCATTGGTACAGACTTTGATTCTTTTTAGAAACTAGTGTAAGATTTAACATAAGAGTTTTGGGGCATACTGACAGGTGCAACATAGTGAGTCAGAAGCAGAGAAGACAGCGCTTTCTAAGAGTTAATTTTTGGACAACAACTCTCAGAATTTCCAGCCAACAGCCATGCTAGCTAAGGTTCTGTGACAACTGTAGTCTAAATAAGTAACTTTCTCAAGCTTTGTTACTGCACCCCATAATGTATACACAAGACAATCTGAACATTCAAACACAAAGGCATATCAGAATAAAGGAAGAGATTCTAGCACACTGTCACACAGCTTGGCATCTTTTCATGTATTAGGTTACAATTCCCATAATCCTCAACTAGTGTGGGATAATGACAGTCCCACACATCTGGAGGGCACCAGATTGGAAAAGGCTATTGTAACATAAAATCAGAAATACAGGACCTTAAGCAGAACTGCACTAACCAAGAGAATACATTGGTATTCACATAAAGTGAGAAATATGGAGGCAACAAGACCAGCAATTATAGTCTTGGTTCATGATTTTTGCAATTTCACTTACTTTTAAACTACTTAAGAGTTAAAATCTTAAATCCAAATATGGATTCAAATCTGGAAATCATCCAAATAAGGAATACTCCAATTGACTTTTTGGTTCCCTACGGCTTGTAACCCTTTCTTAGTGAAAGTGAAAGCTCATGACATTTTTTAAAAAACTTTTTTTAGGTATGTAAAGCCTTCTTTGTGGTTTGCAACTACAGACAAAATGCCAACCCTTCTACATATGTCAAGGAAGGAACTATTTCATCTGGCTTTTGATATGTAAGATGTATGTATGTGTCTTCATGTCAACCTATGGAGACTTCATGAACTTCACAGGGGTTTTTTAGACAAGAAATACCCAGTGGTAATTGTACAAGTTTCTTCCTTTGAAAATATAGCTTTCAGCCCCAGTATTCTTTGGTCATCTTCCATCCAAGTACTAATCAGAGCTGATCCTGCTTAGCTTTGAAGATGACACAGGAGCTGATGCCTTCATCTTATTTAGGTTGTTTTATAAACTACTCTGAGAGATTTCCCAGATGAAGAGGGGGGTAGATGTGTTTCAAATGAGTTATGAAAAAAACATTGCTTTAGGACCACATGGGCCCATGAAGTCTAATTTTTTGCATCTCTGCCCCACAAATTTCTGTGTTCTGTTTTTGGTTGTTGTTGTTTTTTAACGGGCAGGCAGTTAGGAATGCAAAAAACAATCTTGGGGTGAATTTTACCTCCTACAATCCTCCAGGAAAGGGGAAAACATTTAAATATGTCATGGGGTTCCCTGAACTGTTAACATTAAATAAGTGCCCATCTTCTAAAACCAAAAGTAGATTTGCAGATGTTTTCAGATTTGTTTTGCTTTTTTTTGGCATTTGTGTGGCCCCAATACGGTCTCACATGCAGAAAATTAGCCTCTACTCCTTCGAAGATTCCCATCATTCTTTTAAATAACACAAATGCTAGATCAATTGTGAGTTACTATCTGATTCACTGTCATCATACTTTCAAAAGTGAACCCCAAACTAGCCTTATATGGAGCGCTTCTCTCCATATAGAAAAAAAAAAGGAATGGCATCTAGAAACACCTTAAAGGTGAAAAAAAGAAGCAAAACACCAGCCTAAGATGCAAAGAACACCCCAATGGCTGTCCTCCTAAAAATCTCCAAGTACCCCCATGTTCTGGCCATCTCCATCTACCTAATGGGAGTCACGTATGCAAGCTTTTTGATCTGCAAATCTACAGCAAAAATCCTACTAGTTTTGTCAAGCAACAGAAGAATGGGTATCCCCCATTTCTACTTCTTTCCCCTCAGTGTACAAGCATCCATCACCTGTTGACATCATGCAGTAAGGTGAAACTTCAGCTGGCCATTACAAATACAGTTTAGGCCTCGAAAGAAAAGGGACAGGGAAGGTTATCAAGGGAATGTGAACAAAACAAATATAAGAGTTCTAGAAGTGAAAGATTTTCATTTTCAGAAAGAAAATTTGGGGACTGTAGGAAAATTTCATTTTGGAGGCATAATAATAATGATGATGATGATGATGATGATGATGATGATGATGATGACATCCTCATTTTGTCCCCTACTTCCTATAGCTACACGTCTGGCTCTTGTTATGTTAAATTTCCAATGTTCCTCCTGTGTTCAAAATGGATAAAGGAGTTGGGCTGGTTTGTTGCGTTATGTCTGGAGATGGTTGTTCTTTCCACAAGCAAAAAGCTGTTACTAGATAAATTTGTCTGGCACAAGATTATTTAGTGTTTTGTTTTCTTTCTTGTGTTTCTTCTTAATTTTCTCACTCCTTTTTCATTGATTTTGGACAAACTTTTATGGGGAGGAGACACAAGAAAAAAATGAAACAAAAAGGGGGAGGATTATGAGGACGATTTTATTGTCTTCATTCAAAGCCCTCCTTTCTCCTTCCACTAATTTACACAATTTATCAACCTAATTAATCACCCTGAGGCAAGCCTTATATATGTTATGACAGTGCATCTACTGTACTTGAAAATATGCTTGTTTCCCCATAGACAGTTGTGTGTGTGTATATACAAAAGCTATAACCCAAAAAATGTAACATGGCTTCTGTACCTTTACTACATGTGTGGAAGAAAGCATTTTGGCAGGATGATGTTTCTTATGGAATAATGATGGAAAAACTGTATCTGCCAACAACAAATCTTTCTTTGGCAGAACTTTTAATAGAAACAAGCCACTGCAATCTATTAAGCCCAATACAAGTCTCAACAGTAGCACAAGAAGACACTGTCCAAGCTATGAACATTTGAAAATGCTGATGAAATACTTCAACCTCCTTGACCCCAGGGCACAAGGCATACTGTTAAACCTCACATTCAATCTTATTTGGGTTTATCTACACTTGGATTTGTCATCCTTCAGTTTCCAATTATTGTAAGCGACCATAGATACAGTAAGGCTGCAGAATTTGAGTGACATGAAAATAAGCATCATTAATGTACTGACTAGGAAGGTGCAATTGTTGCAAAATGCAAAGCTAGACTGTTGACTGGAATGTGATACAGAAACTATACAACATTATTTCTAGAGGAATTGCACTGGCTACCAATACACTTCTGGTCTGAATTCAAGGTGCCAGTAGGACCTTGATACCTGAAGGAGCACCTTTCACTATATATACCTGCCTGCAGTTTGAGATCTGCTGCAGTGTCCCTCCTCTGTGTACCATTGGTCAAGGCAACAAGCTGTAGGGAGAGGTGAGAGAGGGTCTTCTCTGCTGTGACTGCCCAGTTAGGAAATACCCTCCTCTTTGTGGCCTGATGTCATCTCTGGCCAAGTAAAAATGTCTATTTACTAAAGCTGGCATAATTGATCTTGTCCAAGCTAACATATAAGAATAGTCTTAAATTATTTGAATTGCTTTTAAACTGTCCTGCTTTAAATTTCCAATGGTTTAATATGCTTTGTGCCTTTAAATTATTTTTATTAATTTGATTTAACTTGATTTAAACTGTTCCACACTGACTTTGTTGTATACCAGCTTGAGAACCTTACATATAGGGCAGAATATAAATATCTTAATTAACTAATTAATTAATATCCTTCCACTGAAAGTTGAAAGTAGGAGAACAGATAAATCGCAGAGGCAGAAAGTATGCTTGAATGCAATAGCTCCCAGGTTCAATTCCTGGCATCTCAAGGCAAGTCCAGGAAAGACTTCCATTTGAATCTCAGACAACTGCTTCCAGTCAGCATACACTATACTAAGTTATATTGATGAAACATCAGATTCTCCTATGTTCCTGAGGTTGAATGGAAACATATGCAAAAGGGTCTGGGTAGATGATATCTAATCTCTCATTGTCATGATCAAAGACTGTCAAAAGAAATAGCAACTCCAACATCTACTGTTTACTTCTCAATATAAACTGTGTTATAAATTAGGCTAAAGATTGGGAACACGTGGCCCTCCAAAAGCTGTTGGATGACAATTCCCCACAGTTCATGCCAGAATAGTGAATGGTGAGCATAGATGGGAATAGCATTCCCACAACATCAGGAGGGCTGAATGTTCTCATCTCTTAGGTTGCACTCCTCCTTATGGTTAGGCTGCTTATCTCTTATTGAGTTTGGTAGGACTTTAGCAGGTAAATCAGGGGTAGGCAACCTTTTCCCTTTAAGGGCCGAGGGACTTCAACTCCCAGAAGCCTCAGCCATGTTGGCCAATAGTCCCATATTGGCCAATAGCTCCTGGGATTCTGGGAGCTGAAGTCTTTCAGCCCTTGAAGGGGAAAGGTTGCCTACCCCTGAGGTAAATCATGCACAAGACTGCAGCTCATGGAAAAAGTTCAGCCTTAAAGGTTCAGGCAAGTAAAAGAGGCAGATCGATTTGGTCCATACAAGATGATACAAGAGGCTTGTTGACCATAAGAACAGCCATGCTGTACAGGATCAAAACCTGTCTAATCCAGCATCCCATTTTCACAATGGTCAGTCAGATGACTACTAGAAACCCACAGGCAGGACATGGGCATACTAGCACATTCCTTCTGGTGTCCTCTAACAGGTGTCAGGTATGCTTGAAGCAAAGCAACAGTCCCATTGGTAACCCAAAGGAGAATGAGAATCAGACAAGAAAGGATAAGGAATATGGGTGTAAAGAATACCTTCAAGTTTTCTCATCACTGATGAAAAAAGGGACAATCCCCACAGCATTTTTGCATTTTGGGAGGGTCTGTCCCCCCAAAAAATGTTTTGCACAAAAAAACATTCTTGGCATTTTTATGCAAAACATTTTTGTAGTACACACAAGTTTTGCACCAAGCAATGCATTTTGCACAAAATACCATCTTTCATGTCTAAATGGTGTTCCTATACTTTTTTGCAAAAAAAGTGTATGTGTGTATGTGTGCGTGAGAGAGAGAGAGAGAGAGAGAGAGAGAGCAAGAGAAAGCCCTCCTAATCTCATCCAGTGGGAAGAAAACATTTGAAATTATTCTCTTTTGCACCTAAGAATGAAATAACCAAAGATTTGCATGCCTAGCAGTGAGTTGAGTCATTGTTAATGTTCTCTCTCCCATTTTTATAGCAAGGGTGAAAAAAGAGCAGATTTTACAATTAGCAATGATAATTCTGAGAAGCTTTGCTACTCAACCAGTTTTCATCTGTGAAAGGCTGGAGGGTCAAGCCCAGTCTACACATGCACCATGAATGAAATGACAGAATGTTGAGGGGCATTCTGTGGTGGACATCATACAGAAGGATGTGTATGTATCACCTTTTTTGCTTAATATCAACCTCTCTTAACATAATAATCTTCATCATCATCTGCCAAGAGAACATCAGGAAACTATTTGGGCTAGAACATTTCTCCCTTATGATACCCTTCTCTATAGAGGTTTTGTTTATTCAGGAGAGTATTCAAAAGTGGTGCCTTCCATTTGAATTGGCGTCATTCTATTCTGCTCTCTCATTCTGCTGCCCATGTAAACCCAGATTCACATACTTTCAACTGTCCCAGTTTGGCAGGGGCAGTTCCAATTAATCCTCTCTTGTCTTGCTTTTACATCTGCCTTTAAAATGTCCCAGTTTCTATCACCTCTTCCCATTCTGCCCCTTTGTCCTCACCTTATTCCACCTGCTGCCAATGTTGTTCAGTGTGCAGTTTTGTACTCCAAACTCAGTTGGTAGCAGATGAAATAAGATGACGACAAAGGGGCAGAACACAGTTAACTTAGAAAGGGGAGAGGATGAAAGGGGCAGAATCTTGTCCCTTTTAGCAAGCTGCAGCAAAAGCAAACTATTGCATTCTCTCCTAGCTTGTGTGTTCTTCATCATTAATAATGTTTGTCATTTTGACCACACCCTGATGTTGCTTGGACACATATTTCCCAGTTTTCATCTGTGAAATGCTGGAGAGTCTGGATTCATCTGAGTAAGACTGATCAAACTAGGGATTTCAATCATGCCACATACACATGCCATACAACTAACACAAAATTTACTTCTTCACTGAGCAACATTGAATTCACATATGTTCACATACGAGCTTACAATAGGGCCTTATGCTTTGTAAGTATGCAGGAATTCATGCATATCTACTACAGTGCCAGGAAGGAAAACTTCTGGTAGCTTGCATGAAACTGTTCCAAGTAACTTGGAGCAGGGGAGGAGGGTGGGAACCTATACCTCTTATTTCTTGAACGCTAACTCTGTAGTCTTTTGATGATAGCAAGACTGAACTGTGTAAATTGGGCCAATTTAGGCTGCAATCCTGCACACACTTACCCGGGAGCAACTCACAATGAACTCATTATTTCCATTTATCACAGCTTCTTTTCTATGAGAAAATGCTTCCTACTTACTTTGTTTCCAGTTACAATTAACACACAGTGTAAAATCATGATTAGTGGTGTAAGGAATGTTGGGACAATTTTGGACTGGTAAACTCCTGTGCAACAATTCCTTGCTCCCCAACCCTCCTTCTCACTCCAGTCAGATTACTGGTTTTTGCAAAGATGCAAATTAGGATTAAGCAGCATAGAATCACTGCATGGGAAGGGAGAAAATGTGGTAGGGAGCATAAATGTGTGTCCTAATGCCACCAAGCTTTCATTTGGAATTATGTCTGAAGGGAGCCAGATGGTTAACAGCGGCATGGATCCACCACACTTTTCTGAAATATGTATATCATGGATTTTATGAGTAGAAAAAGCAGGATATAAATCCTCTAATATAGTGTCCTCCATATTGGTGACCTCCAGATGTGTTGGACTACAACTTTCACCACAACCTAATGTGGAGAACAGCAGTGATGGATGAGAATGAGGGTAGTTATAGTCCATCACATCAGAGGTCATCAAATTGGGGGAAGATGTTTTAATAAATCCTTGCATTACCACTTTCAAGGTAGGGGCACTTGGTATGCACAAGCAAAAAATGAATCAACAATCCTTAAAAAAGCAATAACATCAATAATACAGAAGCAATATTTAAAAGTTGCAAATTAAAGGCTATCTGTGGAAAATAAGAGAAGAGAATAACATCTGTAAAACAAATGATACATTAAAAACTATTGGGGGGAAAATTCTATAATCTGGCTAGCCCTGGAAAGAAGACTAAGAAATGTCCTGGGGCAGGAAGTTCCACATTCTGGGTGCCATCAACAGGCAAAGCCCTCTTGTATATCCCAATAGTATCACAGAGGAAAGAACAGAAGGGCCTCTTAGATTACTTTACCAGACTAGGTAGTGTGTGTGTGTGTGTGTGACAGAAATCATGGGGGGGGGGAGGTCCTTTAGCTATACTATTTATAATGCACTTAAGGCTGTAAAGGTGACAGCCAGCACCTGAAATTGTGCCCAGAAATAGACTGATAGCCAATGTGACTGGTATAACAATGAAGTAACATGCTTCAAAAATCTGGTATCAGTCAAGACTCTCAGAACAGGGTTATTGGGTTTTTTGCTTGTTTGTTTGGCTAGATTATATTTTCAGACTTCAAAAGCAGTCTCATGTAAAACATGATACACCAGTCTAGTCTCAGTGTGAGCCGTACATAGCTATGCCCAGTTCTGCTCTTCTCAAAAACTGGGACACCAATCTATGCTGGGGAAAAAGAACTCCTGGGCACAACCAATATATGGTAATCCAGGTGCAATGTCAAATGCAGGAGTACTTCCAAGCTGTGGGGAGTTCAACCTTTTCCAGTCAAGACTGACATTCCATGTAGACACCTTCCTAGCCAAGATCTCTATCTTGCTTGGCTTAAATTAATGCTATTCTCTCACTGTCCTCTGAAAATGTTTCAGAACCTGGCCTAGGATTGTAAAGAGATGTCGAGTTGAGTGGTATTTGGATATTTAACACAGTGAGATCCAAATGTCTATGGTTTCTCACAGTGGTTTCATGTAAATATTAAATAAGACAAAACAGAACCAGTTCAGACACCTTGAGCCAAGGGGCAAGGTAATGAATAACTGTTTTCCACCTTTGGACATGCTTCTACAGCAAAGACTGCTGTCACTGGAATATGATTTCTCCAAACTCAGTAAAACAGTTCAGAAGGATATCATGGTTGATGGTATCAAACATAGCTGAGAAGGTCCAGCAGAAGTAACAGAGAAGCTCTCCACCTGTCCAGCTCCCAATGCAGATCACCCACCAGGCCATTTCATGAGACAGATTGGAATATGTCTGATATGCCTTATCCAGGAATTCTGGGACTGGATTTAAGCAACTCACCCAAGAATACTGGACAATGATCAATAATTACCCAGAATGGTAGAATCTAGTGTGGACTAATCACTGTGACTTTGAAACAGATGGCACAGCTCTGTCTCTCAGGGAAGCATTAATCACCTGCTCCATCCACTCAGCCTGTCCTCCTCTGTCCTCCTCCTTAACTAGCCAAGATGAGTAAGGGTCAAGTGCACAGATCGTCGGCCTCACACTTCCAAGAATCCTGCCCACATCCTCAGGCTGCACAAGCTGAAAAGAATTCACAACAGAACAAGCAGCTGCTGAAGATATACCAATGGATACTGTCATTGATTTTTTAAAAAACAACCTGGTCACGTAATGGGCCACCAAGCGATCCACCACCACCCCGGGCCTGATGTAAAAGGCCCTTAACTACTTGGAATAGATACATTTACATGCAACCTACAGGTATCTTCTCAGAAATAAGCCCATGAGTTTAGTGACTCCTCCTCTCAGACAAATGGCTATAGGACTACAACCTTGGTTTACTCAATTTACTAGTGAGGAGATGGTGATAGTACTTTATTGCTTTCAGTATTCATCAATTGACAATATCACAGGGTAAATGACAATATCACAGTGTAAAGATGATGAGCACAATTTACTGGGAACTTGCTAAAACCCTGCTGACATGAATGGAAATTGCATAAGATTATGATACAAAGCAAGCATTTTTGGAAAAAAAACATAATAAAATAACAATAGCAAAATCCATATCAGAGTAATGTGTTTATTAACAGTTGTCATTCATTAAGACAGAACAGAACTGTCATAATGTTATGTTCATCACTCAATCTAAATCTATGGTACAATAATCAATTCTGTGATACTGTCTGTAACTACTGGTTTTAAAACAGGGGAGAAAATCTTAATAATACAATTTCTAAACAGGACCAGAATATTCATTCAGAACTTCAAGACTTTGGTACATCCACTTTAAAGGATGAGAATTTATTGTCTCTAAGCATCCCTGTTCTTTACCGATGCACAGAGATGTCACATGGTCGCTTCTTGTCCTAAAGCAAAGTAAACATGCTTTTCAAAGCTAGCACATATTTCTGCCAGACCTTTCACACAGCTCTGTACAGGCTGTAAGATGGCTGCTGATAGTAAACAAGGAGCAGGGATGTATAATTTATAAAGAAGTTGAGTATAAAAGGAGCTGGAGTTCAGAATGATGGCAAGCAACTCACAGACGTCCAAAGGAAATTCAAAGGAACACAAAAGGGCATACGTGTAAATAGCACTCTTGTTTGAGCAAGATATTGAGGGGGAAAACTTTAAAAAATCCTTCCCTCATGCAACAAAAATGAAAGGACTTAAGTCAGCTTTCCCCCTCTGTATCCACATTTTTAGAGATGGCATACTAAATGGGAGGAAGCAAAGGTCAATCAAACCTGGTCTCCAAATATGCAAAATACTAATTGGAAGTTCAAAGCTAATGCTTAATGTTTGCACTTTTTTTACTATAGATTCAGGAAATGTTGAAGCAGATTGGAGCACATTTTCCCCATATGTTTCCCCAGGGAGCTGCATTGGAAATGCACCATCCTGTTAAATCCCTTGCATGATAAGATCTGAACTGGTCTTTTCTTCATTTCTCCTCTAAGAAGAAAAGACAGGTTGCATAGTGGGGTTGTAGCATAGCCTTATATTGTGGTTCTTACTATGTTAACAGCAAAGAGCATTGGCTCTTTTGTAATTCACTCCAAACTTCAATTATATCTACTGGACTTTTTGGAAGTAACACATCACTTGTAATGTGTGACTTTAGTAAATGGTTATTCTTTATAGGAGCATGCTGGAATTTTGCTCTTTTTGCCTGTCACATCCAGGGCTGTGATTCACTATTTTTCAGTGTAACGTAATAGGGTTTCTGTCTGTTCCTTGTTACTTGATGTGTTCTAACTCAGTCTGAACAGTGACATGGGGACGAGGAAGGGTCACATGAGTGGATACCCATGTGAACCTATTTTGAGGGGTGTTGTGCAGCAATGAGGTGCAAGCAACAAGGAAGGAGGGAAGGAAGAAAGAAAGAAAAGGATGGGGAAAGCAGGGAAGGAGAGAGGATTACACATTAAAAATGTAAGTTGCACTACAGCAGAGGTGGCCATTTTTGTGGGTCCCACAGTCCCCTAGAAAAATTAATTTTGATCATAAGTGACCCCAAATGCACTCTAGTAGACATGGGGACATTGTCCCTGGGCTTGGGGAGCCCCGGGCTATTTTAAGACTTTTTTTTAAAGGAAGTTGTTTTTAAAAGGCTCCTCCTGGGTTTAAATTGGCATTCATGTTCCAATGGGCAGTGCACCCCCTAGACTTCAACAGCTGCTCACCCCTGTACTAGAGGCCAGTGAGTGTATGCGATGTGTGCCTTCAAGTCATTTCTGACTTATGGCAGCCCCCAAGGCAAACCTATCATGGAGCTTTCTTGGCAAGATTTGTTCAGAAGAGGTTTGCCATTGCCTTCCCTGAGGCTAAGAGACTGTGACATGCCTAAGGTCACCCAGCGGGGTTCCATGGCCGAGCAGGGATTCAAATCCTGGTTTCCGGAATCATAGTCCAACGGTCAAAACACTATGCCACACTGGCTCTCAGACACCATTTTACCTGGATTTAAAAAAAATGTTAAAAGGTTAAACTGCCTTTTCTGTTTTCTTCCATTTTGCCTAAATGAAAGTGTCAAGAGTAAGTGCATGGGATTTGGGGGTGGGGTTGAGATCTCCATCACCAGGCTGGATGCTCCAAACAGCAGCACAAGATATGCATTGGGACTGGCTGGACTGGCATGACTATTTAGAGAAGGAGGTGCCATTTTTCTGTATGCCTGAGGCTGGCTCAGCAAATGTTTGGGAACAGGGAGATGGGGAAGGGAGAAGGATTGAGCGGTGACAGCTTCTGTGCACCCACCCAAAGTATCTGTGCACAGTGCAAGTGGTCTGCTACTCTGTGCCTATGAAGATGGGAGGAAGTGCATTTCTAGGCAGGGCAGTCCACTCAGACTTACGTTGATCAGAGATGAAGGGAATCAGAACCAATTTTGAATGGCACAATAGTAACCATAATGCCAACCAGTTAGTAACAAGTGATCCAACAAATTACTTTCTGGGTTTCTGTAAAAGTAACAAATAAGGTGGGCAATCAGAATGATGATTAACATGACTAGTTCCTGTAAATGGGTAAAAAACAGTCAGCCCTCTGTAGCCACAGATTCTTTATCTACATAGTCAAGCATCCACAGCTTGAAACTGTTTAAATATACATTACCAAAAGCAAACCTTGATTTTGTCAACCATAACAATTATAACCACATTATGATGCTATCCTAAATCCTGAGACTATCGTACTTTGGCCATATCATGAGACAACATGACACATCATAGCCTTCAACTGTCCCAATCTGGCAGGGACAGTCTTGGTTACTCTTTTGACATTTTATTTTTACAGTTACCTTTAAAATGTCCTTGTTTCTCTCTCCTCCTCTGGCTCTCCCTCTTTGTCCCCAGCTTACTTCCATTGCTGCAAAATGAATTCAAAGTGCAAAAGTAGGTTGCACTTAGTTAACTCATTGGGGGAGGAAGAGGAGAGGAAGAATGGAATATTTTACTGCACTATTTAAAATTGTTTCAACAGCTTTTAAATTGTCTGTTAAATACTGATGAAGTGTTTAATAACTTTTTAATCTTTTAAATTATGGTTGTTATTTACTGTTTTACATTGCTTTTATTGCAAACTGTCCTGATATCTTTGGATATAGGGCATGATATAAATATGTGAATAAAAGGAATAAATAATAAATATATAAATCTTGTCCTTCCCAGATGTTGACTTTGCATTGCAGGTTGATAGACAAAGGGGGGATGCAGACGGGCGGCCCTGGGTCACCCTGGGAAGTGGAGGATTGGGGTCGAGGCTGCCCCATGACTCGGCCCCAATCCTCCCTTTTGCCGGCCTAGCAAAGAGCGGCAAAATGCCACTCCTTTCAGAGCTGGCAAAAAGGACGCCCCAAGAGC
>CM034708.1:25942258-25958502 GCA_020142125.1 Phrynosoma platyrhinos
AATAAATAAATATACAAGCACAACAGGTAGGAGCCAGCACTTTCAGATGATCCTGACTAAATTTTGTAACATCTGAATTGCACTTCAGCAGCTGGAAACTACTTCGTAGAGTTAATTATTTAATGGAGCTACTTTACACAAAAGTAGTAATGGTGATGGTCTCACTAGGAGCCCAAGCAATTAATATGCATTGAGAATCAGAGTGATGTAGTGGTTTGAGCATTGGACTAGGACTCTGCTCAGCCATGAAAATTGTTGAACTTGGGCCAACTCTCTCAGCCTCAGAGGGAGGCAAAGGCAAACCCCCTCTGAACAAATCTTGCCAAAAAAAAAAAAAAACCACAAAAAAAGCAGGATAGGTTCACCATTAGTCCGATATGACTTAAAGGAGCACAACAACCACAATAGTTACAGGAGTACAGACAAGCTTCAGTATTATCTACCCAGCTATCCTCACCGCCAAAAAGCTTGGCCACCATTGGTGGCTGGGAGATTTTGGGAATTGTAGCCCAAGAAAGTAACTTTTCCAAGCTCTATGAAAGAGCAGGTTCTAATCCTAATGATTTTCATCAAGACTGCAGCACATTCTTCCCTTCCCACACATGTCAACAATAATGACACACACACCCTAGTATTGGTATGGTGATGTCAATGGAAACCTTTCCCCTGATATTAAAAACGTCATTCAAGGGGATTTTCAAAAGGACCAGTCAGGAAAAGGTTAAAGTTCCCTTCCCCTAAAGCTGCAATCCTAATGAAAAATCATCTTCTTCCCAATTTCCTGCTATTAAATGCAAAGAAACTCTGATCTGCTAACTGTAAGTTCATTTCAAGGTTGGGGAGCATACTGCCCATGAGCCATCTGGGATCCTGCTATGTTTTGTAGAGGGGGTGCACCCCAAATCTGACTCCCACCATTGCTAATGGATTAATAAATTGAGATAAAGGGAATAGAATTGCACTTTCAGGAGCTCCTGTTCTTAACAAAGAAGGTGGCTGTTTTAGCCACCATCATGCTAGGGATATAAATCTTCATTATTTGATTTTCACATGCAAGTATGAATAATTATGGTAGTTTTTACTCTGCTAAGGGGAAAAAATGAATATTCCTCCACAGCAATCTCCCTGTATTAAACTATCTCTAAGCATTGCAAAGGGAATATTCTATGAAGAAATATACATGGGTTTTGAAAAGGATTGCACAAAAACAAATTTTGTGGACAAAAAAGTGTGTTCCCTGCACAGACAACCTGTTTTCTGTGTATAAAATTATTTTGTGCAAAAATATATTTTAAAAAAGCCACAGGTATTTCTCCAAAGGAAAACAAAAATATCCATAATGCCATAATGACTTTTGAATACTGACTAAGGGCCTTTGCAGACTGCCAGAAATAGTGCACATTAAATTGAGGCACTGCCCTGGCTCAGTGCTAGGGAATCATGGGAACTGTATTTTATTGTGGCACCAGAGCTCTCTGACAGAGAAGGCTCAATGTCTCAGAAAAAAATACAATTCCCATGATTCCGTAGCACTGAGCCAGAACAGTGTCTCAATTTAATGTGCACTATTTCTGGCAGTCTGCAAAGGTCCTAAAACTGTGCAAAAGACTCACTGGTCTAAAACAAACCTGTCTCATTTAACAAAGCCTCTAACAAAAAGAGATCATTTCTTACACTTTTTTTTACTGCCACACAGGTACCACTTTTCCTCCCTGTTCTTTAGCTGGAAGACTTTTAGCAAAAGAGACAGTAAAGGTGAACCAGAGACTTTGTGTCGGGTTGAAGCAGTGTGCCTGCAGTAAAGCAGTGTGCCTGCATAAAATTTGAACTGTGAAAGAATTTTATTAGAATTAAGATTTTATTCTAGTAGATCCTATGGCATCCGTATGTACTTGCCTATAACAAGCAATGTAAACAGCAGCTGCCTCTGGAACCTTTTACTGAGCATATGTAAATATCAGAACTGAGAGAAAAAGGGAAAGCTGATTTGATTTGCCTCACCAGCTACCACAAGCATGTTAAAAATAACAACCTACATAGATCTAACATGTTTGGCTACCAAAATAGAAATCACTTATTTTTGACTACAATTTCCACAGTTTCCCAGCCAGCACAGGTAAAGTGGTAGTTGATGAAACAAAGGGAGGAAAAATCCCTGGGGGTATTTTGCAAAAAAAGCTTTCAGATAGTCTTTAGAAAGATCAATATATTTTTGTTTACTTGTGCAAGGTCTACCTTACATAGTTGTTTCATATCACATGTGCATATTGTTAGCTTTGAATAAAAAGTTTGCTGAAATATAAAATAATAGAATCATCGAGTTGGAAGAGACCATAAGGGCCATCCAGTCCAACCCCCTGACATGCAGGAACACACAAACAAGCACCCTCGACAGATGGCCTTCCAGAAGGAGACTACACCAAACTCCAAAGGAGTGTGTTTCACTGTCAAACAGCTTACTGTAATGAATTCTTTCTAATATTGAGGTGGAATCTGTTTTCCTGTAGTTTGAATGCATTGCACCAGGGCGTATTCTCTGGAGCAGCAGAAAACAAGCTTGCTTCCTCCTCAATATGACATCCTTTCAAATATTTAAACAGGGCTATCATATCACCTCTTAACCTTCTTTTCTCCAGGCTAAACATACCCAGGTCCCTAAGTCTCTCCTCATAGGGCATGGTTTCCAGACCCATATGTTGCTCTTTTGTTTGGTGGTTTAGGAACCTATCTCTATTACTGTGTTGGTGAACCTATGGCATGCATGCCACAGATGGTACGTGAAGCCATATTCCCTGGCACATGGAACAGGGAAGAGGAGGAAAAGGCACACTCCAGAGAGGCAGCTGAAGGCCTGGGAAGATGCGGGGGGAGGAGGAGGAACAGGAGCGTGCCTTTCCAGAGGCAGCTGAAGGCCAGGGAGGGGACTGGGGTGAGGAAGAACAGGCGTGCACACTGGTTCCTCCTCCTCCTGGGCCTTCAGCTACCTCCAGAGAGGCAGCTGAAGGCCCAAGAAGGCACGGGGGAGAGAAGTCCCATCCAAAAGTCCCACCCCGGAAGTTCCATTCCCCCAGAAGTCCCGTCTCCGGCACAGAGTAACACCTGGTGACAGAAGGCTGTTTAGTTTAGGCACTTGGTTCCTAAAAGGTTCGCCATCACTGCTCTATTCTTTCCTTGTTATTAATGCCTCTGATACCAAATTTTCTGTTAAAAAAGGTTATGCCCACATAAACATCTACTTCGTTAACTGCTGTATATCTGTATTCTTCCTGAATGGATTTAGCAACTGTCAGGAAACCCATTTTCTGACCAGGAAATGAATAGTTGTGAATATTCTTTATATCCCTACACCATACTGCCACAGTTTAGTAGTATAGTTTCAGCAATCTTTGTGATAGGACTAGTTTTTTGTGGCACTGCTTCATTTTATACTATAGTGCTGGGATAGGGAAATTCTGACCCTCCAAATGTTTCTGGACTGCTGTTCCAGGGCTTTTTCACACCACATTCCACATATATCACTATAATTCCACTTTAACTTCCTTGAAAACATCCTATAGATTACTAGGATTTGAATTTGAGGCAAAAGAGCTCTCTGGCTGAGAATTCTAATTCCCTCTCCCTAAACTGCAGATCCCAAGATTCCATAGGATGCAGCCACAGCAGGTAAAGTAGAATCATATTCCTATAATTTGGTAGTGTGAAATTGTTGTTCTTAACTACTGTCAAGTCAACTTTGATTTATGGCAATCTCCTGAATGACAGACCTCCAAGTCACCCTACTATCATCAATAGCCTTGCTCAGGTCTTGCAGACTCAGGGCAGTGCTTTCCTTGATTGAATCTATCCATCTGGAATGTAGTCTTCCTCTTTTCTTCCTGCCTTCTCCCTTATCAAGCATTGTTTTTCAATGAGTCATATCTTCTCATGATATGGTCAAAGAATGAGAACTTTGGTTCTAATCATTAGCTATGATGGCTCTGCTTGATGGAAGTATCATCCTCTCTGTATTTGGAAAGTTATACTTTCCCCAACCATGCTATAGCAACAATTTATCATCTCCATAACCTTCTGTTGTACTAAGGATACAGAATAACATTTTCTGGTTTTGTCAACCATAATATACTATTGCTTGTCCTTGAAAGAAATTGTGTACTTACTACTGAAGATCTGCCACTTTTTTTTACTTCTCTAGTCTACAACTGATTTTTCTGCTGTCCTAAATGTAAAATGAAATTTTTCATTCCCAGTTTTGTTTTGTTTTTATTCCTGATGTTGCAGATGGATACAGCCTGAATGAAATTAGGCCTATAGACCTCCAAAAAATACCTCCAAAACCAAGAAGAAAATTTCTTCTTTGGTCATTACTCTTAGAGTGGCCTCAAGTGTTATACAAGAGCAAAGGGAGGAAGCATAAACAGTTTGAGTTTCCTCTCTTGCTGGGGGTGTTCAAAGCTGTCTTTGAGCATCTGGAAAAATCCTTTCAGGAACCTAAGTAGATTTCTTTCCTCCCTCTCCCTCTCTTTCTCAAATAGTATCCCAGTCTCCTTCTGACCACATGGTGAGTTTCTAAGAAGTATGTGAAATGGCACTGTCCACCACCCAATCACAAATACTATTATGAAAGATCAGAGATTGAGAAATTCCTTTCTGGGCTACAGTTCCCAGAACTGACCAGCCAGTATGGCTAGTGGGTATGCTGGCTGGGTAACTTTGGAAGTTGTAGTCCAAATTAAGTGACACCCCCAAGCTCTAATTCGTTGCACGGCTAGCAGGAAAGCAGCGACTGAGGTGCTGGTACAAAAAATAAGAATTCACCCACCACACCTTCCATGAATTTTTCCTCCAGTCACTAAATTTCTAGCATCACATAAATTAAAACTTCAGTTGAATGTTTAGAAATACAGTTTAGGCATCCAAAGTAAAGGGCAGGCAAAGCTAACCAAAGGAATATGAACACAACAATATAAGAGTTCTAAGCTGCACCTGCACTGCAGAATTAATGCACTTTGACATTGCTTTAAATGCCATGGCTCAATGCTATGGAATTCTAGGATTTTGTAATTTTGTGAGATATTTAGCCTTCTCGGTCACAAAGCTCTGATGCCACAACAAACTACAAATCCAAGGATTCCATAGGATAGAGCCATGATGGTTAAAGGAGTGTCAAACTGCATTAATTCTGCACTGTGGCATCAGCCCTAGGTATGAATGATTTCAATGTCTCACTCTCTGTAGTGCTGGAAAATGAAGGGAAATTTCATTAGAGGGCTGGTGGGAGGGGGATTGTGCTCTCATTTTGTCCCCTCCCCATAGCTATAACTCTCAACTAGTCATCCTAATACTTTCCTGGGACAAATCTAATATATAAACCTTAGCATTCATGAATACTTATTATTCTCCATCATAAAATAGTGTGCACGAGTTGCAAGGTACACAGAACAGATGTAACTACTACCCAGGGGACTGCCATGAATCTCCACACCCTTTATCAAATTCCTCTTTTCATCCCAAAGAATGATTTCTTGGGTTTATTTTTTAAAATGGAAAAAAAAGAGAGTTCCCCCCTACTTCACCTGGCCTTTCATCTCCTGTGTCTGTACCATGACCTTCTTCAGATACTGGATAGCAGTTAATAGTTAATAGCATATTTCCTGGATTCTAAGCAAATGATTTCTACTGCTCATTCTCAATATCTCTTTTGATGTTGCCAATTATTCTACCTTTCTCTAGACCAAAGGCATTGTTGGCTCAGTATTCTCCTTCTGTGGCCTGTATTTTTTTCCCCTGTTTGTTGTTGGTCTGCTCCTTTTCCCATTGCTTCTCATTTATCCCTCACTAGTGCAGCTTCTGGCAATGCCATAACATCCCACTACGGAAATCTATCTGTGGCAGAAGTCTATTTCCTGGATAAATCCCACAGGCTCATGTTTCTGATTCCACAGTTATCCTCTGTAGCTCAAGCCTCAATTTTGCTCCGAAGATCAAAATCTTTGCCAATAAAGTTGTGCTTCCAGCATTTTGCCCCTGGATTTTGATTATCTCACAGTTTGCCTGCACTCACCCCAGACTTCTTGAAACATGTCCTGCTGAAATCTCTACTGATGCTATCACTATTTCGCTCTCCAGTTCCTATAGTTTCTTATTCACCTTTTTAATTTGTTTATTTTTAAGCATCTATCCTGCTTTCTTACCAACTGTGACCCTGACAGCATTAACCTCCCCCATGAAGTGCAATAAAATCCTAAAGCACACCATTAAATCAGAACACAACAATAAAAAATAAAGAACAGTATACAACATTAAAGAAAAGGCAACAGCTTCTAAAAACCAATTATCAGCTCTCAGCAGTTTACACTTAAAGCCCCATCAGAAAAAGAGTTATCTTCACTGCTCTTTCTAATGGTAACAATCAAGATGATCAGGTGGACGTCTCTTGAGAAATAATTCCACACCCAAACTCTGCTGTTTTGTAGCACAGGTCATTTTGTTTTATATTAAGGGTGGGAACTTAATAGTAGCCTTCCAAAGTCCCATGTCTCCCCACACCAAAAAAATAAGGGGAGGGGAACCAGAAAAAGCATGTATTTGGGGTAAAAAAAAAAAGACACTTCAATTCTGTTCTAGGAGGCATCCAAAATGGCAAAAAGGGAAGAAGTTGTTTCGATGAGTGGAAGTGACATTATTGTTTTGTGTCTTCCAGTTGACTCTGACATAGGACAACCCTGTTCCAGGATTTTCTTGGCAATGTTTACTCAGACGGGGTTTGCCACTGCTTTCCCTTAAGGATCAGAGACTGACTCTTGCCCAAGGTCAATCTACAAGTAAGCTAAAATATCACTTCTGTGCAGCACAGGGCATGTTTCTACAACCCATCAGAGGATTATCCAAAAATGGTCCTCTAAGCCCTGGAACATTCCTATTCCTGCCTCAAGGTGTAGCTTCATGGTATTACCTTCATTTTCCCTTTTTATAATATGAATCCAGCTTTTTTACCCCTGAGAAGGAAGGCCATGCCTAATGTTTAGAAAAAAGCAAAGGTGACCATGTTGATCCATATACACCACAGGACAATTCCTTTTCGTAGCCAATTTTGCACCCCCAAGCAAATGGGATCACAAATCCCATTCTTGCCACAATCACACTTGTTAAAGAAAATTGAAGTATACCTGTTTGAGAGTAGCCATTACCACACATCTTCATAATAGCATGGCTGAGGCTATTTCTGCCATCATGCACATGCCACACTCCCTTAACCTCATTTCCCTGCCCTCTGCCTTACCCAGTTTGCCTTTCAGGTTTATTGTATTTTTATTTTTACTTTTTAGACATAGTTTCAAAGTTCTACTAATGCAATATAACTTTTAAAAGAATAAAGAAAAAAGTAAAAAAATTATAAGGGAAACCTGGCTGTTTGGGAATAGCCAGGGAGAGGGGGAGACTGTGACACCATGTGACTGTCAATATTGCAATTCCTGTGGCAGCAACATTTTGCACATGAGTCTAATGGGACTGCAATGTGATCGGGAGCTTATTGACAGGTTTCCCTCATCAATGAAAAGGGATATCCTAAGCACACTTCGGAGATATAGCAGCTACAGGTCTTAGGTGATATCATGGGAAAAGTATTGTCAAAGGTACTATTTTGCAACTATAATGGCAATTTACAAGTCACAAGTGATAATCTTCTTAGAGTGGCTGCTCTTTTTTTAACAGCAAATGCCTAACTCATTATTTAAGATGTATAGGCAAAACTGATCTAGGAACACTGTGCTTACATTCGGCTCAGCAAACAGTCCTCAGAATAATCTCATCAGGCTTTTTTTTTCGATCACAGATGCACTGTCACATACTCTGATCTTGTTCACACACACACATGGTCATCAACCAATGGCTTAATATCTATAGTGATGATGTCTGCATGTTTAAAGTGGATCATCATAGATATAAGTGGTACAGATAAAACTTTCACATCCACTTCTGCGCAATGATAATAAAGATGGTGGTGGTGATGGCAATTAGATTTTCACAGTCCAGCATATGTTACTGCCTGGAGTTTTTGGACCACCAATGATTCGGATTTGATCCATGAATCTAAGAAACAGTGAGGTAGTATTGGATTATATAGTATTGTCTAAGTAGTGTGGCATTTGTAATTGTGCTATTAGGATCCTTTCTATAGCAAGACCATCCAGACGTTTGTCAGTCTGTTTCAAATTATTCCCAGAGTACTTATCACTACGGGAACCACAGGGCTTTTTCCCTGTGGAAATCTCAGCCTGAAACTGGTGGAGATATAATTCTGAAAAAGCTTTCATAAAAGATGAAGTAATGGCCACAGAGGATTTACCGGTACATAAATTCAACCTAGATAACAAAGAAATTGAAATAGTTAAAGATTTCCATACTTTGGATCAAACATTGATCAGAATGGAGACTAAAGTCAAGAAATCAGAAGAAGAATAGGAATGGGAAGGGCAGGTATGAAATAACTAGACAAGATCCTAAAGATATACAACTGAGTACTAAAGTTGGAATCGTCCAAGTCATTGTATCCCCCAACACCATGTGTGGATGTGAGAGTTGTGAAGAATGCCAACAGAAAGAAAATTAAACTTGAGATGTAGTACTGGAGGAGAGTGCTTAAGATAATGTGGACAGCCAAAAAGACAAACAAATTGGTCCTTGATCGGATCAAGCCTGAATACTCCCTGGAAGCCAAGATGATGAAACAAGCTGTCGTACTTTGGCAACATCATGAGAATGTATGACTCACTAGAAAAGACAATAATGCTAGGGAAGGTAGAAGACAGTAGAAAGAGAGGAAGGTTGCAGGCTGGATGGACAGACTCAATCAGGGTGGTCATGGGCCTGAATTTACAGGACCTTAGCAGAGCAGTATAGGACATGTGGTCTTGGAGATGTCTCATTCACAGGATTGCCATGAGTAAGTGCCAACTCAAGGGCAGTTAACACACAAACTTTTATGGGACTTTAAGATGCAAACTGAGAAACAATTAGACCACAACATGCCAGAGATAACTCTAGTTGAGTGTTGTTCTTGTTTGTAGTAGGGCAAGTATTAAGTTGCATCTATTTCACTTTTTTTTTCTTTAATTAGATTTTCTCTCCTTAAGAATAAAGTTAGAAAAAACAAAACAAAAAATACAAGGGGACTGTAAATTGAAGACACATGTCATCTAATTCCCTGTAAATGTCAATAAATGGGGCATTTGAGGGTGAAATAAAACTGCGGTCTAAATACACCCAAATAATAAATTAATCAACTACAGAGATATAAAAAGCCAAATTCTTGGTGTAAGCTGTAAAATGATAGAATGGCAAAGCAAGGACATTAGAATACACTGAGATGATATATATTTTATTCTACAGGCACATTCTGATTTGTTAGCAAGGAATTTTGAATATTTGACACAGTGTATCAACTGTCTTGTCCACAGTACTGCCTATCATTTGTTAGCCTCAGCACAATCTGAAAGCTACCCAAGAAGTGCTGACTGAGAAATAGATATTAATAAACATATAAACCATCCAAGCTTCTCTTTGCTCTAATTTTCATCAAAAGTATTACTTCTGCTAAAACTGACATTTCTTTTCCCTTATGTAAAATTTGTCAGAGTTATTTTTGTTTCCATTTCATCCAGAACATTTTAACCTACTCTGCTCTCCATTTAAAATTTTGTTATTCTCACTTTAAAAATGACTCTGAGAAAAGTGATTTACTACAGAAGACAGTATATTTTTAACTGTAATTACCTCTACTAAGATAATGATGAACATGTTCTCTAAACCAGGGGTAGAGAACTGCAGAAGGTCTGGGAGCCAATGAGCCTAAATCCTATTGTTAGTTCTTACTAGAGAAAACCCACTGAATCCATTGGATTTAGCTATGTGCTGTCTGACCACTCAACAACTGATCCAATGGGTCTATCCAGGTCTCGAATAGCCAATAGAATGGATTCCCAAAATGAAAAAGAAAAGAAAAGCAGAAGTGTCTGGAAGTCCTTTTACAGATTTGAAAAACTGCCATTTAAAAAAAGGGGGGGGGCAAAATCTTGTATGGAAGTTATATTTTTGGAAGTGGACTGATATCTTAGAATTGGCAATTTCATAATGTCCATATCCAATAGAAGGCTACTGTTTCTACACAGCAAAGTTGACAAAAAAACAATTGCACAATAGGACTGATACAAAACAGGACTGATGTACAATGGGGCCAATGCACCTATGCACATTGGATTCATTGTGCATCTTTGCAATTCATAAACAGGGTTTCTTAGAGTGTTTGCATGGTGTCTTCATTACAAGATTTGTTCAGAGGGGTTTGCTTTTGCCTTTCTTTGAGGCTCAGAATATGTGACTAGCCCAAGGTCACTCAACAGGTGTCCATAGTCAAGGGAGAATTCAAATCCTGTTCTCCAGAGTCTTCGTCCAAGGCTCAAACTACAACACCATGCTAACTTTCTTTCAGGGGCCACATGTGGTACTGGGCCATACTTTGCACATTCTAGCTCTAAACTTCAAGGTAAATGTTTCATGATGTCTGTTCAATTTGAAGAATGTAATGCACACTTACGAAATACGAGTATGTTTCTCACTGTTCAAACTTACACTTAGAATGGAGTAGCTAAATCCTGAAAAATGGAAATTTAGAAAGCTGGGAGGGAGGGAGGAATAGAGGGGGGGAGATAGGGGAATTCAATATGCTTACCACATATGCTTACCACATACCACAAATCCACATAGCTATGGATTTTTATAGCCTTAAAATAAATTAATCTGAGGCTCATGGAGACCAAGGAGGAGAAAATATTTCCCATAATGTTTCAGAGCAGAAGTTAACAAGCCTGCTGGGATCTTTTTAGCCCCTGCAGAGCTGAGGCTTCAAGATTATTAAATGGCTGTCGCATCTGAGGTATGGCACAACATAACTCAATAAACAAGAAAAAAACATATGATGCTGAGTGGGGAAGGGGGGCAAGCTTCAGATTATCCTGCAGAATAATTCAGTTTGAGGACAGGTGTTTCAGCAACATGCAAAAATATAAAATAAAAGCAACTGAAAAGCACATGAACACACTTGCACAGGGTTCCTCTGTTCCAAAACAGCACACAGGCTGATGTTTACACATAAAGGGGCATCTCAAAGCAACACAAACAATAGGGAATATTTTTGCTTGGAACAAGAGTATTTCATTCAGTAATTTCTCCCAATTTATTCTACACCAGTATTCTGGGCAATGCAATATGCTGTGAGCCTCAACAAGCTTTTGCCCCTCACTGTGGCTTTTCTTTCTGCTTCAGCCTCAGTCCTCAGCATAATGTTATTGGCTGGGCTGGTCTGATCTCACAGGGTTTTGTGTTATCCTTGCAAGTGAACCAGCTGCTTGGCCCTGGGCTTGCAAGGCCCTCTGTGACATCAAAGGACATGATGAAAGTCTCTGTGTGTCACTGCCCTTCTGGCTGCCATTAGCTCAGCTGCTCTGATGTCACAAAGTGGGGCATGTCACCTCTGGCAAGGCAGCTGAGTGCTCAAAAGCAATGGGAGAAACCTTCGATTCTGAATTTCAAGATCCATCATTGCCAAGTTTAGGGTGAATTGAACAATGCTGGTGTTTTATCTTTTTCCTAGGGCTTTTTCGTGACACCTGCCTAGTGTAAATCAACTGTGTGTCTTTGGAGACTTTTACCAGAAAGGCAGGGTGCTTTACAGAGAGACTTTTCAAAGTGGTGATCAATCCCTGAACATGTATCAAATATTTCATGTCTCTTTGTGGGTATAATATTTTTCTTGTGGCAAATTTTAAAATGTTTTCACGTTTGTTTTTTTTCAACTAAATAACATTGTTTCATGGTGTTTTTAGAACAAATACACTTGATTACATAAGGCAAGGGATTAGCATTTTTTTAAAAAATGAATTGCTGGCATATCTGAAGTAAAATATTTTCAAATATTTGGAGGAGATAGGACTCTACATCACTACCCACCTCCAGGAGAAGTGATGTGATGGAGCCTAAAGGTAAAGTAAGGGTATTCCCCATTGACAAGGTTGTCAAGTTGTGTCCAACCATAGGGAGCGGTGCTCATCTCCGTTACTAAGCCAAAGAGCCAGCACTGTCAGAGACTACTCTATGACTCCTCTGTGCCAGCATGATTGCACAGAACATTGTTTACCTTCCCTCCAAAGTGGTACCTATTTATCTACTTGCATTTGCATGCTTTCGAACAGCTAGGTTGGCAGAAGCTGGGACTAGTGTCAGGAGCTCACCCCATCATGAAGCACCTGGGCCTCAAACTGCCAACCTGCCAATCTTGCAATCAACAGAGTCAGTATCTTAACCACTTGAGTCACTGCATCCTTTGTGATGGAGCCTATAATCCCACATTTCTGAAAATGTTATGATCTACAGGTCCTCTTAACAGCAGAATTTTTGTGCTGAGATATAAAGTCACCATAAGCACCCCAGTGGATGTAATACATCAGATTTCTATATGTAGTGCCTTGAACTTCAGTTCCCATGATCCATTGGCCATGTTATATGGGGCTGATGGAAGTTACAGTCCAAAGCATTTGGAGCACATCATATTGAGGAAGACTGTAATAGGCTGTCTGTCACACTTGTGACTTGCCCAGATAAACCCCAGACTTTACTCATTGTCCTCCTTCTTTACTATTTCTGTCACAGATATTATAATAGCACACCTGAGGAGTCCCAAGCACAGCTACCAATGGCAGCATAATACAGTGCAACTAGACTTTTATACACCCTTGCTAGCATACGTTCTATCACACACAAAACCAAAACAGATTTAAATACAAAACACAAGTCTCATTTGAAATGGTTATTCATATCCACACAATGAATAAGAGAGAAAAATGACTCACATGACTTCCACAAAAACTCTGGAAGCTTTAGTAAGGATAGCCAGGATTCTATTAAAAGATGTAGCCTTTCATACAATTACTGAGTTCCTGGCATGAAACCTTTTGACACTGAATTGTTGTATGCCTTTAAGTTATTTCTGACATATGGCAACCCTATAATAGGACTTCCTTTACAAGCTTTGTTCAGAGAGGGTTTGCTATTGCCTTCCTGTGAGGCTGAGAGAGTGTGAATTGCCCAAGGTCACCTAGTAGATTTCCATGGCTGAGTGGGAATTCAGAGCCTTGTCTTCTGGAGTCTTAGTCCAATACTCAGATCACCACATCATGCTGGCTCTCACCTTGACACTCAGTACTGGTTTAAAACTATAGTGCAGACAGGGTATTTTCACACATTACTCTAAATAAGGGATGGGGAATGTGTGAAATATCACATGTTGCTGGGCCACAGTTCCCATGACTCCTCACGATTGATTATGCTATGTAGGTCTGATGGGAGGTGCAGTCCTACAAAATCTGGAGGGTCACATATTCCCTATTCTTGCTCTAAATCGGGCCTTCAGCTGTCAAATTTTTTTGCTCCAAAATGCACTCCAGGGGGTATGGAAGGAGTTTCCAAAACATTTCCACCCTCAGGCCCATGTAGGAGGAGGCATTTTTAGAAACAAGAAGTGACTTTAGCTCCCTGTTGTTGTTGTTTTAAAAAAAGAGGCCTGTCCTAGGCCTAGAATGGTCCAAAAGGCCCCCAAAATGGTGAAAATGCCCTCGATGTTCCCTAGAAGACATGGTGGGGGATGACAATTATTGTTTGCTTGCTTGTTTGTTTATGGCAGGAGCAGGGATAATGTGGGTTGCTCTCCAAGGTCTCCTGGGGAGCTAATATGGCTCCCTAGCCTTCCACAGTTCCCTATCCCTGCTCTAAATGAACCACTGTTCCACTCTCATGCCTTCATGGGAATGAAAAATGTCAGAACAATATGCTCCACCACAAATCAGAGAGTCTTCATTGGTTATTGTGCATTGAGTTGTGACAGATCATGGATTCCATGATGATGATGATGATGATGATAATGATAATGATGATGCTATAGGAATGGATATCAGATCATAACTGTGTTGCTTTCTTTCCCTTTCCCATTCCCTGTGTTGCTGCTTCCACTTTAAAATAGCCACCATGAAGCTGTGAAATTGCTTCATGGGCAAAAATTTCTACAATCTCAATGCAGAAAGTCTCAGCTGCATCTTTCAGAAAAATGTTTCTCTGAAACCTTGAATAGTCACTGCTAGTGGGTTAGACAACACTGAGCTGGATGACAAGTCTAATTCAGTATCATTTCCTATGCTCAGTACTTACACGTATCCATTATGCCTATAAATTCTTCTGAGGAGCAAGCAGCACCTCCATTAGTTTTAACTAGGAAAATAGTGCATAGGAGAGGATTCTCGATTTCTCTTTTTTTCTCTCTCTCTTACACACACACACACAGAGAGAGAGAGAGACAGAGAGAGTGAGTTATGTGATGTGTGTGCTTTAATTCCAAATTATCCAAATCATAGATCGCACACATGACTTAATAGCTGCACTCTCTAGTTTGCCTACCTGCAGTTTTGTTGACAGTAAATAAGGGAATGTTCTACACATGGTATCCAAACCTTCTTGGAGGTAGCAAAAAAACCACATGCAATAAATAAACACATAATGTGTAAATGTTGTTATTGCAGAATGGAAAGAATAAAAGAAATATTTTTTTGTTAAGTGTGCATTCTGGCCAATGGAAAGATGTGTACTTGACTGAAAGGGGGGAAATCTAAAAGAACCACCACATTTTAGAGTCTTGTGTGAAAACAGTTACAAGACTCTCAATTCTACTGCCTCAAAAAGAGCTCCCACCATTCATAGCTTATAGGCTTCTAAAGTACAGCTGTTTATCTGGACAAAAGGTAATATTCAATGCACAGTACTATCCATGGCTATGATTTAGTTTGAGAAAGCTACATTTGCATCAACCTGTCTGCTTCTTGACATCTGCACTGTGAAAAAGTGAAAAAGACTCCCACAAAAAGGAAAGAATGCAGCATTGTATTCCAGGCTGATGTGGCCCACATCTCCTTTACAAAGATAAAAGAAGCAATGTGATCTCTTTTAAATATGCCTTACCTTCTACCATCACTACAAAGGAGAGAAAGGCTGAAAGCTCTCATCATTCAAAGAAGTGGGAGTTCTTTTGAATTCAATCATAATTATTACTATTTATCAGAGGACATTTTTACATGCTCAAAGTGTTCTGGTGTCAAAATAGCTCTTGCCTGCTCTTGCAGTTGGAAAGCTCTTTCTAGACAAACAGTTCTTCCCTGGTTTATTTTGGTGGTTTTTTTAAAAAGACATTTCTGGTCAGTGTCTCAGATACAAGGAATTGTGTTCTTGAATGATACTTTAGCAGGAAAAGCTCCTGCACATGCTATGGTGTCTATCATTCTTCCTGTGGTGGTAGAATTCAAAGATAAGCAGCTTCATTTTTTCATTTATATACCGCTTCATATCGTGCTATGGGATGTCTAAGTGGTTTACAATTGTAAGCTCATTGCCCCCCAACAGTTGGGTACTCATTTTAACGACCTCGGAAGGATGCAGGCCTGAGTCGAGCTTGAGCCCTGGCTAATATTGAACTCGCAACCTTGTGGTCTATGAGTGAGTGGCTGCAGTACAGGCATTTAACCACTGCGCCACCAGGGCTATAGACATGTTAGTCTGAAAAATCAGTATGCAAAGGGATCTTGTAGCACCTTTGAGACTAACCAAAAGAAAGAATTTGGTAGCATGAGCTTTTGTAGAATTCAGCCTACTACTTCAGAAACATGAATCTGAAGAAGTAGGCTCATCCTACCAACTTCTTTCTTTCAGTTACTCTCATGTTAGTTAGAACTCTTTGCATATCACTCTTCCTGACATTAAGGAGGGTTTTTTGTTTTTTAAGTGAGGGAACTATCCATAAACAACTTTACAACGTGATGGGAGCTGTTGAGTGACTCCTGACAATGCCATCCTATTCTTGTTTAGTGAAATTTAAGTCTATTGATTTCGGTTGTCCTAACTTTTGAGAAAGTATGCACAGGACTGAAGCCTGTGTCTATTGCAGGGATAACCCCAGAAGAAAAGCAGGATGACACCTAAACTGGTCCCCCTCAATTCTCTGAAATGAGACAAAATGTCCTTGGTGTGCACTATGATTGTTCTAGAAAGGAAGGTACATAAATGAGTGAATAAACATAGCTGGATCAGCCCCATTTAGGTACTATTATAGAATCATAGAATCATAGAATCATAGAATCATAGAATCATAG
>CM034708.1:25958602-25974153 GCA_020142125.1 Phrynosoma platyrhinos
ATTTAAACACGGCTATCATATCACCTCTCAGCCTTCTCTTCTCCATAACATAATATCATGTTGAATAAACAGAATAGGAGGATGCACTAATTCTGTCACACCACCATCTTATGTGTGTAGGGCAACAGTTTGAAGAGGAGAACATCTCCTAGGGAAGGAGGTTCTCCATGTAATTTGGGCCCCTGATTTTCCATTTGCAAGAGAACAGAAAAATTGTAAGCAAACAGCATACAAGCCTGAGCAGCCTCACCACCATAGAATGGAAAATTTAACTCTTTCTTTCTTTGACAAAGTCACATCAAAAGGTGCCTCTTTCAAGCAGCTTGCCTCATGGCTGCTACTTACATCAAAATGCATATTAATTGTACTTCTAGAATTAACCTTGTATCTAGTTTCATCATAAGATATAATGCTACACTTTATAATAAGTGATAACGGTGTATACTGTGAGGTAGGATAAGTGGCTGTACTCACTTTGGATTTGTCTCACCAGTGTATTATTCTGATTTCTTTTTACTGCTCTTAAATATTTAAAAAGTGATCACAATTCATTCTGATCAATGGTTGATTCACAAACCTGTTGATGGGTCGTGGGAACCAATGAATCAAATCCAGTACTTGGAAAAGTCCCTTTTTGGATCACAATTCTCAGAATCAACCAACAAGTGTGGATGGTGCCAACTCTGGCTGAGGGATTCTGGGACTGGCCAAAAAAAATGGCCAGTCCCAATGAATTCTGAGCCTATGCCACTTACTCAGACAGTAGTACATGCTTGCCATACACCAGGCTATAGATTTTATAGCCTTAAAATAAATGAACCAGAAGCCTATAGATTCCAAGGAGAAGAAAATTTTTTCCATAATGTTTCTGAGCAGAAGTTAACAAATTTACTGTGATCTTTCAGCTCAGAGGTGGGAATTATGAGGCTCTCCAGATGTTGTTGTAATGTTGGCTATGCTGGCTAAGGCTACTGGGAGTTCCTGTTTAACAACATCAGAAGAGCTACACAATTCCCACTCCTGTTTTAGCTGCTGCAGAACACCAAGACTGATTTTAACATACATATAAAATACTTAGGTTGCCTTCCTTGATGCTGGTCCCATTTAATTCATTGGGACATTTCTGAAACAACATGGATTAACTCAGCATGCACAACTCTGAAATATCTCCATTAAGAACTAAATATATTAATCACAGCAAGAGAAGGCTTTCCAGATTATTATAATACTATTAGGATATCATGCATTGATTATTTGAGCAAAACTTCCAGTAATTTGATGCCAGAAATAATCCAGCTTGAGACCACTTTAACTGTCCTGGCTCAGTGCTAGGGAATCATGGGAACTGTAGTTTTTTCTGAGACATTGAGCCTTCTCTGTCAGAGAGCTCTGGTGCCACAATAAACTACAGTTTCCATGATTCCTTAGCACTGAGCCAGAACAGTTAAGGTGGTCTCAAGCTGGATTATTTCTGGCAGTCTATATAGGCTCTAACTCAGTACACCTTGAATACGTTTAAATCAGTATTTCCCAACTTTTGGTCCTCCAGATGTTTTGGACTTCGGCTCCCATAATTCCTAACTGTTGGCCAAGTTGGTTGGGGCTTCTGGGATCTGAAGTCCAAAACAAATGGAGGACCAAAAGTTGGGAACCACTGTTTTAAATCAAGGGTAGACAGAATGCAGCTCTCCAGCTATCGTTGTACTGCAGCTCCCAGGATTCCTCATCATTGGCTAGAGCTGATGGAAATTGAAGACCAACAAAATCTGGAGCATCACATTTTGGCTATACCTGTGCTAAGTAGAGTGATTTTACCCCTTAAAACAAGCTGGGGAATCTGTGGCCGTTCAAATGTCATTGGACTACAATTCCCATCAGCCCCTGCCAGCTTATCTCAACTAGAGTGGGAAGTAGTACTTCATCAATATTTGAAAGTACTAGTTCATAAATATTTGGAAGGCCCCAGATTTTCCAGCTCTGCCTTATTCTCTTCCCAGCCTAGTGCATGTCAATCTCACAAATATCAGTAACCATTCCACATAGAAATCTGTGCACAGCCACATCAGAAGTTCTGAACAAATAAAAACAGACTTAGGGCCTTTGCAGACTGCCAGAAATAGTGCACATTAAATTGAGGCACTCAGTGCTAGGGAATCATGGGAGCTGTATTTTATTGTGGCACCAGAGCTCTCTGACAGAGAAGGCTCAATGTCTCAGAAAAAAATACAATTTCCATGACTCCCTAGCACCGAGCCAGGGCAGTGCCTCAATTTAATGTGCACTATTTCTGGCAGTCTGCAAAGGCCCTTAGATACTTCAGGTGTACGCTGATGAAACTAGAAAACTGAACTTGAAACTAGTGAGAGACTTAAGAATTATTCATGTGGCATTTATCCAAATTAAGACTCAAAGCAGCAAGTTCATTGGTTGAAAGTACACATGGGAGCACAGAAAACAGGTGTCAGTTCATAATTTGCATTTATTGGTAAGATATTAGCAAAATGCTGAGGAAGGGATGCTACTGACTTTGATCCAAAGAAGTGTATAGTGTCAAAAATCTGTTAGGGCTGTTCCATAAATTTTTGTGCAAGATAATATGAAACCTCTCAAAATTGCACTACCAGATGACATTGGGAGTCCTCTAACAGTATAAAAAATGTGCCATAGACTACAAACATGACTGGCCCATTTGAGCCTGTACAAAGTCTTTCACAAGACCTTGTGAAAACAGAAAGCATCTGTCTGGATTTGGGGTCATTTTCCTCCCGCAGTTTGTTTGTTTGTTTGTTTGTTTGTTTGTTTTTAGTGGGCTGAACAGACCTTCTGGAAGTGGAGAAGATTTTCAGCTAGTTGGAAGGGAAGAATATAATTTATATGCCACGGATGTATCAGATTCCACTAATTTACTGGATCCAATGCATTTTTTAGCATATTAAGGAGAAGCAGGTGTTTACCAATCTCAATCAATTTAGGAAATTCTGAATTTGGTGCTTTTGCCAATGCATGGACATTTACTTTTAAAAGCCGTTAAATATAAATAACATGCTATGTAACTCATTACAATGACTCCCATCAGTACCTCATTATCATTAATGTTGTGATTTTTTTTTTAAAGCAGCCTGTTATAATACTTCATGCATTACATATTACTTTTTCATCACTTTTTTTTAAAGGGACAAGAAATGTCCTAAAATAAAAACAAATCTCCTTAAAATACACCCAACAGCATTTAACCCTCTCCTAAAATAATAAGAAAAAGTAATGGGTAAATGTTACTCATTGAAAGAGTAACATAAAGTTTATGTTATGACTTAAAAAGAAAAAGGGAACACTGTTGCCTTGAAAAAAAGTGTTACAGACAATATTGTTACTTGTAATTGATTACTTCCAAACTCCAGGGTTATATCCATTTCAACAGAAAGGGGTTCAGTGCTGGCTTAGCTCTAATGGTTCACTTGGTAATATCTCGTAATTATTAAATCATGTACAATGACTGATATATCTGTGTAGTCAAAAATGCATGCAGGTAAAAACAACAACCCTATAGCTGAAATTAATGCCCCAGCACAATGGAAAATATCTATTTCTGCATCTCTGAAGAAGAAACAGTAATAGCAGTGTTAATCTGCAATAAGAACAATCCTGTTCATTCATACTTATGTTTGGAATGTCAGATGACCTTCAAAGATTTTGGATAGAAGAAGATGCATTATGTGTACAGCAAACTCTGAATATGGCAATTGCCATGGACATACAGGCATGCAAATTCCAATTAGTAAAGCTGACAAATATAGGACTAACATGTTAGAGGAAGTTATTGTTCAAGTTCTTTTTGCTCAGACTTTAGACTTCAATCCTATACATACCTATTTGGGAGCATGTCCCACTGAAATAAGTAAAACTCTGATTCAAATAAAGTAACATAAAAACAAGCATAATATAAAAGCAATAGAAATCAAGTACAAGTTAGAGCAAATTATATATGCTTCAAATCAATTCAATTTAGGTATGCAACATTTCTTGAGCTAATTAATCTTTGGCAAACTTTTTTGCCAAATTTTGTGAGCCTTCAGAAGATATATCTAATATCTGTGTCACTAGAACAGAAGACTGAACCCCAGCTTTGAAAAACACCACATACTTCAGCTCTGGTTAAAGAGATTTCTCTCAGAGCTATATAGTGGAATCAAATATTACATTTTCAAGAAAATTTAGAAGAAAGTTTCAATCTGTTCAATGAAACTGATATGCAAACTTAATATAAAACAAGCTAATTTTCTTGGCAGCACTGATGGAAGCCTCTAGCCTTCCAAGTGTTTTTGAAATACATACTTGATCATTGGCTATGATGGCTAGGAGTGTCTGGAGTTAGCCAACAACCCTAGGAGGACCATAGTTTCCCCACCTCTACTTTACTTATCTTATTCTGGTAGCTTCTTAAGTTTTATCATGCCAGACAAATCTGATCTCTCTCTCTCTCTTTGATAGAATTACCAGCTTGGTAGATGAAGGGGGTGCTGTGGATGTAGCATATCTTAATTTCAGTAAGGCCTTTGACAAGGTTTCCCCATGACATTCTGGCAAACAAGCTAGTAAAATGTGGGCTAGACAAGGTAACTGTTACATGGATTTGTAATTGCTTGACCAGCCAAACCCAAATGGTGCTCAACAATGGCTCCTTTTCATCCTGGAGAGAAGTGAACAGTGGGGTGCCACAGGATTCTGTCCTGGGCCCAGTACTATTCAACATCTTCATCAATGACTTGGATGAAAGAATAGGGGGGATAGATATAAAGTTTGCAGATGACACCAAATTAGGAGGAGTAGCTAATACCCCAGAGGACAGGATGAAAATTCAAAATGACTTTAATAGATTAGAAAGCTGGGCCAAAGCTAACAAAGGGTGTCTACAGATGGGCCCTTTGGGCTGTCCTGGAAGCAGGGAAGGGGAGAGGCAGCCTCATGCCGGCTTCCTCAACCCCTCCCTGAAGACGTCTTGATGCCACGCACCATTACACATGGTGCACAGTGTCAGGATGTCCTTCCGGCACAGCCTTTTGATGCACTGCACCAGAAGGGGTGCCAAAGAGCCATGCAACAGCTCTTAGGGTGGCCTTTTGCTGGCTCTGAAAGGAGCAGCATTTTGCCACTCTTTTCCAGACCGGCAAAAGGGAGGATTGGGGCTGACGTGTCCAGCAGCCTCAGCCCTGATCCTCCGTTTCCCTGTATGGCCCACGGCTGCCTGTCTGCCTCCACCCAAAATGAATTTCAACATGGAGAAATGTAAGGTACTACTGCACTTAGGGCAAAACATATATTTGAAATGCATAGATATAGGATGGAGGACACCTGGATTAACACGACTATGTGTGAAAGGGATCTAGGAGTCCTAGTAGACTACAGTTTGTACATGAGTCAACAGCGCAATGTGGTAGCTAAAAATTTTAACAAAGATGTAATGTTGTATTTTTCAAAAGCATCATAATAAGTGGAGGAATGTTATTTTCTTTGGTGTAATTATTAATGTTTTAGTTTTTCGTTATCTTTACATGAAATTTTTAGGCATGTTGCATGAAATATTACAAGTTTTATGTCATTATTTTATCAATCCTACCTCCCCCACCTAAAGTAACAAAATGTACATTGCAACCTTGTTAGCCACTGGGGTTTTGTTCCAAGACGCCCCATGGATATCAAAATCCATGGATGCTCAAGTCCCATTAAATACAATGGCATAGTAAAATGATGTCCCTTATAGAAAATGGCAAAATCAAGGTTTAATTTTTGGAATTTATATGCTTTTGAATATTTTCAAGCTGTGTATGAATACAGAGGGCCAACTGTAATAAAAAAAGTCCAACCAAAGTGGGGTAGGGGCATGCCTTAAAAGTAATGCATTATTTGCAGGGCCTGTAATAAATTACCTAAGAAATTACTTTCCAATTTTGGGGTATGACAGACATATATATTTTTGAGCCCCTGTCTTGACAGACCTTTCTTCTGTTATCTAATGTAGCACTCTATCAATGTATTCTCACATCTCCTCTGCTCTCTACTTCTCCTTTCTGCCTTTCCTTGATCCTATTCTCTTTCCTCTTTGGCCAGTGGCTAATAGCAATAGCAATACCAAGTACATTTCTATACTACTTATCAGTGAACTAAGCAGTTTACAATGTGTAAGCTAATTGCCCCCAACAAGCTAGGTACCCATCTTAGTGACCTACAGAAGGATGCAAGGCTGAGTTGACCTTGGAGCCCCTGGGATCAAACTAACAATTTTGTGGCTGCAGTGCAGGCATTTAACCACTGTGCCACCAGGGCTCCCTGTGCTGGCAAACCTGCTCAGATGTTACTATGCACACAACATAGGACTGTCATCAAAGAGGTTTGGAAACTTTAGTTAGCAGAAAACATGGTTATCATGATACTGTTGTGGGTCAGGCAATCAGAGCACATACCACAAATATGCACCAATTGCACTGGCTGCCAGTACACATCTAGACTCAATTCCAAATGCTGGAGTTTTATTTTTGTTAAACTCAAACATTTCTTGTAGAATTCTTTTACAGCAACCATGAAACTTTAGAGAAGCAAGGAGGTTTAAAGAAAAAAAATGAACATGGTGACAAGATATAATAGTATGTAAGAGACAGTTTTTATCTAATATGGATTAGCGTTGTGTGATTAAGGTTTATAAATGAGTATGTTAGCAAGTTATTGTTAGTATTAAAGATGAGCAAACTGAATATTACTTATGGTGTAATGGTTTGCCTATTAGTTTGGAATACAGAAAGATAATGATTGATCTTGATATTTGAGATTTTAATTAGAAGAATATGGAAAGAAATGAGATATTTGTTGTTATTGTTGTTTTATTTTGGCGCATCTGTACTGCAGCAATAATCCGGTTTGTCACTGCTTCAACTGCCATGGCTCAACATTATGGAGTTCTGGGACCTTGTAGTTTGGTGAGAGATTTTGCCTTCTCTGTCAGAGAGCTCTGGTGCCACAACAGACTACAAATTCCAGGATTCCATAGCATTGAGCCATGACAGTAAAAGTGGTGTCAAACTGGATTATTTCTGCAGTGCAGATGCAGCCTTTGTGAGGCTTGATATAATGTAATTGTCAAAAAGAAAAATGAAAGTCATCTCTTTTTCTATTCTGTAATCCTTATTCTTTATTCTTTATCTTTGGATGCTTTTATTCTTTCTCCTTCTCCTTCTCTCTGTTCTATGGATATTTGTAAAATTTTAGCCTACTGGAAAACTCTCAATCAAATATATTCCCAATTTTTTTTGGAGTTTATAAGCTTAAAATCCTAAAGAGTTTAGGGTCAGTTTATCTGAGGACTGGTTTCACTCACATGAACTTGACTTTGCTTTAAATGAGCTTCACAAGCTGCCCTCTTCCCTGGTAGCTTTGCCAGGGAGTTCTATCAAGACATCAGGCCCAAGAGACAGGGTCTTTCTAGGGGTGGCCCCTTGGCAACTCTTCCAAATAAGGCCTCTTAAACACAGGCTTTGGGGTTGCCTTCTATTTTCTTGTCTTTTTTAGTGCTGATGCTTATCACAGTATGAATGATCTGAAATTGCTTAGATTTTGGAAAGGTTTTGGCTTAGATAAGAGATTTTAAGTTTCTGCTTACATAAAGGTTTTGATATGACTCTGTTTAAAACTAGTTATAATTTTAATGTATTTGATATGCTATGATGAATGACGAGCTGCTTTGTGAGGACTCGGCCCTTAAAGGGGAAAGGTTGCCTACCCCTGCTCTAGATGGTCTAAAATGTGGTATAAAAACCTGGTCATATTTAAATAAATGGATAATATAGGAATTCATAAGAATAAGGAAAACTCAATGAAAGGGATTAGATTTCAGCTCTCTTTAAAAGTATATTAGGTCTTCGAAGGGTTTAAAGGGCCCATTACAACAGGTGATCAGCAAAGATGCTCTAGAACTTATGCTGTTGTTTAATCCATTGGTGTTACATTGGCAGGCACGCAGTGACTCTCACTACATAATTTTAAAGCTCTTGCTTCTCTTGCACACAAAAACATCCAGTATCAAGAGATGAAAACCAATGGCTCCATGAAAAACATTAAATAATGAAACAGTCAGTGCTGGGTAACAGTCAAAGTTTAGGATGACTCCATCTCTCATCAAAGTTGAGGCAGAGAGGGAAATACATTAATTGTCACATGTATTGTTTCATTGTTTCAAAAATATGCCTTGAAATATTGTTTAAATGAGACCACACATGACTACAATCTGGTTATTAATTCAGGAGTTACATGTTAACATATAGCATAGACTGATGAAGACTGCAACTATTAAGCAAACTTTTTTTATTTTAAAAAAAACCTTTCTACTCACAGTGAAATTTGTGACTAGTAATGCTGAACTTAAAGCATAAAAGTGCCCAACAGAAAGTCACTTTTGCTCTGAGAAAATTCAATTAACTGTACAACAGCCAGGTTGACAATATTTTAAACTATCTTGTTCTCAGGCTAATGAATACTTATGCTCTTTTCCAACAAGTTAGAGGTCTAGCATTAATGCAACCACATTTTGACCTTATGAAACTTTCCCCAATGGAAAAGGCTGAAAAAGTTGGATATGGGGCTAAGCATAAGTTGATGGTACAGGTCAGAAACCTAACAACCACTTCATTCCAAAGGGTGCAATTCTGGGGAGAAGATTGATTAAAATATGTGTATGTGTTGGTTAGATATTTTCCTGCCTGTTGCACAGCTGCAGAATCCAGAAAGCAGAGCATCTTTTTCTGCTGACTTTCCAGTTAGTTACCCTAATCATGTTAGCTGCCTGTGCCATTTTAGTCTCCCATAATCTCCCTACACAGCTGATTGCCATCATAGAATGCAAGCTGCATCAAGGCAAAAAAGGGGGAGAGGGAAACAGATCCTCCGAGGCTCTTCCTAATTGATCCCTATCCAAAGAGCTCAGTGGTGTTACATTAACAACATCCCACATTTCCTCAGGAAAAAAAACAAAACAAAAAACAAAGAGGAAACTCAGTGTACTGCCAACCATAGGACCTCACTCTCCCTAGTGAGCATGCCATATGATGCTGCATTTTAAGGGTCAATGCCTGCTGCCATTGCCATTTCAGTCACCAAGACACACTCTGGTTTTCAATCCATTTGTATTCAAATACCTAACTGGTTTGAATAAAGGCAGTTTTGAACCATTATTGTAAATAAAAATAAAAATGAAAATAAATTTGTCTTTTGTCTATTGTGTGCCTTCAAGTCATTTTCAACTTATGGGGACCCTAAAGCAATCCTATCATGGGGTTTTCTTGGCAAGATTTGTTCAGATGAGGTTTGCCATTGCTTTCCCCTGAGGCTGAGAGACTGTATAATTACATAAAGGCATACCTTTAAAAATTAGCCTAGAACTTCATAATGGGGTGGCATTGCCCCGGATCCTGGCATACATTGAGCCAACAAGTAGGCAGGATTAGACCTACCAGCTGGAATTTCTCTTTCTCTGCCATAGACTTTACTTCTGAGTGTGATTTGAATCAAACCCCTAAATAGCCCTAATTATACTTGAAATACACTTTGCCATAATGAGAAGTTTAATAATTATAATTATGTCTCATACAGAGGGAAAAGAAATGATGTTTAGTACAGAGGCTTAAAGTGATGAATATGTAGCCTTTTGTTGCTGTTGTTCAAGAAATCCCTTTTGAGATATTATGCCCCAGATTACCCAACTCTATTCCACAGGATCTGGTTTTGGGAGCAAAATAAGTAAATGTATGTTTTATTGCCACTGAAATTGCCACTGAAATCAGTGGCATTAGACAAAATGTCAAATAATGGCAAATAAAATGAACCAGAACCAGACCCTTTGATTTTTCAATGTATGAGAGATGCAATGTTAGCCATGCCCCTTAGTCTATAATTTACAGTAGGAATTATATTAATGTACACTAATGGGTGGCAAATAAGTAGTCTCTCTGGATAAATAATGATTATGCCCTTTTAAACATACCATAAATCTCAATGAACACTGCAGATGGGTGTGAATGCACAGGGCTCTACATGACATCAATCTTATTTTATGTATTTACAGTTCTTAATTACATGCACTGAATTTTCATATTTTTTTAAAAAAAATCATACAGTTACTAAAGTGCTCTTGGGTAAAATTCATATCAGAAAGGGGAATCATTTTTTTTTTCTTTTTTTAATATTAAGTGGTTGGGTAATATTATATTAATATTAAGTGGTAGGGTTAGAGTTATAACGGTCTGGCATAAACTAAAATTGTTTGGGGGGGTTGCCTCCAAGTGACCAACTTTAATAATTTTTGTGAACATGAAGAGAAAAGTGGCTTCTTTTTCTCTACCTACTGTAAATGACTTATACTGGTATGTGTAAACAAATGGTTAACAAAAAAAACCATAACAAAATAAAAGTAGCTGTAAACTTCAGTAAATTTGTAAAGCCAAAAACAAACTGGACGAAAAGGAGAGGTTCAGTTCCACTGGCAAGCCATGCTGCTCCTGAACATAAAAATGTATATGTGAAGCTACCTTAAGCAACATTCCCAAATTCATTGAAACTGTGCAAGAGCCAAGGATATCTCATTTGACATGATGAGCAAAATATCCATTGCTCAGTAAAGTGAACAGGAAGTTGTTCCTGCCACATGGTTGTGTTGATGCACTGACACTTTGGGTTACACATAAATGGCTTGGAGCTGTTGTGCTACCCATTGCTATGGTCAAAAAAAGGGGGAGGGAGGAGCAGTAGTAGTGACTGTGAGGTGTACAAAGAAAAGTTCCTGGGGGGGGGGAAACACAAGTACCAGCATCCCCCAGATCATGTGGCTAGTTGCTGTGGTGGCTGGAGGATTCTATGAGTTGGAATACTGCTCCATCTTCCTTTTCAGCATGTTCATGTTTTCTGGGTAATGTGATGTATTTTGTGACTTAACTAGACAGTTTCATTCAGAAATTCTCAAAAGACCTGACGGAACTAGAAAGCCCCATTATTGCTATTTCTTATTTGCTGCATCTTTTCAGTCAGGAGCCCATCCAGACTTCAATGAATCACTGCTGATCCAAACACTGATTGACAGAGACCACAAGTCAATCTCAGCCTGAGATGCCACTTCAGCAGGGAAGCTATTCTCCCCCACCTGCAACTACAGTGGAGGCTTCCATTTACTCATGTAGGCCCTGTCAGTCTCTAACATGCTTCCAGCTGGTTGTCTTAGAACCACGCTGGTGTTGCTGCATATGTGCTTTAGACAGTCGTGCTACTGCTTTTTATTATTCAATTAAAACAAAAAGGGGGACGGGCGGGAAGGAGGAAGAAATAAAGCATAGGGAAGGGCCCTAACAAATAGAAGATGATTCAATTTGAACTTCTTTCTGATTGGCAAATAATGTGGCTATGAGGATATAGGCCATATGCTAGAATGTACTTTCAGACTAGTTACAACCTGCAGAGACATTAAGGAGAAGCGTTTTCTTTTGCAGTCTAGTTATCTTTGCTCTCAAGACACCAGATCCCATCTGATCTTGGAAGGTAAACAAGATCAGCCCTGGTTAATACTTGATGGAAGACCATCAATGAATACCAGGTGCTGTAGGCTATACTCCAGAGGAAAGAGCTGGCAAAACCACCTCTCAGTATTCCTTGCCTAAGTAAACTCTGCAAAACCCATGAGGTTACCATAGGTTGTCAGATGACTTGAAGGCACATGAATACACATAAGCACTGGGAGCAGTGGGGAGAAAAAAAATAAATCAAATTGAAGGCAGTTTTAAACCATGCATCCCACTAGCCACCTTTTAAAGCAAAATGTAGGGCCTGGAAAGACTGCCAGAAATAATCCAGCTTGAGATCACTTTAATTTCCCTGGATCAGTATTAGGGAATCATGGGAAGTGTAGTTTATTGTGGCACCAGCGCTCTCTGACAGAGAAGGCTCAATGTCTCAGAAAAAGCTACAGTTCCCATGATTCCCTAGCACTGAGCCAAGACAGTTAAAGTGGTCTCAAGATGGATTATTTCTGGCAGTCTGTTCAGGCCCATAGTGATCTCATATAACATGTTCATACAATGTTGAAAAGTTGTGGTCCCATGTGTTGGGTAAGAGACCTCTGCCAACTCTTTATTTACAAATCCGTTTCCCTTGATCTCCTCCTTACTATCAGTTCTATGCCACCCACCATGTCACCTCACAGACTGAGCAGGAACTGTATTTGCCATTCCCAGAAGCTAAGGTACTTTGTAATCATAATTTACAACTACAGTTGTACTACACTAGGAAGTAAATCCAATTTAATTCTGAAGGACAGACTTATGAGAATTTACTTAGCATGGTGCTTCAAAGTTCCATTTTGTTTTTCACAGAGCGGGAGTGGTGGGGCGGTGGAAGAGTACAAGTTAATCTGCAAGAGATTTCAAACCCATTGATAGTAGTGGACCCTAGCCTCAATTCTGGGAATGGCTGTTAGGACTGAGGATGGCAGTAGGTGTTTTGTGAGAAACTTGGGGTCTCAACCCTATGTTTCCCTTATAATACACAGCAGTGCAGAGGACACTTACAAAGGAGAAACACAAAGCAGGAGGGAATGCTTATCCCTTCCCTCCTCCAACTGTTATATCTCCTTACTGACACTTCCCAGATGCATTTCCCTCAACCAGTAAGGAAAGAAGCATATTTTCAGGCCCCTAATCTGTAGAGGCAGAAAGGTTTAAACACACACGCACCCTTTCCATCCCCAGGGTTTGGAAACATGCATTTGCAAAGACAACCACCTAGTTAATTGTTAATGCTGCTGTTTTGTGCACACTTACTTGGGAATATGCCCCCAATAAACATAATGGAATATCTTTCTGAGTACACATGTAGGATCACAATGCATCTTCGTTTAAAATAGGGGTAGAAAACTTTGGAGCCCTCTGGATGTTACTGGACTGCAGCACTCATGAGTCCTAACCATCATAGCCAATGATAGGGATAAGGGGAGATGTAATCTCAAATCATCAGGAGGGTTGAAAATTGCCCATCCAAGATTTAAAGCAATGAATCATTACTAAATTGTTCCATTGGTCTGAATGAGGATTCACTTTGGTTCTTCTATCCATGTTTATTCTGAACTATATCCCACTATTTTCAATGAGTTTTACTCCCAAATACATGTGTTCAGCAGTGCAGCCTTATCTCAGTCAAAACTAGATGATTAGGGGCATGGTGTCCAGGGAAAAGTATCACAAAACTGCAAAGAGATTACACTTAATATTATCAGGAACAGGAAAAAAATATTTTTTTAGCTATGGTTCAGTGTTCAAATCCAGCATTACTGTTTATTGTAAAAATCACAATATACATTCTTTGAAATGTTCTATGAAATAAACAGAAGTGCATTTGCAACCCAAAATAACAAGCAAATCTATATACAACTGATTTCTACCATCTCAAATATACTTCATCGAGGTTTTTGCATTGATCTGATATTCCATTATCATATATGCACAATAAGCAGCTAGGGGAAATATAGAAAGCATGAGCTATCAAAGTTTCTGAAAGGTCAGTTCAGGGCAAAAGAAAATTGATTATCACCCAAGTTTGTTTTTCATGAAACACTTAAAACGTAGTGGCAACATTAATACCAAAAAAAATATTATCAATTCATAAAACTCCTGTTAGTCGCAATTGCAGGCAGATGACACAATTCTCATTGCGTTGTTAACTTTGGTAACTTTACATCTCTCAGCCAGTACTCTTCTGTACCAAATAAGTTCTCCCTCACCATACAGTCTCAGATGATATGTTCATCTAACCAGCAACACTATAATTTTTATAATGACAGGGATTTGAATATGATTACAAGTCTTTCCTCTTGTTTTCCTCCATCTAAAAATAATACTATTAGTCATTTACACAATTTTTTCTTTCTTGCTGTCTGCAAGACTAAATACATGAACTGAAATTTCCACAATATTCCCTCTTCTCTGTCGTTTCCATGTCTATCATACTTGAAAACCTGCCTTTACAGCTCTGAAATACTCAATACATTGTCAATTCTGAGGACAGACTTTAAAAAATAAATGTATATACATTTCAATCACACATAATAACTTCGGTCATAGATGTACTTTACCCAATAATAAAAACATATCACAAAGGGCTAGGGTTTTTTTGTTTTTTGTTTTTTTGGTATGGATGCATTACCAAAAGTGTATTATTCTTGGCATATTTCATCAGCAACTTTACCTCTATCACCAGTTGTTTCCTCACATTAGATTACCACCACATCACCCCTAAAAAGTCACCCTAAAAATGAGCTACCTATGAATGTGTTTTGACAGCTTTAAAAAATTCAGCAGGGAAGGGGACAGCTAAAAAAGTTCCCTGACCTAAATTTGAAATAAAGCAAATTCCACACAGCAGACCAAAAGAAAAAGAAATAGTGTATGTATGCATGGGGGGGGGGGGTTCCTCCCAATTGGCCACACTGTTAGAAATTAAAATTGGTGCTTCATATTCATTTGAAAGTATCTCAGGTCTTCCAAAGATTCACTTTTCACCATTGGTTTCACAGTAAGTAAAAAATAGCTTGCATGTCACCAGATATTTATAGCAACAGATAAAATGTACAGACTTTGCTCAAGATTAATTTAGTGTGATAAACTCAACTTGTGTAGAAGTAGGGTTTTTTTTAAAAAAAATTTTTTTAAAAAATCATCAAACTTTTCATTACCAAATAACAAGTTCAAGAACTTTTGCCCTCTACTTTTTGCCATCAAAGACCCAAACGCAGCCAAAGCGTGTATGTGTATGTGTGTGTGTGGGGGGGGAGTAATCCTAAAGTGAGGAAATTCCAAAGTATCCTCAACTTTTTTAAAAAAAAAATATTCTCACTACTCTTCTTATGATTATAACTGTTCTTAAAGGGAGGAGGGGCTATGGTAGCTCCAATCAACCAGTGGATGTACGTGTGGCTATGAAAAATATATACAATTGGCCCTCACCATTTGCAGCTTTGACTTTTGAGGCTTTGATTATTTGCTGTTTTGATTAATATGTTCTCTCTAGGAATCTCTAGGTCCTCCAGCGCAATTCTGCCAGAAGTTGACCATAGAGTTGTGCTAGAGAACCTAGAAGTTCTTAGAGAAAACACTTTTCTAGGCATGATTCTATGATCCTCCAGCATGATTCTATGATTAACCTCTGGCAGATGTTGGCCACAGAGTTGCGCTGGAGGATCTGGAGATTCCTAGAGAGATGTTTTCTCAGGTGAAAAGAATAGTAATTTTCTATTGGAGGTTTTTCCATATTCACAGGGGTCCTCCCCCTCCCTAAACCCAGAGAATGTGGAGGGACCACTGTATTGGAGAATTCAACGCTATAGCTAGAATCAGTATGTAGAGAGATCTTGCAGCACCTATGAAAGTAACTGAAAGAAAGAAGTTGGCAGCATGAGTTTTGGTAGACTTTCGTAAATGCATCTGAGGAAGCAGACTGAAGAACTTCTTTCTTTCAGTGAGGCTGCATCCATG
>CM034708.1:25991365-26004258 GCA_020142125.1 Phrynosoma platyrhinos
CTGCCGAGGCCCTAAGACTCTGGGAGAGCAGGGCTCATATCCCTGCTCAGCCATGGGAACCCACTGTGTGACCTTGAGCAAGCCATACTTTCTCATCTTATGAGGAAGGCAATGGTGAACCTCCTTTGAATCAATCTTGCTAAGAAACCCCTTGAATAGTGTCCCCATAACTCGAAATCTATTTGAAGGTGCATAGCAACAAATGTTTGTTTTGTACCTTCTGCATGTCTGTCTGTGTGGTTGCATTCTGTGTTGCTGAGCAAGGGTAGAAATCTTTGCTCATTTTGTTCTCATATGTCATAACAATAACAGCAACAAATTTCAGGACTTTTCTCTCTGCTCGAGGAGATTGCAGGAGTTTGTGTATTTTTTAAAAAATTATTTCTTACTTTTTAAAAACCTTGTGAGATTTTGTTCACAAACAAGAGGGAAGGTTCTGCACAAAGTGCAATGTTTTGTGCAAGATTCAATATTTTTGCATCAAAAAGTATGATGTGCGCAAAACTTTTTTTTTCTATTTTTGTTGCTACTGATGAAGAAAAAAGGCACTAAAACTGTGTAGTGTGAAAGGACTCTTATTTTGGATTATTCCAGTTGAATGCAAAAATATTCATTTTGAGAAGGGGACCTTGTCAAAGACATTTCTGAAACTAAGGTATGCTGTATCCAGAGCATTCCCATCATTTACCTAGCTTGTAACTCTATCAAAAGAGAAAGAGAGATAGAGAGAAGATTAGTTTGGCATGACTTGTTTTTGAGAAACCCGTGTTGGCTTTAAGTGATCATAACATTCCTCTGTAAGTGCTTATATACTGTCTGTTTCATGATCTGCTGTAGAATCTTTTCTGGTATTGATGTCAGGCTGATGGCTGTAGTTGTTTGGGTCCTCTTTTCCCCCTTTTTTGAAGATGGGGCATTTGCCCTCCTCCAGTCTGCTGGGACCTTTCCTATTCTCCTGGAATTCCGAAAGATTATTGACATTGGTTCTGAGATTACATCTACCAGTTTTTTTTAATATCCTTGGGCGCAGTTCATCTGGCCCTGGAGATCTGAAAGCAAAAAGATTTATTTCTGAATAATTACCTGTCAATCTGTTAATTGTTGGGTTTGTGATCATGATCACCCTTCCCAAACTTATTAATTTTCCTTTGTATGAATGCCAAACAAGAAAAACAGCCATTTTCAGATCCTTCTATTTTGTCAAATACTTTCTGAATAATAATAATAATAATAATAATTTTTATTTGTATTTCCTGCAGATCAAGGTGGGATTACATCAGTAAAAATATACAACAATACACAAAATACAAACAATAAAATAACAACATTATAAAAGTTCAATAAAATAACCAATCGTCATGAACCTCTAGCAGACCTCTAGCATCTGTACTGGTTTCCTGTAGATCACCTATAACTTGCTAATGGAAAGTAAACCAAAATGCAATAGTCAATTTAAGAGTTAACCCATGCTGGGTTGAGCTGAACTCCTTATGCCCTGTTTTAGATGTAAACCACACAGCAGCCTGTTTTTGTTAACAACAGAGTGAACTATTTCTTAAGAGACCATTATTCACAACTATATTTTTCTCATTATGGTAGTAGAGCTATATCCATTTGGATGTTCAAGGTTGTTTAAGAAAACACAACCCTAGCTAAAAGGATGCCAGTCATGTTTATTGAAGTGTGCATGTTTTGGGTTTGTTTTTTTGTTTTTGTTTTTAAAAAAATCACGAAAAGGCTGTGCATTAGGACTTCCCCCCCCACACACAGAGCATTTCTACTCTCTAGTTTACTCTGAATTAAGAATGGAATGAGAAATTGGCTTACCTAGTTTTTACCTACTTTTTGCATTTTTAATCAATATAATGATTGAAACTCAATTATCTTTCGAAAATTTATAGTTTTATGAATTTTGCAATGCAGTCAAAAATGCATACAAAATATATAAATAAGCACACACATAGTATATATTAGCAAAAATAACTCACTTTCAAAATGTGTGTATTAGAACAAACTCTATATAAAGTCCATTTGTTAATGCTCACAAAATGTCTGTGAATTTTCAGGAGAACTTTTTTTAAAAAAAAAAATCTCAAAGTTCAGACTGAACTAAAGGGGAAAATAGGAAGGTGAAATTGGAAATAAATAAATAAATAAAATCCCTTCCTACTCCAACCATTGACTGGCTACATGAGGGAGTCTGGACATAGTCTGGCTGCCATTTGTACAGTTTTGTTGTTAACTGCCATCAAGTTGACCTGGACTAATGGCAACCCCATGAATGAAATAGAGGAGAGGGAAAAACAGCACCTTCCACTTCCCTAGATGCTTAAGCACAGTTGGAATATGCCCAGGTCCACTGCTACAGCCAATCAGTGCCACAGATGGAACTCCTTTGAGACACACACACACACAAAACGCAGCGGCTATTGCATATTTGGGACATTGCAGAAGGAGATAATGGATACTGTTGCAAATTACTCTTTGGGGAATGTAATTAGCATAAGTGAAAAAGTCCCAGGGGTCACAAAGAAGATCAAATCTATCCAGAGCCAAGTAGAACAAATCACGTGGAAGGACATGCAGAGTAGTCAGAAAGACTACTCCTGTTCCCAGGAGTTACCAGGATCAGAGCTGAAAGGGATATCTTTGTTGATGAATTGTTTCTAGTGATTGCTGGATCACCCTGTGCATCAGCCAGTCTTTTATGCAGAGGCTGATTATAAAGCCGGTACAGATGTGGTAGTGGCTCTGACTATGCTACAGACGTGTACCTCTGTGCTGAGCCACTCCCCAAACACACTTACTGGTGGCTTTGGTTGTGTCTGCTACCCCCTCAGAAGGACGCCCAACTGATACTTTCTTCCACATAAACCCCAGAAGTACATCACCAACAGGATTCTAGCATGGTGGTATTGGTTTGAGGGAGAAAATATATATATAATTATACAAACTCATAAACCTGAATTCTGTTAGGTTCCCTTGTTGGAAGAAAGGTGGGTGGTGGGTGTTGCTGTTGCAGTCTTTAGTTATACCTCATCTTTTCCCTAAAACCAGGACTCATACATTTATCAATTAATTAAATAAATACAAAATAAAACGAACAAACTCCAGTAGAAGTAAAATTTTACCTTGCATCATTTGCTTCCCCCCCCCCCATTCTCTCATGTGAAAATGAAAGATGCCAAACATTTTTCTTCCAGGTAGGCAAGATTCTAAGAAGGTTTGTGTACATTTATTTATTTATTTATTTATTTATTTATGCATGTGTGCATTTGAGGAATTTTTAAAAATACAAAATGGAGTGAAGGTATGTTTGTGTAAGATACAACTTTTTTTTCTTTTGGTGCTGGTGACAAAAAAGAGCATTCCTCTTTTCAATCTTGCAGAAGGGCAAAAAAAAATATTACCATGGACGATGACAATTTTTTCAGCATGGATGAGAACATCTGCAAATACTTCTTTATATTCCTGGTAAGTGTACAGTGAAATAACTCATTTGAAAGGAAATTCATGCAGGACCATCAAACTGAAGACTGGTTATGAAGATGACCAACCCAAGACATTTTGCTGTCTGAGGCAGAGCAGCAAATGGTATCCCAGATGGCAGGGGAAAAATTAAACCATACCCAAGTACCGGTAGATAACTAATCACTTGCTATTCTTTCACAACATCCAAAAATGATCCCTAAGAGGAGAGAGATTAGAGATAAACCACCCAACAGACAAGATACAAAGTTTAGAAATAAATACCCTACTTGATTTCCAGGCCAATATTCTTATCTAACTTCATATCCAGATTATTAAGTTTCATGTGAACAAAAGTTAGTGACTTCCAGATAAAAATTAACAACTTTTTACCTGACAATTATCAATGTGTGTTTTATTCTATTGTGATCCTGCCCTTCAATTTCCCACAAATGCTTACTAATCACAGTACTGTTTTTTTATGGCATCCATTACTGAACTGCTGAGAGGCACCCTAAGGCACTGGTTTTCAAATCAACTTTTTGGTGGTCTCAGTTTGCAGCCATCAATACTTATTAACTGCACTGTTTGTTCTAACCATCAGCAAGAAGCATAAAGCAGGTGTTTTACAATCCCCCCCACCCCAGCCTGAATAATCTGGATCCCTGTTTTGTATGCACATATTTATAATTTTCTGTTATCCAAAAGTGGGCCTTGGTAACCAACTGCATTTTAAAACTGATGAAGGTAAAGTTTGATTTAGGGAATGACTTGGATTAATAGCCAAGACATTTTGAAGGCCTGACGTTGTTGGAATATGGATGGGATATGCAGTCAAAGTGGAAATGTAGAGATGTGTGTGAAAAATCTCTTCTGGGAAAGTGTCCTGAAAGCCAAAACAATTTCACACTGAACAGGATAACAAAAACTTTGGGCCTGAGAAACAGGATACTAAAAGGTATCTTAATGGCCTGTAAGCTTCACTTTTCTTACTCCTGCTCTAAACTCTTTTGGGCCATGAAATACACATTTCTTCTGGAAGCATTATACACAGGAATTAACCCATACAAATTCAGCTACACACACTAGCCATATTCCTTCAGTTTGGTTGTTCTTTGTCTGCATTTATTCATCAGGTCTTGTCCTTGAAAGTTTTTGCTTGTAGATAGGATTCTCAGCATGGGGCAGGCCTCAGTACTAAGAATAGTTTGGAAACATAATCATTTCTTCCTGGTCTGTGATAAAGGAGCATCTCATATTATTCTGGGCAATTTTAAAAGCATTCAAGGGTAAGACAGTTATGTACTCCACACTGGGAAATATCATGCTACAGAATGTATTGAGATGACATCTGTGTATGCGCACTAAGCTGAAGTGAAGGAAACAAAACAAAGCAGGTCACTGGGTTTGGCAGGTTCACAGCCTGACTGACTTCTACATAGATGATGAGAAGCACTATGGTCCAGTGAACATGCCATATTGTAAAGCACCAATGGTCTCAAGCCTAGGGTCATGGTAACATACTAAAGATTCAGCCACTGGATTGCCCTCAGCAGGAAGCTCAGCAGGAGTCAGGTGCTTCTAGTAACCCGTAGGACCATACCTGGTACAATATTGTTAACCTTCTGAGTTTAGACTAATTTGTCAGTTATCTGTTCCTCCCAGGTGCTTACCTGCCTGCTCTCACATGTGTACATTTACTTAATTAAGATAATATTTTGTCTTCACTTTTCAGATCAAACCAATATACAACAACATCATAAATCACACTAATCAGAAGCAGTTGTTGTGGTCTTCAGCTCCCACACTCCTTTACTGTTGGCCATAGTAGGGCTGATGGAAGTTGACGTCCAAAGCATTTGGAGAGCCAAAAGCTGGCTCCAAACATTGTACGTTAAGCAAAAATGGGAGAAAGAAATAGCTGTGTGTGTGGGGGGGGGTGTAGATATACATACCCTTATCTCTCAAGGTAACAAAAGAAATGTCTTCATATATTTTTGTTTTTTCTTAAATTTTATTCTGGCTGCTTACAGCTCTTGAAACTACTGGCCACCATTTTGTATCCCAAGGATACACCTGGAATTAGGCCATACCAGGTCCAGAATAAGGCTTTTTGCTGCCTGAAGCAAGAAACAAGTTGGGGGAAAAAACCTGAGAGGACTGGCACTTGACTCTTTCTTTCATGCCAGAAATGGGAGAACATCTTCCAGCTCATCTGAGCAACAGGGTAACTTAGGTAGCATTGGGTATTTTATGTGGCACACAGCTCTCTCCTACAGCACCTCTGCTGTCACATTCTCACATCTGTTGCATGAAGTGACTACTTCATTCTGTCTAACAGTAAGGCCAGCCTTGTGCTGGCTTTTGGAAGACTGTCATTCACAAGGTCACCATAACATTGAAGTCTCTTTGATGGCACATAGTAACAACAACTGAACCTGGGTTTTTGTTCTTCACCAACTACACACAGGACTAGAGCTTATCCTAATGGGCTTCATAGCTCTGTTCATTTTGCCCATTAAACAACAGTTCTTATTGCTCTGCAAAAGAAAGATAGAGTCCATGGGAGTATGCAAAAGCATCCGTTATTTATTTATGCGTTCATTAGGTTTGGTTTTTAGCGATGAGTTCAAACACTGCAGTCTGTTTTCTGCCATTTGCTAGATGGATACAGCTAATAATTTGCTGTGCATTTTAAAAGAGAAAACCCCTCCCTTCCACCCACTCCTCCACTGCCAAAAGAAGAAGAAGAAATTTGCTAGCATATGCTTCAATCAAAACGTGAAAGTCATAATAAGGCAAGACTATTTGAAAGAAAGTGAAAACTATGTTGTTCCCAGAATGCTTATTTTTTTAAAAATGACTGAATGCTGTAGATCATAGCCATTACATAGTTATTTATGAGGAAAGTTCATCATTGTTATTATCTCAACTAATTGAAGATAGTGTCTGTCACCTACGATTTTAGGAGTTTGTGTAAAACAAATGACAGATCTTGACATTTTAATGTTATTTATCCTGGGTAAACATTTCCCCCCCTCAAGGCACTGCAAACAAAGGCTTGCTATTTATCTACATTAGTGATTGTTCAATTGTGTTTCCAATAGAAATTTAGTTTAAGGCAGTATCAAGCCTTAGAAATTAAGGCATTTGTGTGTTTTTAAATGTTATTTTTGTGCAAATTACCAGAAAAGAGAGGTCCTTCTTATTGGTTAGCATCTGTTTGGCTACAAAATGTTTTTTAAAAGGATGTTTACAAAAATTTAAAAAAGGGGAATTAGCAGTAAAGGATATGTGTGAATGGGAGAGAGGGTTTGATTTTTTTTTTTTTTTTTAAGAATGAATGTCATTGAAAGGAGAACAGGGGGAAAGTGTTTATTTCAAAGCAGAAAGGTCTCTGAAATTCTGTGCTAACAATTCCCAGTTTTATCACTTTAATAGCTTATGGAAATAAAATGAATTTTAGGTATTTATACTTTATTTTGGTTGCATGGTGGGACCATTTTGATAATGATCGTATACCACTGTTTCACTTTCAAATACCTTGAGTTCAAATACCATTTTAATAATACTGGCATGTTGTTGTCATTCTGTTTTAAATGCCTTTAGTCCTGGTTTGGGGGGAAATGGAAGAAGAGGAGGAGGATATAAAGAGAGATCAAAGCGTTGAAGCCTACATCCAGCCACTAGTGCAACAGGACATTATACTATCCCTGCTAAGGTCTCTGCTACATCACAAAACTTGTTCTGGAAATTTTGAGTGTGTATGAAGGCCTGGGAAAAGAGATTGCCTCCAATTAGTTTAACTGACAGAAGTAGTTCCATGACTGGAATAACCCTATTAGACTTTACTTTTTTAGAGGTTTTGAGTAACTTTTGCTCTCTCCTTGCCTGGGCACACCTTTTGCTCACACTCTGATGTTATTCAGTCACACCTCTGTGAAAGGTTGAAGAGTATGACATGCCCATGACAGGACACCTCTCATTCCCAACCTATTATCTTGTCAGCAAATCAAATACCAAGAGAACTACAAACCATACAGATTGTAGTGCTCACTCCCAGCTGGACAGAAGTCTCTTCCTCCTATGTTGTTAACTTCTTTCAATCATTTAGCAGAAGCAATCGAAAGAGAGGGAAACTGCACATTAGATGGATTGACTCAATCAGGGAGGTCATGAGCATGAATCTACAAGACTTAAGCAGAGCACTGGAGGATGGGGAAGGGGGCTTGCAGAAGTCTCATCCATAGCGTCGCCGTGAGTCAGGGACAACTTGAAGGCAGTTCACAACAATAGAATTGTTTTCTATGATTTTTTGCTCTTTCCAAGAAAACTAGAAATTTGCACAGACAAAGCTATCATTCTCAGAATTCCACATCAGATGAATAATACTGCAAGGGATATTCTTTGTCCTAAAGTATGATCAGGGTTATACAGGTTAGTGGAGAAGATCTAATTGGGTGTTTCTAGCACCACAAGCACCACTGCTACTAACAGCAGTTTCTTCTCTACTCCTCCTCATTCAATTATGAGCTGCTTGGGTTAACAGGTACAGATGTTCTGCTTTTACCAGTGATATCACAAGGTTTGGTGTCCCCAGTGTGGTAACTCATGCTGTCATCCCCAGGCTGCCTGACACACCACTTAGCTACCCCCTCCACAAGCCAGAACACCTCTGCCATGGTGAGGGTGCATCATTCTGTAGGTTGCTAAAATAAGTATCCAGCTTATTTACAATGTGTACAATGTAATTAGCTTACACATTGTAAACTGCTTAGAGACTACTTAGTTCAGTATGAAGCAGTATAGAAATGTAAATGATATTGCTATTGAGGGTGGGGAGCTTCTGCAATCCAGCAGCCTGGTGGTTTTGTGAGACAGGTTAATAAAAAAGTTTATTTATATTGCACTTTTTACCAAAGAGCAGAACATCAGACATATATAATCAAAAATGGATGATAAAACACAACACTATAAAATGCTAAAATAGTAAAATAATATGCTAATATACTAAAAACAAACTCCTTACCAGTTGCTACCTATCTCAGCCACCTTAGGCACACTCAACAACAATCTGGTGAAACTAAGAGGAAAGCCTTCAACTCTTTACAAAAGTGCTCTGGATTAAAAACAGAGGAGTAAGAGAGCAGGATGGCAAACCTGCTAGTAGGCTATTACAATAGTCCAGCCATGAAGTAGCCAAAGTCCAAACAAGGAAATGGACTGTCTTGGTGGTCAAAAACCTATGGTTCCTATGTATTTTCAAAAAGTGGAAGTTACATGCCTTAGCAGTTGCCCCAGAGAATGAGAAGTTTGAGTGGGAGGACATGGAAAAAGGAGAGGACAGTGAAGTCATATTGAAGCTTGATTGGAGAAGGAAGGGAGGAACTTGCAGGCTGCCAAGATGAAGTAGCCCTCTTTGTGTTACAGGGTATCCCACTGGTCTGAAGGAAGAGTGACTGGACTATGAAGTTTACCATCACCACCACCACCCAGGATGGCTTAATGGCTCTTAGGAGTCATTATTTGTTAATTTATTGTAACCGAGTGGTTGTGGTTTTGGAACACCTGCACACCTTTGCTGAAAATGTCAAGAAAAAAATTAAAAACTGGTGATGAAGGCTAACTGGACTTCTTTGAATTCTATCCCAAGTCATGGATTTGCAGGTCAGGACTGGTCCCACACCCCACCCCAAGGGGTGAAGTGACACAGACACATGCACATGTGTATGTTCACAAGCTTTCCATGGAATTTGAAGACTGTGTGCTGTTTTTGCTGCTTCTATAGTATGCATTTAAATGTGTATGATTGATTGTTTTATTTGGATCTTACTGTGGAATGCTATATTTTTGGAAGTCACCTTGGATTTTTAAACAGTCCAGACAGTTATTAAACAAACATGCCAACCTCTGCATCTCACTTAGTCTTCAAATATATGGAATTAGGAATGCCTGAAGAATTTTTTCAGTCTGATATTCAAAGTAAACTCAGTAGATTTGCAGATTCCATCGCAACTGGCATAGAAACAAATTTTACAAGGTGGTCCAAGGGCTCCCTTTTAAAAAAACCTTTAAAAAAAACTCTACTTCAGTTGCCTAGAAAACAAAGCATTTGCTGCCATATATCAGAAATGAAGCCACATACTAGGTAGGGACAGGGAAAAATATGGCTGCTGCCATGCAAGAAAATACATTGATAGTTAAGAACTCCTTGGCTAAAGTTATCCATGATCAAATAACCTAGAAGTTGGACCACAGCAAAGTGTTTTAACAAGAGGCCCTAAAATCTATTCAGAAGTTGCAATCAATTCATAATATAGAATATAGACTTCCAGCTGGAACCAGTTGCTTTTAAGACCCATCTTGCTTAGTCTTGGGTCTTGATCAACTGTCAAGTACAACTATCAAGTACCAGTTTTTTATGGCTTCAGGCTTGGATACCTAAACTATCTTGGGTACCTAAATAATACAGGAAGATTGTCATTGGAGATCTCCTCCAATAGTCCCTGTAGTCTGAGATGAGATAGATAGTAGGGACTGGGAAAGCACCTTATCAACTTTGTTATACTGCCTAAGGAATTGAATTTTCTCCCTGGGGAAACATGTCCCAATATGCATTTTGTTGACATTTAGGTGCCAGGAACAGATTTCTGACTATATTCTTTACACATTGTTTTAATGCTGAATCTTTATGTGCTCTTTAATCCTGTATTTGTTGTTTTGGGAGGGGAAAATATAAGGCACCCTGAGCAAATTTAAACAGAATAGTGAGATTTAAATGTGCAAGATGGATGGATGGGTAGACAGATAAGAGGGTGCAGCCCCCCAGCATAAAACAATTTGGGAGATTTTTTTTAAATGGTGAAATTGCTCACCAACCAGTAGAGGACAAGGGAGGCATTTTAAGCTAGAGACAAGCATTTCATTTATTTCCATAAAATATGGTGAAGTGGATTATCATGCCCTCCAACATTTCACAGATAAAACTGGGAAATGAGCTGGGGACACATATGAAGACATGAAGGCCAAGCAACATCAGTGTGTAGCAAACACTGAAGAAGGTATTAATAAGAAAGAAAACACAAGTCAGAAGAGGCTGTAACAACTTCCTTTTTCCTGAGCCAACTGAGAAGGGCAAGATTCCATCCCTTCTCTCCTCTCCATCTTGCTGAGTTGTGCAAACTACTGTTGCCGTTTGAATTGCCTTGAATCCTATATTGGGAGAAAGGCAGGATATAAATTAAATAAATAACTGAAGAAAGCCAAAGTTAAAGGGAGGAAGTGGGAAGAGAAAAGGGAAATGGGAGACATTATAAAAGCAACTGAAAAAGTGGGATTGTAGAAGATTAATTGGGACTGTCCATGCCAAACTGGGAAATCTGGAGGGTATCGAGAGCTGGAAAAACAGCATTGGGCCCTCATTTTTCCCACTGGTGTCTTGGGAATTTCAAACAGATTTTCAAGAACGATGAATGGGGATGAACAGAGCCAGCCAAAAACATTTTGCTGGCTGAGGCAAAGGAAAGAATGATGGTTCCCTCCCCACCCCCAGTTTCATGCACAAAAGCTGCCTGGTTTGGTAGCTGGATCTTATTTCAATATCAGCATCAGATAGGGACTTCCATCACACATGAGGGCATCAGTGCAATTCTGGGGATGCAGGATAACCTGGGGATGCAGGAAGAATGGCTGGGGAATGTTATTGCTGGACTTCAGCACTCTGTCTAACATTAGAGCTGGCTCTGGGGACTGAATATTCACAACCCCAAGTAGGTGTACTTAAGCTTTGTTTCAGTTTGAGGTAAGAAGGAAGGGTTAAATCAAAAGCTTCACATGCAAACAACCAGGGTTTGATTAGGAAAAGGAGTCTCTCCAGGTAAATATGGTCATTATTAACAGCCCATTTGCACATCAGCAAGTTGTGACAGTCTAGCAGATGAAACTCCTGTGGGTCACACTCTGCTGCAGCAATTCATGCAGTCAAATCCATTTTTAATACCTATCATTGCTGGAATCCAGTCGAGCTCAGCATTTGAGTTCTCATCATTTTCATCCCAAACAGGTACTATACACACTTTCTTTCAGCATGTGGGCTGAGCACTTAGAAACTATGTGGTTGTATTTGGTTAGAAATGATAATCTCCATTGTCATTTCATTGATGACCCCCCCCCCAGGTTATTATCAAAACCTATATTGACATTGTGTTATTCATTCAGGTCAGTTGTATTTCTCTTAACATCTGGCAGAATGAAATGTCATCCTCAGGTGGCAAATGCTGAAAAGCAAAAAGAAAGCGATGGAGGAGAGAGCTGTGTGCCATGCAATTTACTTTTCTCCCTCTGCTGCCTCATCTTACTTTCTTCCCCAAAGATGCTTGAAAGCAGGAGAATCTGGACTCTGGAGGGCCACACCACACTATTATCAGCTCCTCTGGAGTTCTGGAGAGCCTCAGCTATGCCACTGTGGCAGCCATTTGGGAAAAGTGAAGGTGATGGCTGTCACATCCAGTTGCCTCTTGGGCTGATTTGAGGGAGGAGTTGGCTGGTTTGGATGGGAGTACCCCAAAAACATCATGCAATAGCTAGAAAGGTGTTTTTAAAAACACCTCTGACATATGAGTGCTTATTTTTCTTTCTAAAAAAACAACAACCAACTTTTTGACTGAAAAAGTGAGGTATACCAGGGCCCTTAAGGTAGTGGTTCTCAAACTGTGGGTCAGGACCCCGGGGGGGGGGCATTGTTCAAGGGGGGCATGAGACTTGGAGGCCCTGATTCTTCCTCCTCCTCCTATTCCCAAATGTTTTTATGTGTAAAATTTGCACATGCATTGAGTTAAATATTGAATTTATGTAAATAAAACTGTTGTAATTTGAATGATGTTATTTCCTTATAAAATGATAATATATATGAATGTACAAATAAAAATACACACACTCCAGGGGGATGCAGACCAGCACTTTAGGCCAGCCTGGGGGTGGAGTTGGGGCAGGGCGACCACATGCCAGCCACCCCAACTCCACCCCGACTCTGCCTTGATGCCGTGCACCCGATAGCATGGCGCGCATCATCAGGGCACCCTCTTGGCATAACGTGCATACACACTGTGCCAAGTTGGCACAAAAGAACTACAGCAGCAAGTCAAAGGGTGGCTTTTTGCTGCCCCAAAAAGAAGCAGCATTTGCCTGTTCTTTTAGGGGTGGCAAAAAGTAGGATCGGGGCCATGGCATGTGGTTGCTGTGACCCTGATCCACTGTTCCTAGGGGTGGCACAGAGCCATCTCTTATGGGCAGTCTGCATCAGCCCTGAATCAACAAAATATTGTTGTTCATATATTACATTGAGTGGGGATGAGTGACATCTGCATGTAAATGAGGCAGCAGAGTCTGTCTAGCAGACTCCCTGACCGAGCTGACGCAGCTGGTCT
>CM034708.1:26004358-26017496 GCA_020142125.1 Phrynosoma platyrhinos
TATTATTATTATTATTATTATTATTATTATTATTATTATATTACATTGAGTGGGGATGAGTGACATCTGCATGTAAATGTAAAGGAGAAGTCCCAAGGATAAAACATTTGAATGCCACTACATTAAGAGATTGGTGGAGACTCAGAGAACCACACTGGATTCCCCCCAAAAGGTGAGCGCAGCCTGAGGTCTGCATCATTCCTACTGCTCTGGCAGAGGATGCTTCACCAGCATCAGTTCAATTACCAGTTCAATCAGCTTTGGTACAGGAAATGGGAAGGCATCATCTTGTCCTTTGCCTTACATAGCTAAATGCTTGGACTGGTTTGGATTAAATATAAACTATGAGTGTGTGCATTGTCTGGAGAGGGGGAATAAAACTATCAAAATCAATGGTTATCAAGTTTATTACAAATCAAGGCAATGTACACAAAACCTCCAACAATTTGGTGGGAGAGTCCTGATTAATCCTCTGTCATCTCACTTTTTCATCTATCTTTAAAATGTCCAAGTTTATCTCTCCTTCTCCCAATGTCCCCTTTATCCTCAGTTTATTTTGGTTGATGTTAATCAAGTTCCAAGTACAAAATTAGTTTGCACTCAGTTAACTCTGAGGGGAGGGGAGGCAGGCAAAGAACTGGGAATGGAATAACAGCCTTCGTTATCAATTCAGGTAACAGCACACTGCTTCAGGTTTTCCTATTTTGTGTATTCTTCCTCATTAGTAATTTTTGTCATCTTGACCACACTCTGATATTACTGGGCCACACATGTTGTGGCTTGCATCTGTGAAATGTTGGAGGGTGTTGGTCCAGATTGCCCTGTTTCATTTAAAAAATGAAACAGTTGGAAATAAATACCTTAAACTTTATTTTTTTAAAAAAAAATCTAGGTATTGATATTGATTGCCCTAGAAAAGCTCTTGCAGTTTTTTTTTCCCATCTAATCTTCTGTCAGAGTTTTCTTCAAATTGATTATAATATCACCTAGGAAACAGAGTCACATATCAATCATGCACATATGGATTGCTTCCCCACCACCCAATACTTTGGGAGTGATCTCAAAGCCAACAGAGTAAGCACTTCTGACAAAGGACTTTAGACTGCAATCTGATATAGAGTGTAAACAGAAGAAAATGCCCAACACCATATTGGAAGCTGGTAAAGCATAAAATTTCATCAGCATAAAGTTACACAGAGATCCAAGAGAGTGGGCAGCTGAGCAACAAAGCTTTCCTGGGACACCCTGGCCAAGCAATTTTTGTTTGAGTCAGAGGGCAGCATTGTACCAGGAGACCATTAATCAGCCATTTCAAAATCTGGGGAAAATGTTGTGCAAAAGGGTATTGAATACATGCTTGCACAACATCAGAAAATGTTACACTGTCATAATACTTGGTTATACTTGCATAAAGCTGTAAGAGAATTTCAGCCTAAAACATAAAAATATTATCTCGTTATAACCTGATCACTCTGTTGCATGCGAACAATGTGTTAGTATCAAACATTGGTATGGATTTCCCCCCCCCCCCCCCCCCAGACTAACTGGCAGGGAGCATGTCTTCTTCAGAAGCATCTCAGGAGTTTCTTAATGAGAAATACTACTGGGGGAAGGAGAGAGAGATTTGGTACTGTCAGCTTTTGTAATGTGAAATCACAGAGGAATGTTGTGTGCGGTGTAGGATACTGTTAGCAGGCATGCTTTCTATTCATGAGTATGAACTCTCACACATTCTGAGATAACAAGCATGTAAGGGATCTCTGAACCTTAGCAGTAGTAGATTTTGGCAAATGGGTCTCAGTGATGCACGTTGATAGGGAGTTATTTCTCAGGGTGTTTTTATTGTGAAGACATGATAATAAAAGATACACAATTGCACTAAAGAGAAGCATGTATTTCTCTCTGAAGATGCTAGCCACAGATGCTGGCGAAACGTCAGAAAGAAACTCTTCTAGAACATGGCCACACAGCCCGAAAAACCCACAAAAACTATTTCTGTAGAGCTTCTAATAGGGGATCAATTAGCTCATGACTCACAAACCATCCAATACACATGAAGACTTACAACCAATTATTAGACTCAACTAGAATAGTCCTATTGAAGCAATAGAATTAATGTAAGTGTTGATTTACTGTTCAGCAATTGAATCAATGATCCACTAGTCTACTGGAGCTAGCAATTGTATTTGGATCTGAGCAAATGAAACACATGACTATATGCCACAAACCCTTGATATAATGAGACTGAAAATGAAATCATTCTAGTCAGTTCTGGTGAGAGGTAATGTGCAATTCAAAGGAATAGTTGTTATGGTTAGGATAGGGGATGGGAGAGAAAAGAGAATAATAAAAAAATCTAGCCTTTCTAGTTTAGCAAAAACATTTAGAAATGCTATACTATGGAATATAATACCATAGAATGGATGCATAAAATAATTTGCTTGAATGGGAACTCAGCATTCATAACACCCAATGAATGCAATAGGTCTTTTCTAGCAGAAACTAGCAAGTGGACTTAGGCCAAGAATAGAAATCACTTGTCCCTTCCGCTTTGGTTTTGGGGTTCTTAACCCCCAGCATTTTCCACCATTAGCTTGGGTGACTGGGGCTGCTGGCACATTCCCACTTCTGATTTAGGTTAATATTATTTCAAAATGGGTATATGAAAGAGTTCCCTGTCTTGTGATTCAGTTTGATTCAGCTTTTCTTTCTGTTGCAAGTGTTGTACCAAACCACTGAGCAGCTGCACAAATCATTAAGTTGCTTTCATTCTAACTTTTTCACTGGTATTTTATAAGAAAGGGATGCCACATTAATTTTATACATACTAGTAATATTTCATTGCATTCATACTTTCTAACCTAGCTTTTATCTCATAGCCAGTTCTAACTTATGACTTTCCAAAAAAGTCTACAATGACAATGACATTGTTTTTAAAAGCTTGTTGGAAAGGGAATTTGAGGAGGTTGTGGAAGCATAATTTTAAAGGAGAAACAATTATAAAATAGTTGTTACTTGTTTTTGTCATCACTAGTGTGTAGTGAGAGCTCCATAAAGCTACAATCATTGATATTTTACAAGGTAATAACTGAGACAGCATCAGTGCCATGTTTCCTCTAACAAATATCAAGGCATGATATGACTTCTTTCAGGTTTCCCTACACTTGCATCCCCCAAGTATGTTGGGCTACAGGCCCTACCATCTCAAGCCAGGATAAACAATGTATGTGAGTGATGGGGATTTGTAGTACAACAAATCTGAAGGTTCCCAGTTGGAAAGGGTGGACATTATGCTCCAGGTAGGGATATAAAGGGATATGAATCCTTATTTAGTTGATCCTTGTGTGTAAGAAAGAATAGTTTCAACCATGTTCTCCTCACTTTGTGAGGATTCAAGGTTTTCTGCAATTTTTCATGACAATTTGCACTTTGGAAAATAAATTTGTACAAAAACTGCTTTTGTGTAAAAAAAAAAACCATGATTTTTTAATTTTAAATAAATTTTATTATTAAAACATTTAAACATACATTCATTCTGCACATAAACACTGATTGTTGACTTGTTATTATTCCACAATTTTATACTCCTGCTATGTTTAGTTATACAAATATTCTTGAATCATGAATACAATAGGGGTATCTTAAATATAACATTAAGAGAAGAGACTGGAGAATTAAAGGACAAGAATGACAGACTGAAGGACTGTTAAAGGTGACAATGTTATAATGTAAAACATGATTTTTTGAGTGTGTGCAGAAAACTTGGTTAAAACAATTTTTGCACAGGAAACAATGCATCTTGTACAAAGGTTTTCTGTGCAAACAAGTCCCATTTTTGCACAAAAAGTATTTTTCCAAAAACAGCCCTAAACAGCAATGAAAGTGGTAGCTATTCCCCTTTTTCTCAGTAGGGTGACTTGAGTATCAAGATAAACTTTTTAAAAAGAAGGATGAGAAAATTTATTCATATTCTCTACATCTCTAGGTCTGATCTTTCATAATTCGCTTCACTGTCTACAATTTCTTGTCCTATGGAGTGAGAAATTTCAGAGTATGCCAGCACCAGAGCTTGGAAATAATTTATAACTAGTTTCTTTCCTCAATAATTGCATTACATTATATTTGTAACTCACTGAGGGAGTAATTTTTGAAAGGTTTACTTTTACAATGATATACTTTGGCTTCACTCACAGTATCGGAAGAGGAATATCCAATAGTTCAAGGGCTGCCTCTTGCACTCTTGAGGGTATGGAGGCGATAAGATAAACAGCAACAGAATGTGATTGGTACCACATACCAGAAATGAATTTTAAGTACCTATTTACTTATTTCTTTAAAAAAGCCTAGAAAATAAAGAGATAGGGTTTTTTTAATGGCTAGAATTCAGTTGGTGCAATTCATTAGCAGTCACAGGTTTTCCTGAATTGTACAGGAAAGGCAGACAAAAATTGCTAGCTCTCAGTAGCCTATTTTTTCAGTGTCCTTCTTCATGGCTGTTCCACCCATAATCTCTCCCCCTCACCTGCTGCTGCCACCACTTTCACCAGCATAATTATAACTGTAACTAATTACCTTTAAAAGTAGCTTACTGAGTTGTGGCTAACGTCATGAACTCAAAGAGAAAGAGAAAGAGAAAGAAGAGGCTTACATGGAGCTGCTATTTTTGAGCAGCATTGTCTTGGTGATGTAATGTTGGTGTAATGTTCCAATGTATGTACTTTTTCTGATGTTTCAAAAGGAGTAGCCAGTATCTCCTTTCACATTTGTTGTTGTTGTTGTCATCATCGTCATCATTGTCATGAATCATCATGGGATGTACAGTCCTTCAAAAAACCTGGGCCTGTGCTGTATAGACCTTTATAAGTCATCACCAGCACTTTGACTTGTGCCTGGAAATCGAGTGGCAGCCAGTGGAGCTGTTGCAACAAGGGTGTTGTGTACTCCCTGTTAGCCCCAGATAACATCCTAGCTGCAATTCTTTGGGCCAATTGAAGTTTCTTTTTCAAAGACAGACCCATTTAGAGTGTGTTACAATAATCCAAACAAGATGTAACCAAGGTGTGCATTACCATAGTCAGGTCCAACTTCTCCAGGAACAGGCAAAATTGACACAACTGTTTTAACTGTGCAAATGCACCCCTGGTCACTGCTGAAACCTTGGCCTCCAAGCTCAGGGATGAATCCAGGAGTATTCCTCAAACTGGGAACCTAGGTTTTCAAGGGGAGTATATCCCTGTCTAATACAGGCTGAATCACTATTCCCAGATCTGTCTTTTGACTGACCAAGAACATATTTGTTTTGTCTGGAATAAGTTTCAATTTACTCCTCCTTATCTAGTCCATTACAGTTGCTAGGCACCAGTTTAGCTTGGAAACAACTTCCTTGGGATTAGGGTGGAGAGGAATAATAGAGCTGGTGTCATCAACATACAGTATGCTGATGACACCAGCTCTATTACTCCTCTCTGCCTAATTCCAAGAAAGCTGTTTATGAGTTAAACTGGTGCCTAGCAGCTGTCCAACAGTCCAGAATTCTAGACAACCTCTCCCAGTGGGGGCAGACAGAACTCAGGACTTCACAGGTCAAAGGCCAAGGAGTCAAAGAGGAATCTCTAGCAACACCCTCTGAAATTGCAGCTCCAGGAAAGAACAGAACTACTGTAGTACAGCACTTCCCAAGAGGTGAGCCAGAAGGATATCATGGATGATGGTATCAAAAACCACTGAGAGGTCCAGCAGACCCAACAGGAACACATTACCCAAGCCCAATTACTGGCATAGGTCATCCATCAAGATGACCAAAGCTTTCTCATTTCCATAACCAGGCCTGAAAACAAGAATGAAATAGATCTAGAGTCTGCCTCTTTCAGAAACACCTGGATCTGAGAAACCACCACACTCTGCTACCTTGTCCAAAAATGGAATGTTTGTGTCTGGTCTGTATTTATCCAGAACAGTAGAATCCAGGGAAGTTTTTTTTTCCTTGCAACAGCCACATTCAGGCATCTTGGGACCCTCCTGCCTTGTTGTAAAAAGATATTAATCACTCTCCTTAACCGCTCAGCCAGTTCCCTCTGGCCTATGTAATAAGTCAGGAGAGACAAGGGTCTAATACACATCTGGTGGCTGTTGCCTCTCCAAGGATCATGTCTACATACTCAGGCTGCACAAATTGAAATGTATCACTCAATACTGGACAAGTAGGAGCCAAGGTTACATCCACCAGAGCTATATCAACTCTATCATCCAAGGCAGAATGAACCAGTTATTCCCCCCTGCACAACTGTGGCTTGACAGCACTGGGGGATATCCAACAGCCAATAAGTAAGTTCAGGAGGTTAAGTGGTGCTCCCTTGCACAATCAGATTATAGTCACCCAACTGGATATCCAGAAGCATGACATCTCTCTTTTCCTAGTTGAGCAATTGCAGTTGGATGGTATTCAGGAATCCTACAGATGCTGTTTCACTGTGGGGAGATACAATGGTTGTGGAGAGACATACTGACACTGTCAGATTTTGATTGCATAGGAGGAAGATCAGCAGAACAACACTAGCATAGATTTATGTTCTGCCAGCTCTTGAACACAACATTGGCCTCAGAGAATGATAATTTATTTTGATAATGCTTCATTCCAGTCTCATGCAAATGTATCATGTTAGGTATGAAGGGTACAAATACACTCGTCCCTCCTTGTTCATGGACTTGGAGTCTGTGGTCTAGCTCCTTTGCGGACAGCAAGCAGGGAGGGACAAAATGATGTGTGTGCTCCCATTTTAACCAATGCACTTTGAATATTTGCGTTTTTTCCAATTCACAGGGGAGGGGGTCCAGAACAGATCCCCTGTGAATTGGGAGGGAAAACTGTATAGCTTTTCACATGCTTGCTGTGGTACTATGGGGATGACAGCCTACACATTCCATATTTGTATTTCTCATTCTTCATAGGTCTGATTCACACATACAGAGAGATGGCTTTATTTCTTTACATACAATCACAGTTATTATGGCATGACCTGCAGTCAGGAACATCTTATCCCCAGTGGGTGAAAGGGGAAGTTGCTCAGTGTTCACTGCTGTCAAGATCATTCAAGCCCTGTCTATATGGGTGATTTACCCCCAATTCCCTGCAGGCTTGCTGCATTCTGTTTACATGATGCAGGGCCAAAACCCCAAATCAGGTCCAGGATGTTTTAACAATGCTTGCACCCAGTTCAGGGCTCCCTTTGCTTAAATTACATTAATTCACCTTTTGCAGTGGGGTTTTGTCTCTCTTCGCATCAATGATGGTGGCTGCCTTTTTACTTGTGGTTCCTGTGACCTGTCTGGAGCCACTGCCACAGACGCAAGTTGCTTTAAGGTCAGAATGAGGTGCCCAGCATCCATAGCATCGCTAGGCACATTGTTCTGACCTCAGCAGCAGCACTGCATGATGAATGGGAGCTGCATGGGAAGGCAGCTACCCGTTGTTCATTACAAGAGCCAAAAACCTGCAGCAAAAGACAGCAAGTAAGGGGTGAATTTGGGGAGTTTGGGGGCAAAATACTCTGGAGGGCAGTCCAGAGTATTTTGGCAAGTGTAGATCATCAGTCCGCTTGATGATCTAGTCAGGATTTGAATTTTGGTCTCCTTGATCCTGTATCAACATGACCCACAATGTCAGCACAGTAAAGACAATCGTGCCATTGGAATAAATCTCCATGAAGATAGTCTGTTATGGGGAAAAGAACATAGAAACTTGACACCTTTAAAAACTAACACATTGTGTTTAACATAAAAATCAATGGATCCAGTCTACTTCATAAGAATAACTGAGTTTTGCTTCACTTGGTAAAACTATAATACACATGCTTGGATGGGAGGATGGATAGATGAGGGAATATAATCAGTGAGGGAAGAGAGAATTGTAATGCAAGAATTGTTAATGGTTATCTTTAAATTAAATGTGTTTATCAACAAACAGTAACTGGGTGGTAATATATGCTGGTGTGCTGATTAATGTACATAGTAAGGTTTTGTTTAAAAGACAAACCCCCAAAAGCCCTTTCCTGACTTCAAGCTGCAGGATATAGAGTTGAATCTCTTGAAGAATTCCTGTTCAGCTGATTCCTATTGGAATCTGCCTTTGAAGTTGTTTTGTTCAAGATTGGCCACGTCAAGATCAGAGACAAAGTATACTGGTAGACTGAAGAGTTCCCTACTGGGTTTTGAATATTGCCATTTCTGATGTCAGATTTGTGTCAGCACCTTTTTAAAAAATAACGAGTTTTATTTGGCATGAGCTTTCACAGAATGCAGCCCATTGTGTCAGACGCATGGCTGAGTTAGACACAAATCTGACATTAAAAATGGCAACATTTGAAAACCAGTATTCAACCACTCTGGATCTACCTTTGAACTGATATCTTTCCTACTTCATGTAGCATGTGTCAATTGTCTCCTATTTTTATAATGCTAAATATTAAATACATATTAGTGAAAGGATTTGCCACAATCACATGAAGGATTTATTGTTAAAGGATAGCCCACGACAAAGGAGAGTGAAATAAATAAATAAAACAGTTCAGTAAGACCAACAGAGAAATCCTTTTTGGCTTTTCCCTCTGCTCCTCAAGCAGAGGATAGTGTTAACCTATCATGCAGTAAAAGCAACGATTTTATGTTGAGGTCTCCAAGTCAGTGAATTTACATTTCGTAAGAACACCCTGAGGGGTTTTCATCTACTTTGCTTAAAAAGGTAGAGAGATACATTTACAGCAGGGAAGGGAAGACAAAGCTCTCTGCCTTGACATGGTCTCCTGTACTGCTAGGTCTCTATGCTGCACATTTGTGCTAAGGGTGGCTTCCTTTTAAGTGGATAATGTGTGCGGACACTTTTATGTGTTGGCTGGGAATAGTGCTTGGCTAAGAATCTGACTGTAATTACCAGTAACGAGGATATAAATTCCTAGTCTTCGCTTCCTTCCTTGAACTAGCATTTTTAAAGCATTTACATTTTGCAGAGGCTTTATTTACAGCACAATTGCAGAGAGTCTCATTTCTCAACCATGCAGGATGATTTTTAACCCTTTGACTAAGAAGAAGCTTTCTTCCAGCTGAACCCTTCACTGAGGCTTGGAAGAATTTTTAATATTTTTTTTCCTTTCAGATTGTAAGCTCAGAAGGAAAGCTATGACATTTGAATTCCTATAACTGCACCTGACATATAGGAGAAACAATAAATTATGCAGATAATGACCATGGTGATGATGACTATAAGTTCAAGGAATTAAAGGAAACTGGCAGTTTTTACCTTCTTATATGGGTACTGAATTCATAGAAAGGGGTCATCCCTTATACTGCTGGCAAGCCCCATGGCCCCTCCTCCTGCCCTCTGATATTAAGGGCTGGCCCTATCAGTAGACAGGATAAGGTGATGGCCTCAGATGGAAAGGTTGTTAGAGAATGGAGCCTACTGCCTTCAGGGGCTGGTCTACAATGGCTAGAATACTCCAGGCTTCTCCCAGAGTATTCTGGCCCTAAAGCTACCCTAAATCCCATCCCCTTCCGTTACCTCTGCATTGCAAAGTGATGCTGGACTGCTGTCTACACATGCCACCCACTGTGCCACCAGCTGCTACTGAAGCTGGAACAAGTAGCTTCCTCTGAGGTCTCACTCAGATCAATGAGGCACTCAGCATCAATTACATGGCTGGACATCTCATTGTGACCTCAGAGAGAGAGACTTGCACCAGCTCCTAGGATGCCCTAGACAGCATGGTCATGGCTTTGGGGGGTTATAGTCCAAAAGCAAAAATGACTTTCCAAACTCTAAGAATTCTTAACTCTTAAGAATATATGTGGTCTTGATTTATGACTATGAGCTGAAAACTATCTGCTCAGCAATTACCCTGAAACAGAACCAATTTGAGGTCTGAAGGAGCTCTCAGAAAAGTGTCCTCTGCAGCATTCCCTCTTACACCTTCAGCTTTACCAGGTTGTAACAGTGGACCACCATTTAAAAGCATACACAGCATGTCAGGGTCTGAGACTAAGTTATGTATCCTTTTCAGGCACACAATGTGCAATCTGCTGTGACTGGCAAATAGTAGAGTTTCTGGATTGGCCAGGCCTGATATAAATACTTGTGTGAGTGACAGTGGACTAAATTTTCAAAGGGCGAACCATGTTTATGACCAGTGTTAATAATATGTGTCACCATGCATCCAGTTATGCTCTGATCCCACCCCCATCATGTATGCTGTGCATATGTATATCTGAAGTTCTAAGATGATATTCCATGCCTTAATAAATCTGTAAGTCTGAAAATTTCTTTGTTGTTTTACTGAACTAAATAGACAAACAAATAAAATACAGTGGGCCCTCCACATTAAGTGGGGTTAGAGGTTCAGGACCCCCATGAACAATAAATAAATAAAAAGCTACTTTTTTAACCTGAGAGAACACTCCTCTGGGAATCTCTAGGTCCTAGTGTAACTCTATGGTCAACATCAGGTGGAGGTTGACCATTGTGTTTTCACTAGGAATCTCCAGGTCCTCCAGATAATTTCCAGAGATAACATATTAATCAAATCCATAAATAATCAAACCTGCAAAAGTCAAAGTCACAGATGTGGTGGGCTGACTGTAGTGAACTTTGATAGCAAAGACTTTTAAGAAAGTACTGTGTAAAACATTGGAGCATTCATTTACGCAAGAAAACTGCTGATGATATATATCAACACAATGCTCAGTTACACTAATGTTATATGATATTGTGCAGAGGTAATCTATTTATACTGTTGGGTGGTGGCTCTCATATCAGTGGGATGGCAAAACTATTCCAGGTTTTGGTAAGCATTAAAGGATCTCTCCAGGGTACTGATCCTATTAAGGAATAAGGTTCAGCACTTTGGAGACTCCTGTAAAGCCTGGTTTCAAATCTGTCATGGATTCACTAACCCACTGACATGGATGCCACCAACCTGTACTTCCTCATGAAAAATCATAATTGCCCTTGGTGCATAACCACAGTGTCCTCTCATCCATTTATCAGACATGGGGCTGCATCTAGCCTCATCCCAGCCACTCTTGTCAAGAAAAGAGCAGCTTTAATGTGGAAATCAAAATAGTTAAAGATTTCTCATACCTTGGATCATACATTGCACAGAACAGAGACTGAAGTCAAGAGATACTGAGAAAACTAGGAATGGGAAGGGCAGCCATGAAAGAGCTAGAAAAGATCCTAAAGGATAAAGGTATATAGCTGAGCACTAAAGTTTGAATTGGCCAAGCCATGGTATTCTCCATGGATGTGAGAGCTAGACAGTGAAAAAAGCAGATAAAAAGAAAATAAACTCATTTAAGATGTGGTTTGGAGAAGAGTGCTAGGGATAGATAACCATACATAACCAGTCACAAACCTTCCTTGCCAGTGACAGGAAGGATGGAGCCATGACTGGAACTCCCTTGGGTAATCTTGCACAACTGGGAGGAAGCAGGAAAAACTGAGTCACGTCTGATCCACCAATGATGGTGTAAATATACTGACAAGGACTTATGCTCCACTAGTGCATTTGCTAGAGCTAAGCCAAATTCTAGTTTTTCTCCCTGGTGTGGTACATTGTGATAGTACTGGAGTATTTTCAATTAGCAGTAATACTCAATATAATGATGAAGGGAGGGGGACAGAGAATCCAGTTTGCACCTTTTAGAAATGACTTACTAATAAACAAGAATGTTCATTACATGTTACATATTATCCAACTGAGAACTTTCCAGGATAAGTCAAAATGCAAATCACGCTTTTCTCCCTAAATCTCAAGGCAGATGCTTTTTCATCTTTTGTTCAATCAAGAGTCTGTGAAGGTCTTTTTTATAAAGAGCAAAAGAAAGTCTGTGTTTTGCATGGCCCCAGAGCTGTTCCTCTATCTTCTTTCCCCACATTTTGACAGGCTGTTAATCCTGAAGTCATATGAATCCCTCTTCCCCTCCTTTTTTTAAGACTTTAGGATTTTTCTGTTGGAGCAAACTAATGGTATGCTTTCCTTCAGGAAATAACCATAAAAGGAAACAAGCAAACAAACAAACCAACCTAGTTGCTCACCAGTCATTTTAGGCAGCTTTCTCCAATTTGTGCCTTCCAGATGTATTGGGCATCAGCTCCCATAATACCCATAGCTGGTTGGGGCATTGTACGAATTGCAATACAACACATCAAGGGGGCATCAGGTTGGACAAAAATTGTAATGAATCCATCTGGAAAAGTGGCCTGGGCACAACTGGATTGTGGTTAGTGGTGGATTAAGAGGCTCTCATTGGCATGGAAAGCCGCTGGTTGACCTTGGGCAAGTCATACTCTCTTAGCCTCAGAAGAAGGCAATGACAAACCTCCTCTGAACAAATCTTACCAAGAAAATCCTGATAGTTGAAGACACATAACAGTAAAATTTCTAATACAATATTGACTAACACAATATTGAAGTTGCCTGTCACATATTAAAGATTAGGAGCTTCTTGGGGGGCGGGGTGGGAGAGGGAAGAGAGACAATCCTCTCTGAATATATAGGGATTCAAACACAGACATTTGAGAGATAAGCATTCTAAGGCCAACACCTAAATAGGTGAGTCTCTCAATTTCACTTTCTCCTACACTTTTCTTTTTAAAATCAGGTCAGAGATCCTATACCAGAGGCTATGAAATGTAACTTTATGATGGCAGAGCTATGTTGCTGATACAGAATCATGATAATGAGTTCAGATCATGCACATGTGGGCATCATACATGATATACTGGTACACAAAAGTGCACCATACAAGAGGGTATTGCATCTTCAGAGTCCTGTCCAGCAGAATGGTAATAACGAGACAGGCTTATAATTATTCACATCCAGGGGTTCCAGGGAGGTTTTTTTTCAGGAGTGGCCTAACCGCCACTCCCTTTAAACCAGATGGAACAAAACCCTCCCTGAGGGATGCGTTGATAATGTCCTTGAGGAAAACCCTCAAGGCAACACCCCCCTGGATGGCCAGCTGTATAGCTTTTCACAACCAACCAATGCCTCAAATGAGGCAAAACACTTGAAGCAAAAACACTGTGGATCAAGGAGGTTTTTGTCCTCAACTACAGCCAGCCTTAGTTCCCACAGCTGCTAGGGAT
>CM034708.1:26034876-26081641 GCA_020142125.1 Phrynosoma platyrhinos
TGATCCCTGGTGCCTCTTCCTTTCCTGAACCCTGCTTTGACCTCTGGGTTTTCTCTCTCCATATGTGGTTGGAGTCTTTGTTGCAGTATTTTGAGCATAATTTTGCTTACACAGGAGATAAGTGCTATGGTCCTATTGTTGCTGCAGTCTCTTGTGTCTCCTTTTTGGTGGATGGGAATGTATATTGATCGCTTCCAATCTGTCGGCCATTGTTTTGTTTTCCATATCTGTTGACATATGTTGATTAGCACTAGAGTTAACTCTGTCAGTGTGGATTGCAACAGTTCAATCATAATATCATCTGTTCTTGGTGATTTGTTTTTTGCTATTTCTCTTATTGTAGTTTCCACCTCACTTGTTTGGGGTTCGTCTCCATATGGCTCTTCATTCCGCGTGTTTTTCATTTTGTCATCTCTTTTGTATAATTCTCCTGTGTATTGCATCCAATGTCTTTTTATTCCTTCCTGGTCTTGAATTATGTTATTTTTATTGTCATAGATCGTCCCAGTCCTTGGTTTGAATTTTCCTTTAATTTTCTGGATCTTGTGAAATACATCTCTTGTTCTTCCTTTTTTGTTGTTGTCTTCTATTTCTCTGCATTGGTTGTTGTAGTAATTTTCTTTATCTTTCCCCACAAGCCGCTGTACTGTTGCATTCAGAATTCTTAGTTTGTTCCTATCTCCATTTGTCCCTTCTCTTCTTTACTTTATTGCTTGTAGTAGTTTTTCGGTCATCCATGTTTTTTTTTCTCTTTCTTTCTTTTTTTTAATTGAAATTGTCTGTCTGCATTCTTCTTTTATTATATCCCTGGATTCAAACCATAGTTCCTCTGATTCTCAGTCTATTATGCTTAGCAATGCAAATCTATTTCTTATGTTCTGAGTAAATTTTCCTGAGATACTATTTAGATCATATTTGGTATAATCACTGGTTTTGTTTTCTTCGTAAGTCTTACTCTTATTTTGATATGAGTAGTTCATGATGTGTGCCACAGTCGGCACCTGGTCTAGTCTTAGCCACCAGTGTAGAGTTTTGCCATCTTTTGCTTCCAATTATATAGTCTATTTGATGTTTGTGTTGACCATCTAGTGACTCCATGTGTATAGCCTTCTTTCTGGTTGTATGAAGAATGCAATTAATAGGTTATTGGCTTCACAAAAATCTGTCAGATGCTCACTTGCTTCATTTCTTTTGTCTAGTCCAAATCTTCCTATTGTTTTTGATTCTTCTTTGCTTCCAACTTTTGTGTTCTAATTTCCAATGATCAGCTTAACATCCTGTGCTGATGTGCTGTCAATTTCTTCCTGTACTCCTTCATAGCAACTATCAATTTCTTCCTATTCTGCCCCTGTGGTTGATGCATATACTTGAATTATGATGATATTTATAGGTTTAATGTGAAGCATTGCTGAAATGATTCAGTCTGATTTAGCATTGTATCTGCTGATTGTTTTTGCCACATCTTTTCTTAATATGAAAGCCAACCCATTTATTTTTGTCTATTCATTACCTGTGTAGAGCAATGTATAGTTGTCTGATTCAAAGTGGCCCATTCCTGTTCATTTTAACTAACTCACCCCCAGTATTGCTATGTTCATGTGTTGCATTTCCATTTTTATTATGTCTAGCTTCCCTTGGCTCATGCTCCTCACATTCCACATCCCTGTCTTATGTGTAATGCTGCTTTGGATGCTGCTTGCCTTTCTAAGGGTGTCTGCTATTTGTCTTGTCATCTTTCTTATGCCCTTGACTAATCTTGCAAATGTGATATCCCTTTATCTCTTCCTCTTTCCCTTTCTGTTAATGCTCTGATCCTGCCTGTGTCTCACTTAGGATGTCTCATCATAGGGTTTACTAGATGATGGGTTTACACAAGCAGGGCCACCTACACCTCCCTGTGCACAATGCCAACCAATGTTAGCTATGGTGTCACAATTCACTCCTGTTAGTGACACCCTCCACTACTGCTGTTGCCCAGTAGCTATTTGTCTCCCTAAATTATTCCTCCCATCATTGTTTGCTTTCCTACCCATTCCTGGGTTTCCCTTTCTCCATGGTTGAGGGATGGCAGAGAGGTCTGTTCAACTTCTTCCTTCTCCACTTGCCTGCCTGGTCCTCCATTGTTATCTGGCTCAGCTGAGGAGTCTGGGTTCAGATGGTTCTTTCCCCATTCCCCTTGCCTCTCTGGTGGTCCTCTTTGTCCTCCTGCTCAGCTTCAAGGTGTAGTAACACAGCAGGTAGCACAAAGAGAAGGAAGGGAGACTTCATTTACTTTCTCCATTTCACTTTCATCAAAACAAGAAGGAGATGTGGATTTTGGTCCCAATCAATGAGCATCCGGAACGGAGAAGACTCAGTCATGGCTGTGGGAAAGAGGGGAGGTTAGCTGGCATATTGAGGATCCTAGTCTAGCAAAACTAACAAAGTAACTCCCTGCTTGAAAACTAGACCAAAGCCAATATTATAACTATGTAGTGCAAAAAGGCCATTGGTCACAGTATTCCATATTAAGTTCTATTGTTAGATAATTAGTATGGTGTAGTGGTTTGAGATTTGAACTATGATTCTGAAGACAAGGGTTCAAATCCTGCTCAGCCCTAGAAACCCAATGGGTAATCTTGGACAAGCCATATTATCTCAGCTTCAAAGGAAGCCAAGGCCAAAGCCTTCCTCTGAACAAATCTCTCCTCCACACACACACAAACCACACAAGATAGGTTCACCTTATGGTCACCATAAGTCAGAAATGACTTGAAGGCACACAACACTAACAATTTTAAATGAGCCTTTGTGTATACACTTTCACATGTGCTAATGTTATGCAATGTTTTTGCCTTCTCTTTTGAAGACGTGTACATGGCTACTCTATATGATGAACATTTCAAATGTTACCTTCACAAAGATGTTGTTAACTTGTCATAGAGTTCCATAGAGCCATCATAGAACTATAATTTCCCAAATTCCTTGATCTAGTACCAAAAGATTGAACTGATAAAAATTACATGAAAATCCACTCATTTTAATGCACAAGAAGAGGGACTTATAGGGGTTGCAGACTGCCAGAAATAGTGCAAATTGAGCCCACTTTTAGGGTTAGGGTTAGGGTTAGGGAATCATGGGGACTGTAGTTTATTGTGGCACCAGAGCTCTCTGACACAGAAGGCTCAATGTCCCAGGAAAAAAACAATTCCCATGATTCCCTAGCACTAACCCTAACCCTAAAAGTGGACTCAATTTGCACTATTTCTGGCAGTCTGCAACCCCCCTATATAATTACGGGTAGTTCAGAATGAATGGTAGCTAGCTCACTTGGAAAGGAGAGCCTGATGAGTTCGGTGTACATTTTGTTTGAAGTGAATGCTAACTTTTGAAGGATGCAGCCCCATTTAATGTCACTGCCTTTGCTTGTGACCCAGGACTTATATCTTGAACAGTTTAAACAGAACAGGTGGAAGAATTTTTCCATGCTGTGTAGAACATACAGCCACTGAAATTCTGTTTGTCATGTAAAGACATAGAGCCTCTATGGGGAAAATGAAGTGACAACCCTGCCACTTAATAATGATCAGAGCCTTTGGACAGGAACATGGGAACAATGTGACAATGTGTACAATAACACCACAATGGGAATGCACTAATGTGCCATGAATATTCATTAGGTGACAATGATTTGTGAGAATTGGATGGAAATGAAAGCAAAATGCATACAGAGAAAATGTAATTTTGCAATCCAAAGCCACTCCAATTAAAAGGTAAGATGTAAACAGACACTGTTGGTGTCATGATTAATATAAAGTGCTTCTTTGCAATATGAGTCCCTACAACACATACTTAGTTTTCTCTCTGCTCATTTTAATTCCAAGCATTTAGGAGCAGCCTGGCCTGGAAGAACTGGGTTCTTGAAACATATAGCTTGATTTGTTCCTTAAAATTATTTTATGCATTTCATATTCAGTGAGAACTGGCAGATTTCACATCATTCTAGTTCTTAAATCACCTATCAAAGGTACCGAACTTACAGGAATTAGCACTTTGATTCTGACCAAAACCCATCCCAGTCACAAGTTAAATCACCAGAGTTCATATCTGTCTTATACAGGAAAATATCAAAGTATCAAAGTAATTATGTAAGGCCTCCAAAAATATGAGTCTGAAATCTGGCACACCTATAAAAATATGAATGGAGAAGTAATGGTTTGTATGTATTATTTCCATTGCTTGGAAAAATGAGGTATTTTGAGGAGGTGGGGAATTATAGCATAGCAAATGGCCATTCTAGCTGAGATATTTTACAAGCTTTCATTTTACCCAGGCTGCCTTTACAAACCAGTGAGCATCAGCAGAGAAGCAAAGTTTGGGGACCTATAAACATAGTTTAAGACTAAGCTTTCCAATTGCAACTAACTGCAGATGCCATTTTCAGCTAGTGTTAGCTGGTACCAGGTTTTAAGGGAAACTTGAATGAGGATGCCTCAATAGGTCTGAGGCTGCATCTGCACTGCAGAAATAATGCATTTGACACCATTTTAATTGCCACAGCTCAGTGTTAAGAAATTCTGGGATTTGTAGTTTTGTGAGGTATTTAGCCTTCTCTGTCAGTGAGCTCTGCTGCCACAACAAACTACAAAACCCAGGTTGAGATCAGTAAGAGAGGAGGTCAGTGGGGTGTGGGGGTGTGACTCCATGAGTTGCTGCACCAGGTGAGGACAACCCTAGTGACTCCACTGCTTACACATTCCCCTCCCTCACACACCACCAATATCACCACCAAAAGAGGAAATGCACTTCCAAAAAGGAGAGAAAAAGAGGCTAGAGATTTGCATACGGTTTGCAGATGTAAATTTATATGTATAGATATGGATTTGGAAATAATACTATTTTAAATAGAACTACAATAGGTCTCACCAGATGGGAAAAGACTTTTGACCACACATCCTATATGCCACCTCAGCCTTTCTGTCCATATGCTACCTGTTGGTGAGCAATTGTTGATGCTATCAATTGGTGAAGGTCCCTTCTCTCCCTTCATGTTTTTTTTAATTTAAAAAACCCTTTTAAGATGGACTTGGGACAAACCACCCATCAAATGGAGGAAAAGTTCACATAATAAATTGTCCGTTGACAAGAGAGGGCTTTTATCCATGAAAGAGAACACAAGATTGCCTAGAAAACATGCAGGGGTAGCTGTGTTGGCCATTTAGCAAATTCAAACAAAAATCCACCAAACAGTGATACCTTTATTGGCCAACCAAAATGCACAATATATTTGTTGCAAGCTTTCAAAGCTCCATCAGGCAAGATGTTACAAACCAAACAGGAGAAAAATTGGAGATGTTAGTAAGATGCCTGCATTTTGTTGTTTCTGACCTTAGTTAAGATGGTATCGGAATGGCATCTCTTGCAGGCTGGCTCCTCCTCCTTCTGAACGTGTGGATATTGGGATATTTTCAAAGTCCATTTTCATCTCAACAAGAAATTTAAATTTCCTGGACTTTGAAGATCTCCCAACTGGCACATGGCCAGAAGGAAGCGGAGCTAGCCTGCAAGAGATGCCATCTCGATACCATCTTAACTAAGGACTGAAAGAACAAAATGCAGGCATCTTACTAATATCTCAATTTTCTCCTGTTTGGTTTGTAACATCTTGCCTGATGAAGAAGAGAAGTGTAGCTTCGAAAGCTTGCAACAAGTATAGTGTGTGTTTTGGTTGGCCAATAAAGGTATCACTATTTGGTGGATTTTTATTTGGACAAGGCTGCCTAGTTGGCCAGGATGGTAATCAGAAGTTAATTCCCTGATGCCATGTAGGCCTTGGCAGGTGTTTAATAATGTATGTAATGGGCCCTGCTTTGGGGAAACTATTAAGTTCTTTCAAAGCTCATCAGTGGTTTCTCAGTGACAAACGTAGACATTGTTTTCTCCTTAGTATCTTTGCTGGACCTCTCCAGATGCCCTTGCATTCTGAAGTGAAGTAGATGGTGACTGAAGACATGCCTGCGTAGTTGTGACATCCAATATGGAATGCTCTTCTCAAAAATATTCTGTTGCCTGGTGCTCTGGTATAGAAAAGAAAAAAATCTCCCATGTATTTGACTAGAACAATTTATTGCTTTGCTTTTACATGAATACTGTTTTTATTCCTGTTTTATTCCTGCATTTCCTAGTGTGGCATGGAAGAAAATTTGTTCTTTTTCCTTTTATCATAAGTTTATTGTTGTTTCTATTGTTTCTGTTATTGATTTATGGTTTTAACCTCTGCATGGTGGTTCATATTGATGCCCATTTTGTCTGTGTTCTTTTTATTAAGTAATTTTTATACAGTACAACCCCTGTATCCACAAGGAGATGCATTTGTGGATTTACCATGGAAATGTGAAAGCACAGATAATAACTGTGCACAGACAGCCCTCTCCCACATCCTCACACAGTGTATTGTTCATTTTGATCTATTTAGATCTATTTAGATACACTACCTTGTGCAATGATCATAATTCTGTAATGATTTCTAAGTTGAACCCATTGTCAGCTTTGTTTTAGCTGAAAATGCTTCTCATGCAAGTTGGTGTGATTGTTGTTGCTAATTTTCCAGCTAAATGATACCCTCTTTACCATACTGTCTGCTATTCCAGGGGGACACCCTTCCCAACCCACTTGGAGGGAGAATAGGCATAAAGGATAGCTGAGAAAATCAGGTGCCTTGGCTTGAAAGGACCTAAGCATTTAATGGTGTTAAGCCAGGAGTGGGCAAGTGTGTCCTTCCAGATGTTGTTCAACTGTAACTCCTATGATCCCTCACCATTAAACTATGATATTTAATGCTGATGAGAATTGAAGTCCAATAAAACAAGCCTATCCTGGCTTTAAATAAATGTGTATCACCAAATAGATCCTGAGCCCTCTGCCATTATTGTTCAACCACCACCTTGATTTATTTCCTGCAATGAATCTTGCAGTTGTGGTGGAGCATATCCTGAACACCCTGCTTGTCATTTCTGTCTGAAATTCTGAGACTTAACCTTTGCCTGCCATACTGTTGAATTGTTGCCAAGGTCAGGTTTAAAAATTTCATGCATCAGCATGGCAGATGATGTAAGCTCTTGTGCACCTGACATCTCACGCATGCATAGCTTTAGCCGTGGCATGGATGAGTCAGTGCCAGATATAGAAACAAACAAGAGCTATTCGTACACAGGGAAGGGGAGTGCTACATACATTTTTATCAAATGGAAATCTCAAGGTGTTTTAATCTCCAGTTTCCTCATTACAGAACATTATGCTTTAAATTATTGCAGACTATGAGCTTCTGTGGTTGCATACTAGAAAAGGAAGCCCAAACTTTTCCCTTTCAGGTGCTGTAATCTATGCCTGCTGCATTTCCCCCCTCTCTCTTGCGCTAGTCAGAATGCTGATTGTTCTTTCTGCACTAGGCACATATAATCCTTTTCATCCTACGTCACATACAAAAGCATAATCACTAGGATGAGCTGTGTTTTCTCTGTGGACTCGAAGCCTCCTAAATCAATATTGTATACAGGATTATAGAGGCAGGGAATGGAAAGAATGGAGAATGTGTAAGACAAAGTAGCACTTGCATTGGTTAAAAAATAAGGATTTAACAGAAAAATATGTGTTGACTTGAACTCAAAAAATACCTTTTGGCTTAATAATAGTAATTTGAATAATCACAATAAGTTGGAAATAATAATAATAATAGTAACAATAACAATAATAATAAGTTTGCATAATTGAAGGCAATCATTAAAACACTTGTGTTTTAGTTGCAGCATACACAGTAGTTTCCATGTAACTACACCTTCACAATTAACTGTCCCAAAGCTTCGCCCTCATTCTCCTGCAATATTCTATTTAGGCTGCTGCCACACTGCAGAATTAATGTAGTTTGATACTGCTTTAATTGCCATGGCTTCATCCTATGGAATCCTGGAATGTGTGGTTTGTTGTGCCACTAGAGCTCTCTGTTACCTAAAGGTGAGGGAGATGGGGGGGGGGGTTCCCCACCAACCATCAGTGTTACTTCAAATGTTGGGGAAATTAGTTGTGCAAGAGGCTGGGTAACCTTTAGGACTGTCTAGAACTGTATATTCCAGTAATAACTGTGGGGAACTCCAGGACTCGGTGAATTAAGAGGGTTTTACTAGAAAAATACAGAATGCAATCACACACATATGATAGTAATTCAAATAGACACAGTATTCAGAGTTAATGAAAAAGGTTTGAAAAGGGGATAGCAGCATTTTGTAGAGTTTAAGGAGGGAGATATTACCAGTCCAAAGAATAGACCACAGAAACCAAGAGGGGTTCAGACTGGGGTCTGCGGGAAACACATAATATACACAGAATGTAGTCTGGTGTGCGTACTGTGTGCGCAGAAGTTGGATGCTAACTGTGTACAAAGAGGCTGGATTTTGAAACTAACATTTATACCTGCCAACTAGTTTCTGAGGATGTGCTTGATGATCTCTAGCTTGCTTGATGATCTCTAGCTTATTGCTTTAGCTGCAAGAAGATCCTTTGACAGATTGGACTACCAATGGGCGGTATAAAAATAAAATTTATTATTATTATTATTATTAAGGTGCAAGAGGAAATGCAGATGACTTGGGTGAGGGAAGGAGCAATTAATACACCAATTCAGCTTTGATTGTACTATTACCTGGATCATCCACATGCCTTGGGTTTCACTCCTTTTATCCTAAGAACCTGACCTCATGTTCCTAAAGGGCAGTGTGACCTCTCAAGAACATGCTGGCTCCAGATATGAAATATGAGGACTCCAAGTCCAGTGCACTGTATACAGAGAGCACCAACATCTTTGACAGGGAAGGCAAAATATCTTGCAAAACTACAAATCCCAGAATTCCATAGCATTGAGCCCTGTTTGCTCTTGTTATGGTTCTTTATCTTTATGGTTTTGAATTGGACAGCTGTTGAAACAGAGCATCCTTCAAACACAATGCTGTCATCTGACAGCCCTCAAAAAGAAGAATGTCTTCTGCAAAGTAAGATACATGGCTGCCCTAACCTCTCCCCTGCTAGAGAGAAACATCTATAATGTCTTATCTTCCTCCAGCCAGCAAATCTGGAGTTTGGAATTTAACTGCTACTTCTTAAAAACATTGCATGAGTGGGTATACCCACATTTGGACAGATCTCCTTCAGAGTAAAAATAAAAACAACAGCAACAGTGGTGATGGCAGCAGGTGCAGTGACAACCACCATAGTGACAACTCTTCTTCCTGATTTCTGGTTTTTTAGTGATATGAGACTCGGTATGATGAAATGAAGAGGAGCCAGTGTGAAAAGCCAGAATAGTGTAGTGGTTTGAGTGCTAGACTGCGACTCAAGGAGACCAAGGTCTGAACCCCACTCAGTCATAAACTAACTGCAGGCAAATCAAACTCTCTCAGATGAACACAGTGGTAAATCTCATCTGAATAAATCTTGCCAAGAAAACCTTGTGACAACTTTGCTTTACCATCACCATAAGTCTAAAATGACTTGAAGGTACACAACAGACATGTGAAGAAATAATCCATTATATGATACCCCTCAGCTGTAGTCAGATGTGATACTGGCCAGGAATGAATGTCGCACCACATCTGATGTTTGTGAAATAGTCCTCTTCTGTTCACACACAGAAGTTATGGTAACATCCACCACTCATTATCGCACTGTATCACCCATGCCACTGTTAATTTTGCACCAATTAATCTCAAGATTCTCTACCGAGAGGAAAAAACTCATGAGACTTTTCCTCCATTGTTTCATTTATCTGCCACTGCCTTTACCATTGTGAGTCCTAAAAAATAATGTTTTTTTAAAAAAAATCAAATTACACTTTAATTAAAATATTAATTAATGAAGTGTAGTTATGGAATAATTGTGTAATTTCACACATCATTGAGTATCTTGTAAACACATTTTTAAAATTAAATTCAATAGTACAAAGCATTTTAATAAGGGTTTTATGAGATCCAACAATTTCACTGTTTTAGAGGATGATTAAGTTTCAGTGGAGAACATCAATGATGGATGTATCCACCAAAGAACAGGCTTTAGCTTTTAGAATGCAAAAAGCCATTTCCTTTAGATTTCAGATGGATAGGAAAACCCAACATTCCTGCTTTGGCTCAGAGAGTCAAAGTGAGAAAGGGAATGTTGGAGGTCCCTTATGATGTAACTTGTGCTGACTTCTTTATGCCTCCTTCATCTCCTGGGGGCTGTGAGCAATGTGTTGTGAAAATGGAAGTGGAAAATGATAGTAGCTGTGAGCTGTTTACCAATTAAATTTCTCCACAATGCTACTTACCATCATCAAGAGCACTTGGAAAATGTTAAAAAACAAGAACCTTGGCCCATTGTTAGGCATAAAACAATGTTGGAATATGGATGGGTTATAGTCAAAGGAGAAATGTAGAGATGTGTATGTGGAAAATTCTCATGAGAACAGTGTCTACTGAAACAAAGAGAACTCAACAGCCGGTGGTATAGAAGTCAAAACATGGGCTCACAGAGCAGAATAACAAAGTACAGTTTGAGTTGGGAAAGAGATAGGCAATACATCAACATATAAGCTCATGGGAAAGAAGTCACATGGGGGGTGATAGACAGCTAGAGGCTGGGTTAAAACACATCATACAGGCAATATCCAATCAACATAAGGTTAACACCCAGAGGATGGAGTATGGGAAGGGCCAAGAGTTTCTTTGTTCTCCTCTGTTTATATATGTAAGCAATGTGATTATGCTTAAGCTGTTTGTTTTGTTTTGTTTGCTTATGCTTATGCTTGGGAATTGTTTTTAAAATGTAACTGTAATCTCCTTTATCTGGAAACATGGATCTGTAACTTTTCTATTCTACAACAACATCAGCATGATGTGATCCTATAGTGGATTGTATGTTTTTCTTTTCTTATTTACTTTATGGAACAATAAAGCTCTACTTTAGATCTACAAGATGTGTCTGCATGCTTTTGACATGGAAAATGCTGATGGAGGATTCTTTCTCAGCTCTGCTGCTCTGCACTTCATATCCAAATATTCAACAGACATGTGCATGTAGGTGAGCCCCATCAGAGGTATGCAGGGCCACTTAGCAGTTCTCTAAAATGTCAAACATTGATGATGGGCAAGGATGGGACATATCTACTTAACATACTTAAGTTAATTTTATACAAGTTTAACTGTACAGTTTGGGTCCTGGCTATCTGAAGGACCGTATTTTCCTATGTGAGCCTGTTAAGACTTCTAAGATCCTTGGGAGAGGCTCTTCTCTCTCTTTGGCTAGTTTCCTAGGCACGTGTGGTGGAAACAAAGGAGAGGGCCTTCTCAGTGACTTCTCCTAGACTTTGGAACTCTCTCCTTGAAGAAGTTAAAATGATTTTCTTCTTGCTCCTTCAATAGCAGGTGAAAAACCTTCCTATTCCATCAAGATTTTCAGACCTGACTGTGATAGGCTTTTAAATGATTTACATATTCTATCTTTTAATGAATTTAAAATTAGATTTTTGTTGGTTTTTGGGGTTATGGAAGAAATTGTTCCTGATGTTTCATCTGGAAGAATTTGTTCCTGATGTTTTGCCTGCATCTGTCGCTGGCATCTTCAGAGGTGTCAAAATTAAATTTTAAATGGGTTTAATACAATTTTAATTATTTTTTTTTAAAAAAAAATACACTGATGTTTTTATATGCTTTTAATCTGTACTTGTTTCAATCATTTGTAAGCCAGCATGTAATGGTTTGAACATTGAACTATGGGCCTTTGCAGACTGCTAGAAATAGTGCAAATTGAGTCCACTTTAAGGTTTAGGGTTAGGGTTAGGGAATCATGGAAACTGTATTTTATTGTGGCACCAGAGCTTTCTGACAGAGAAGGCTCAATGTGTCAGAAAAAACAACAATTCCTATGATTCCCTAGCACTAACCCTAACCCTTAAAGTGGACTCAATTTGCACTATTTCTGGCCGTCTGCAAAGGCCCTATGACTCTGAAGACTTTCCTTGGCCATGAAAACCCACTGGGTAACCTTGTGCAAGCCCAGAAATCCCATGTTAGGTTTGCCTTAAGGTGATCATTATGTCAAAAATGTCTTGACAACAACAACAACAAGCCCCCTAGAGTCCCAGTATTGGGGTGGTGGAAGTAGGTTATAAATGGTTAAAATAATGGCAACAACAGCTATAATGGCAAAGAGTCCTTGGAATTGCACTTTGATAAGTATTCTGGAAATCGTCTGTTGGCCATATTGGTTATAGGGAGGGACTGATTCCAAGCATCTCCTTTTCCAAGCTTCTCCCAAACAATGAACATTGCTAGCAGGTTTTATCAATCCTAATCATCCATTCTGTGAGGGAGATCTTTGTGCATAAGGATCTTTGGATCAGGGCTCCAGTTTATTTGAAGGATGTGAGATGAGCAAGCTTCAGTCTATAGCTGTGAAAAGTTTCAGATTTCAATGCTGAGTGCCATCCAATCCCCCATGAGTGCTTTCTTCAGGTCATCAAAAGATGAGAAGTATGCCTGCCTCTCTTATTCCCGTCTCTCTTTTCAGTTTGAGATTAAGTGTCATTGAGATACAGGCAGTAATGATTTTATATATCAGTTCTGAGGATGCATTTTCCCCCTCAAAAACACTCTAATCTGCATGCAATCAGATGCTCGTCTCCTGATTTTAAAACTTTTCAGTGCAATGACAGAAAATGATCAGGGGGCACTGGTTGAAGTTTTCCAATAGAGCTTTCTACCCACTTCAGTGTTGCCAACCTGCTATTATGTTAATTTCAATGGTGTGTCTACCAAAGCAATTAGCATTCCAAACATTAAACCTATTATCAGCTTAATGTTCATATTTGTGTTTTAAGCTTGACTTCAGAACACATAATCCTAGGTAAAAATGTATACAGAATTCAAGCTGTTAAAATCCACAGAACAGTTTTTTGAAAGAAAGAAAGAAAGAAAGAAAGAAAGAAAGAAAGAAAGAAAGAAAGAAAGGGCTAAGGTTTAAAAATGAAGGGGTAATATGTAACATCTGTAGGTCTGGCCTGGGAATGAGGTTGGAAATAAGTTGTGGCAGAAATTATCAGACATGCAGAAAGGAAGACTTTAGCTTAAAAAGGGATAATTAATAGTCCTTCAGATGCTGTTGGATGTCAGCTGCCATATGTCCTTACCATCATGCTGGGTGGCACTGTGACTGGATGCCAACAAAATATAGAGTGTCATGGGTTTCCCAAACATGATAAGCAGAAGATGACAGCTGGAGTACCAGATCAGTTAGCAGAGCAGAGGAGGAAGCCTGAATCCTATTGCTAATCACAACTGATGCAAACCTATTGACTCAATGGCATTTACTCACCACTCAACCATTGATTCATTGAGGCTACTCTAGTTGGAACAAATTGATAAGATTTAAGTCAAGATATTTCACCATATGAGATGGGGCAACACCCACCACACCTGCTGTCACTCGATGAATAAGGAGTCATTTTACCCCTTGCTGCCACTTCCCTCCTCACTCTCTTCCTCAACCTTCCTTGCCTATTCTTCCCCAATTCTTTTGAAATGTCAGTCCCCAGAGTGAAGCATTATGATTGTGATGACCATGAATCACCTATCTATACTACCACTGTGGCACAGGAAATCTCCACAGCCACCCAGCAATGCCTAACTCTGAAGAAATATTTCTCATATGATTATGTCAAATTTAAATAAGCTGATTTCTCAGATATGTCTGGCACAGGACTGATTGGCACCTTTACATCTGACTCTTTGAGGTTTAAGGTTAATACACTCAAAATGAATATTGTTCCTCAATAGCTTATAATCTTGGAGAGATCCCCCTCTATATGTCTTGCAAATATTGTTGAAAACTGAAGTATAAAGACCAAGTGGGAACTTTTATTTCACCTATTGTGGAAATATAGAAGAGTAAGGAAATATTAGTTTAAAATCAATAAAAGATTAGAAAAAATGTTGGGATTTCCAATTGGTATGAGACCAGAATTGTATTTATTGAATATGATAAATTTGAGAGATAGTAGAGAAGTAAAATATAGAAATTTGATATCTTATTTAGTTACAGCTGTGAGTTTAGTGCTGGCAAGAAAATGGAAATTCCAACATGTGTGGAGTGATTGGAGAAAGTGATGGAAATGGCTCAATTAGATAGATTAATGAGTTTAGTGAGAAGAGAACAAACAAAAGTTTGTATAGATAAGAGGAAACCATTTATAGACTATATTTAAAAAATTGAAAGGAGATATTAATGTCAGTGGATTTTAGGTAAGATTAGGGTTGCCATTTGTCCCAGTTTTAAAGCTTGTAAAAATGTCCCAGCTGGATGTACCTGCATGTCCCAGTTTCCAATGATGTTGAGGCAGCTGAGTGGGGCTGCAGAGTCTGGCTCCATTGCAGGGGGAATTGGGGGAGCATCTGCGGGGAGCAGGTTTTGGCTCCTACCCATTGAGCAGGAGGAGCTTTTGAACAGCCTCCTCTGGGCCTGCCGCCTTTCCTGTGCCTTCCTTGCTGGGATCATGTTGGCCAGTGCAGCAGCAGAGAGGCCAGGAGGTTTGTTTTAGGCCTAACGGCTTGGGGAGCAACGGCAGAGGCTGGCAACTCTGGGAGGTTTGTTTTAGTTTGTTCACCACCTCTTTTCCTTACACACTCCTTCTGCCAGACCCACACTTTGAGGCAAGCCTGGCTCCCCACATCCCAGATGCCTTGGGCCCAGGACTGACTCCTTTCACCACCCCTTCTCCCTTGAAGTTTGCTTGTCCAAAACTGAAATTACACACACACACACACACACACACACACGCACACACACACACACTTGTTCTGCCACCCCCATGGGCACCACTCTGGAGCAATCCAGGAATAAATCCCTTTCCTCCTTCTTCCCCCCACCCCACAGTTTGCTTGTCCAAACCTGAAATAATTACATACACACAAACACACACACACTACTTTCTGTCCACTACCATGGGCACATCCTCGCCCCTGGGGCAAGCCTCCTTTCCTTGGACTCAGGATGGAGCCCCTTTCATCCTCCTTCCTCCCTCTTAACTTGAAATTATTACACACTCACACACATACACACACAAACACACACACTGCTTGACCTATATGGGCAAGCCTGGCTGCCCCAATCTGGGATGCCTTGAACCTGGGAAGCACACTTTTCATCCTCCCTCCTCCTTGTGCAGTTTGCTTGTAGCAACCTGAAATTATTACACACACACACCAATTCAAGCCCTGTCTAGCCACTGCAGGTGCCCTGCTTCCCCAGGGTGCCCTGATGTCCTGCTTTTCCAGGACCTGCCCTACATTTCAACCTTCTGTCCAATAGGAATTCCCAAAGGTCCTCCATTCTCAGCACGACTGAAAAGAAGCACATATTACTGTTTCTGTCAATGTTTTTAGCTTTTAGTCTATAATGTCCTCTATTTTTTTCTTGAATATCCTACATTTTGGGATGCTTTGCCCTCGTTTTAGGGTTAGGACATCTGGTCACCCTGAAACCCTGGACCATGGATCTGATCCTTTTTCTCTTCCCTCCTCCTGGTACAGTCTGCTTAAAACCAGTGAGGAAGGCAGCACCTCTTCTATCTCCCCAAAGACTCTCAAGTCTCTCCTGTGTCTCCTGGCACTGTGTTTTATTAATCCCTCATCTTGGAAGCCTCTTGAAGTTTCCACGCTTATCCCCAAACTGGTCATTCTCATTGGGCAATTGTCTTTTATTACCTCTGTTGTTCCTATATGATGCTGACCCCAAATAAAAGTAACCTAACCCTCGCATCATTAACCCTTTGTTTACCTGGAGGGGAGGCTATACCCCTCAGTTGGGTTCCCCAAATAAAGGGAGAGCTATAGGTTTTTGTGAATTTTTCAGGCTGTGAGGCCATGTTCTAGAATAATGTATTCCTGACATTTCACCTGCATCTGTGGCTGGCATTTTTAGAGATCTTCTCTGAAGATACAAGACACCGATGTAGGTGAAACGTCAGGAATACATTCTTTTAGAACACAGGCTCACAGCCTGAAAAACCCACAAAAACCTATGGATGCCGGCCACAAAAGCCTTCGACTTCACATGGGAGAGCTCATTATCACAGTCTGTTAATGTTACAAAGGTTGCAAAATAATAAATAAATGACAAGGTTTCTTGAGGGGGATTTCTCATCCTGTGTTCCAGAACAAAAAAGGCCCTGTTTCATATCCTCCAAAGGCAATGAGGTATAAAGCAAGATTTTAGCATGTCCACATAACTGAGGGACAGGTTTGAATATCTGCTCCAAATCCTTTTAAGGGTGGTTAAGAACACTGAGGAAAAGGTCCTAAATACCCTGGATTGATTTGCTTGATTTGATCATGGATCCATTTATTTTGTCTTTTTAGCAGCCCATAGTATCCACACAACTCTCTTCCAGCTCCACATTTCAAATGAGTTGATTCTTTTCCTGTCAGCTTTCTTCACTGTCCAATTTTGACAGCCATACTTAGAAATTGGAAATATGATGGTGTACATTTTCCTGAACTGGGTGTTTAATGATACAAGAAGCATGACGAGTTGACTCAGCATTAATAGCAGGTATATAAGTAATTCCAGGGCATTTAAACATAAAGCAAGTTCATATCATCATCTGCCTGGAATCGCATTCACACAGCTCTTTGGGAAGTGATTCATATTCAAATTATAGCCTCTTTGTACATTGTCACCTTCTTTCCCTAGGCATCAGAAAGAAATGTGGGTTGAACTGGCATTTGAAAGTAGGAGGAAAGTTCAGCTGCCTTTGACAGATTTTTTTTTTAAAAAAATGGAGCACCATTGTGATTCTTGGAAACCCCTTGTGCCTCCTCTGTATCACAACATATTCTCCCCAAAAGGATAGTAAAATAATCCTGCTAGGAAACAATTTTGTAATGTAAAAGAGGACTCCTCAGCCTTAATCCAAAATGGAAGTGCTCCTAGAGTACAGTAGTATCTCATAGGGTTTGATTCCAGGACCTCCCGTGGATTCCAAAATCCTTAGATGTTTATTCTACTAAATACAATGCCATAGTAAAATGCTATCCCTTATATAAAAAGGTAAAAGCAAACTTTGCTTTTTGAAATTTATATATACACATATACCTGTATTTGAATATTTTCAAGTCATGGATGGTTGAATCCGTGAATAAAGAATCTATAGTTAGAGAGGGCTGACTGTATCTACAAATATACAGTTAGAGCAGTTTGATACCACATTAGCTCTCACAGACCATTCATACACAATGCTGAGCTCTGTAGTTTGGTGATGATTTCTCTATGAGAGAGCTCTAGTACAGTCCCTAGAACTGTAGTACTTGGCTGAGATGTGCCCTCCATCTGAAGAGTAATCTAATCTACCAGAAGTTCTACTCTGAAAATACCACATTCGCTGGGCAGCTTTCAGTGAATTATTTTCCCAACTCTGGGTCCCCAAATATATTACATCTCCCATTTTTCACAGCCAAGACAATCAATACATGTGGGTCATAGATATTGTAGTACAGCATCAGTGGACCTAAAGTTGGGAAAGACTGATCTAAAGACCAAATTGGCTTCTGAGAATCTACACATGATCTAGATTTCATAAGAAGCTAAATCCATTGTTAAGCTTAATCTATCTACACATTCTGAGCATTCCCTAGCACTGAAGTGAATGGGAAGCCAGAGTTTATGTGAATCTCCATATGTGCATCGGAGCCTTTGGCTCACAGGAAGCCTGTTTTCCCTGCCACATTAGCTCTTATATTAAAACTCTATAAAATTAGCATCACTTTTACACAACTCCTTATGTGTCTGGTAAATTAACAGTATTGTAAACTGTGAAGATGGCTGTTAGATGCTTGTTTTCTTAATTGCACATTAGCCAATTTGTTATTTAAGAACAGTTTTTGAAAAAAAAGTACAGCCAGGGTCTTAGAAGATTTACTTTTATAGATTTTAGAGTGTTATGTGATTAATAGATTGGATGTTTTTGTAGTAACAACTCAAATTCACCAATATTTTGATTTTTTTTTTAATTTATGGCACTTGTATGAATATTTAAGGGTGATTATTTTATGGAAGCAACTAGTTACAAATAAATAGCTGTTTATAATTAATGCCTTCACCCACCCCAGTAATGAAGTTATAAGTATATCATATTTTGATTGTAACTTAATGGAGAATACCATCACTCTTTTTGCAATATGATTCTGCTTTTCCCCAGCTATTTTAATGATTATGGTGTCCCTCATGAAATGGTGAAGAAAGATATCACATAATTCATGTATTGACACTTTGCAATCTGTTGTGATTGTTGAAGTAATGATGCTGTGGATGGGAGAAGAATGTGTTTTGTACCAGAGGGAAATGACTTGCAGCCTTTTGAGTTTTTTAAAAAGTAACTAGAGATAACTAGTTACTTCTCAGAAATGGAAAAACTGTAAAGAAATGTAAAACTTTTAAAATAGTAACAGTAATGGGATCTAACTATGTTTGGGGGCCTTGGAACTATTAAAAAGTACATTTCCAATACTTTAATGATAGTTCCAATGAAGCTCAATGCTTAAACCTCTTTATGTTTTTCTCCATGTTGGCTGAATCAGAATTCCCTTTTTATCATACTCATTTTATATGATCTTGGTTGAATAGTTGCATTTGACCATCTCTGTATTCTCCTTCCAAAGGAAGGATCTCTGATTCTCCTCCAGGTCTAAGGACGTTATCATACAGGGTCTAAAGCAGTGCCATCCCCGTCGCATCCCCATCCCATTCCACTTCCTTTTCCCCTGTGTTCACACGACGTTGCAGAGAAACCCCGCCCATCCCCGTCCCATCCCTATCCCATTGCGGTTCTTTTCCCCGTGTCTTCACACGACGTCGCACCCATCCCCGTCCCATTGCGGCATCATCCGGCATCATCCCCGTTCTTTTGAATGCCGGATTCTTTTGGGAATTACATTTCTGCCGCAACCAGAATGATACCGGAATGATGCTGCTTTCTTTTTGCCGGTAAGTTCTGGATTGAAAAGGAACCACAATGGGACGGGGATGCGACAGGGATGAGACTGCTTTAGGCCCCGTGTGATAACGTCCTAAGTTAGAGCTAAGTATATTCCAGCTGGGTGTTCTCCTGTTGTTTCAATGGATCTTGAAGCTGAAAACATAGCAGTTTCAAGCATTTTTAAAAAATGTTGTGACAAAAGGCTCATACAGCTTGTGTTTTATTCAGAACTAAGTCCCACTTTTAAAATGTAATTTGGAGAATTCACCCTAAGGATCTCCATGCAGAAGCCAGTATTACAGACTGTCATCCCAGCTAAAAGTGTAGATGGTTCAGACATTGATTTTAGATAACAAAAAGCCCTTCTCTCCACCTGCAATCATCTTTTAAAGATGTAGAAGGAATATAAGCCCCATGCTTTGGGACACAGACCTGATGCTGGCTGACAAGGGGTTAAGAAGACATTTTCTTTTTCTCTAAGAACAGGTACCTTAGCTTTTCAAGGTGTTTTTCTTTGTTGGTACTAATAATAAGTGCTGTTGAAGCCATGGTGAATTACCTGATAGCCTTGTGGAATAAGAACAATTTTCTCTCTTCTTATTGCAGCAGTGTTAACCACAGTGTACTGCCAAAAAGAGGAGATGCATCAAAAAAAAAAAAAGACTTAAGTTACAACATATGCCTGCATAAAATTTGCATATGCTAATGTCTAACCTTAGTTGCATATTTAGAAATAATGGATGACATCCTGTACAAGGATTTCTAAGCTAGTGACAGATCTGTACTGTGTTCAGTAATACTTATTGTTGTGTGCCTTCAGGTCAGTTCCTACTTAAGGCAACCCTAAAGTGATCCTATAATGGGGGGAGGGGGTTTGCCAAAATTTGTTTAGAGGGGGTTGCCTTTGCCTTTCTTGGAGAGAATGTGACTTGTCCAAGTTCACCCAGTGGATTTCCATGGCTGAACAGTGAATCAAACCCCGGTCTCCAGAGCAACAGTCCAACACTGAAACCACTACACCACACTGGCTCTCTACTATGTATTCATAATTGTGACACTATTGCCATGATCATAAATGCCTCCCTCTGCCATCTTCCTTACCAGCCAGCAACTACATTGAACAATTTAGGTCTGTTCAGTTAGCAATCTGGGTGCAGAAGAATGACATTTCCAGCCCCTTCCCAATAGTGAGTGAGACTGTGACAATCAGACTGCATCAGGACCCCTTGTTGCAGCCTCACTCAGTGCAACTGTTGGTTGTTAAAGTGGGGTTGGTGAGGCTGGTGAGTTAAGGTGGAGATCCAGCCAGGAATATGGTTGCTGGACAAGCATGGATTGGAGAGTCTAAAAAATGTCCCATCCCAGCTGGGCATTTTGGACCCACCAATCCTAGATTCCTGCCTTGTTTCAGGCCACATTTTGTCAATCTCCAGTTGGACTGGAGATTGACAAAATGTGTCTGGAACAAGGCAGGAATAGCTGGCTGAGCTTGGCCTCGGCTCCACCTCCTTCCCTCCTGAGTCACTTCTCCTAATTGGCATGTGGGCCGGTGGCCAAGATGGTGGCTGCCAGCCCCAAGCCCTCCACTGTGCTCCCCACAGAGCCAGAGACAGTGCAAGAAGGAGGCCTGCTTCCAGGACAGGTATGGAGAAGAAAAAGAGGGAGTCCTCCAGTACAGTTCAAGGTCTCCTCTGGACCTGGCTCCAGTGCAGCTGCCACATAAAGACTTGGCCAACCAGCTGAACTCACTGTCCTCCAGCACAGTGGCAAAGCCTCCTCCGGACCCTGGGCCCAGTGCAGCCACTGTGCAGGGATTTGGCCAGCTAGTCAAGCCCCATGTCCTCCAGCGTTGCCACCATTGCTGCCTCCAGGGCCTGGCAGGCCTTGTTGGGGGAACTGGGGGGCTAGACCACACTGCTGCTGCCACCAGGGCATGGTAAGGCCTCACTGGGGGGCTTGAGCATGACTAAGATTGAAACATGCATTTATATTAATGTTTTTTTTAATTTTATTAATGATTTTGGCTTTTAGTTAGTTGTATCCTCCATTTTTCTTGAATGGTCTACATTTTGTCCCAGTTTTGTGGTAGAGAATTATGGCAACCCTAGCCAGGAAGCATTACTTAGGCCTGGAACAGATGAGCAGGAAGGCGTAGCCTGGGATTTGTACTTTTGTGAAATATTTAGGGCCTCTGCAGATGGGTGGCTCTGGTCCACCTCGGGAAGCAGCGGATTGGGGCTGCGGCAACCCCACACCACTGCCCCGATCCTCCCTTTTGCCGCCCCGAAAAGAGCGGCAAAATGCCACTCCTTTTAGGGGCAGCAAAAGGCCACCCTAAGAGCCAGCGTGTGACTCTTCCTTGCCCTTTTTGGCTCAGTGTGTCAGAACACTGCACTGGGAGGGCGTCCTGATGCCGTGTGCTGTGCATAATGGTGTGTGGTGTCAGGAGGGCGTCAGCATGGGGTTGGGGCAGCCGACGTGCGGCTGGCCCACCCCAACTCTACCTCCAGGCCGGCCTTTTGGGCTGGTCTGCAGAGGCCCTTAGCCTTCTCTGTCAGAGAACTCTGGTGCCACAACAAACTACAGATCACAGGAAGTATCCTCTATCAGACCCTTTCACCCATTATTTTCAGCCTTCCTCATGTCCTGGGTCTTTATGCGATATTCACATAATTACATTCTCCAGTGTTTCATAGGTCATCACAGCCTCTGTAGCCCATGTTGGCTTCCAGCAATTTGATATTAAAATATGGCTGGATCATAGGGATATTGGGGCCTTTACAGTTTGTGGGAACCTTCTCTGTTTCCCACAAGTGGAATTATGGAGATTGTGAGAGGGGCTTTTCCACTGCAGTGCAACTCAGAAGTGAAATAGCCTCCTCTTGGAGGACCAATTGATACCAGTGCTGTCTTGAATCCAGTGCTAAACTAAAACATAACTTTTATCACAGTTATTGGGGGTCTAATATTTTTGCCTAGATCAATGCAGGTACATTTTTTTAAAAAAAGTTTCAATTTGCATTAATTGTAAAAATTTGTTTGATTTCAGTTATTAAATTATTTTCTTTAATGAATCAAAATGATTGTCAACTAAATGAAAACTGAAATTTTAAAATTAAATTTAGGATTTAAACTATGTTCAACAGCTTGGCACCTTTAAATTGTTTTCAAATGTATGTATCTCTGCACTGACTTGAGACTTTATGACATAGTGTGGGATGTAAATACAAATATTATAAATAAATAAATAAATAAATAAATACACCTTGAAAAGAAGGGTTGAACAGATCAATATATTTCCCATCCATGTCAGTTTTGAATGAATTTGTTTATGCCTATTTTCATGCTTTTTCTCCATTTTTCTGCATATCTGTGCAGGAAAAAAAATCATTATTTTAAACATATTTTTACAAGATCTGCATTTTTGTATTCAAAACTCAAAAATATGCATTTTAATACGCACTTATGAATTTTACCCTAAAACACATTTGTCTGTGCCCTTTTTCCTATTAAGTCCATTTTTATATGCATTTTAACCTGAAACATGTTATTTCAGAATTCATTTGGATATGTTAGTTGACCCAAGAACAAAAGACGTCAAGATGTTTTATTGGGAGATGTACATGAATCATGCAGTTATATATCAGTAGCTTTTTATCCTGATGCTAACTCACCCCGCCCCCCCCAAAAAAAACCCCACACATTGTAAGCAGCCCAGCCGACCCCTAACACAATAATTTCTGTGTTATTAGAGAGAAAGGGGATCAGTAGGGATGATTCCAACTGGATACACTGCAATAGACAACTGAAGGGACCTTCACGGATCTTTAAGACACTCCTGCAGGTGATGTTCTTCCAATGCCTGCACCTCCAGGGAAGAAGCAGCATCCATTCCAGCTGATCATCTTCACCCCACATATTTTCAAGCATAGAAATAGCAATATTGAGGGAGCTGTATAGTTTTCAAACAGTAGCATCACTAGGGTTAGCATCACCCGATGCTGTACCTCATGGTGTCACCCCCATCCCAGTTGACTTCCTCTCATGCCACACCATACAGAATCCTCAGTAATGTGGTTTTTGTACTAATGTTAGTCGTAAATCCTAATCCCCATATTTCCCTGAATGTAATGGTAATAGTTGTAACATGAACAACTAGCAAAATTAAAACTGTACCTTTAAATTACAATATCATATGCTCAGCCTAAATATATTTACATGTACATAGTTTCCTGTGGTTAATATTAAAATCTGGTAAGCTCTGGGGGGGGTTAAGGAAAAATTTAAAGGAATTTTTTCCAAAAATAAATAAATAATATTTTCAATTAAAATTAATTTTTATTTAAAAAATTTAAATTTAAAAAATTACAAAACATTTCTCCTCTCACTGAGCCTCGCCCCACTCACATCATCTCTTCATTGTAAAGGAATGCAGGTGAACATCATAGCCAGTTTCTGCCCAAAAGCACACGTGTCACCCTTACCTTAGCCTGTCACCTGGTGTGGCCTGCACCCCCCCTGCACACCTCCCCCCCCAGTGAGGCCCCTCCATGCAAAGTGTGGTTTTGGAGGCATTATTTTTATTGTTGTGCAGCCATAAAACAATTCTTACCGCCACAATAACCAAAGGAATTATTTATGATGGCATACGTCCAGCTTATTCATCAACAGAATTTGCCAGAATTTGTAGAAGTGTAAAGCACCACCCTCTACAGTCGGTTACGACTAGACATACATGTCAAGGGACTACCTTTACCTTTACCTTTACCTTTTTAAAAACTGATGATGACTGCATGCTGAACCACATATTAGTCCAGCAAATCTGAATTAGGGTGTATCTATACTGTACAAATAATGCAGCTTGATACTACTTTAATTGCTGTGGGTCCAACCTATAGAATCATGGGATTTGTAGTTTAGGGAGGCACCATGACTTTTTGGCAGAGAAAGCTAGAGATGTTGTAAAACTACAAATCCCAGAACTCCATAGTATGAAGCTACAGCACTTGAAGTGATATGAAACTGTATTATTTCTGCAAAGTAAATTCACCCATAAAAAAGCAAGTCAAGCAGAATTATTGAGCATTTCTATAAATAATAGGATTGGACCTTCAGATCTCATCTTCCCCTTATGATGATATAGAATGAGAAGATGGTTTATTGCTCCTTGTTCTGGAATCTCTCTGCTTTTCCTCTGGAGTTTATCACATGGGACAATTGGAAATATAAACAGTGATTAACCCGTGATAATTCCACAATTGTGCTAATGGTTTTCACATGACGTTATGTTCAAAGTGATATTATCCCATGAATAACCCATTATTATCATGCAGCTGTGCTAGTTTTCATATGACGTTGAGGTGAAACGTGATTAAAATGCCATTAACCCCTGAATAACCAGACAGAAAACAGCAGCAAATCATTCACAGGATTTTCCCATGAATGGCCTTTTGCTGTTTATTGCCTGGTTATTCCCTGGTTATTCACAGGATAATGGCTCTTGTGTTAATCTCATTTTAATCACATTTTAATGTCAATTTCTCGAGTTAATCACTGTTTAAAGTCCCATTTCCCACCATGTGATAAACTCCTCGGACGACTTGCTTCCACTAGGTGCATGGATATCCAGTGATGGCATAATCTATAATGAAACACCAGGGGGACTTCATCCATTGAAAATAACTTTTTCAGATATACCACAACATTCTGGTATTGATTGCTGTTTACCTACTGTTAGTATATATGAATTTCCTTCTGGAATGAAAAGCATGGTATAAATATTAAATAAAACATGGAAATTAAATATACATGAAATCTATAATGCACTGGTAACAAGGGAAGGGGAAAATATTAAAATAAGTCACTTTGGGCTTCTAATATTTCTCTAATAACCAATATCACTCACAATATCCTTAACGGTATCCATAACAACTACTGCTGCCCATAGATATTTTAATTGCATCTATTTTAGAATTGTTAGTGGTTCATTTTGACAAGAGAAAAAAGCACTCTTGACAAAAGTCATCATGATCATGCATTTTAGGTTGGGAATGAGAAAGTCTTGGTGTTGACGCACTTGGTGTGCTTCTGCCACAAGATCAAGGGTATTATCTCATACTTGTCAATACTGACAGATCAGCCAGGACAACAACAACTGCTCTTTTGCATTCCTACTTTCTCCATTTGTTTTAAAACACCCAGAAAGAGAGCCACATGTTTTTTTCTTCTTCTAAACAACTGGCTTCAATTAGCCCAGCAGGATGCAACCTGTTTTCTTGCTCTGGCACAGAAGGCAGAATAAAGTCTTGCAGTTCCCAACAAAAGGAGGTGGTGGTGTCGCTACAAGGTTTGCTTCAATAGGTTGTGTGACTGCAATCATTTCTTTAAGAAGGGTTTTCCTTGAAGGGATACCCTTTCAGTTGCAGCACCCCCAGAATTGTAAACTAGGTCATCTTTCCGTTTCTCTCTCACAGATTTCCCCTCCTTAATGGATTTCCGGTCCTTCCCTCTATTCCTTAAAAGAGAATCATTATTGAAGAGAAACATTTCTAATTTCAAAATATTTTCTTCTTTCAGTTTTGTAGATCGGTTTGCTCTCAGGATTTGCACAAATGTTAAGGCTTAATGTCACTAGTTTTCTTCTCCTCACTAACCCCCTCCCCGCATGGGAAGAAGATGTAGACATGAACACAGAGCTTATTCAGTGACCAGATCTAAGAAAAAAGTGTGATTTCAAGCAGGGTCTGATTAAGACATTTTACAATAATATATTTACAATAATATATTCATTGCCCAAATCAATGAATGTTCATTTTGTTTATGTGTATACATGCATATGTACTCATGTGAATGCACATAAACACAATGAAAATATTGCATTTATTGACTGGGTGTTTTTTTCTTACTTTAGGCTTTCCGAAATTCAGCACAGAGAGCCAGTGTGACTTAGTGGTTTGAGTGTTGGACAGTGAATCTGGAGACCAGGGTTCAGTTCCCTGCTTGGCCAAGTCACATGCTCTCAGCCTCATGGGAAGGCAATGGCAAACATCTTTGGAACAAATCTTGCAAAAAAAGAAAAAATTGATAGGGTTGCCGTAGGGTTGCCATAAGCCATAAACTTGACTTGAAGGCACACAACAACAAATTCAGCACATAAATACCAAGGATTTCTGATTTAAAATAATACTTGAAATAGTAAAACATGTTCTTCCCCATGAATAATTTTGTCCTCTTTTTGTCTAGCCACATCCTTGTGACCACACTCTGATGTTTAGTCAATACATGTCCCCAGTTTTGATCTGTAAAATGTTAGAAGGTATACTGATCTAGAGATTGCCTTGAGTGACCTTTCCATGTTTTCTATACACATAACTTCTCTTGGGTAGCTTGTGACTCTCAGCAATGAGACCACACAAATAACATTCATGTTATCATCTCCAAAGCCCTTTCTTCATGATATCAATGTGTGCAAGGGGTTTCTTGAGATCTATGCCAGCCAGAGTAAAACTAATATAGACTGCATCAGCACTGCAGAAATAATCCACTTTGACACCTCTTTAACTGTCATGGCTCAATGTTATGGAATTCTTAGAATTGTAATTTTGTTAGACATTTAGCCTTCTCTGTCAGAGAACTCTCATGTCAAAACAAACTACAAAACCCAGAATTCCATAACATTGAGCTATGGCACTTAAAATAGTGTCAAACTGGATTAATTCTGCAGTGCAGATGCAGCCATAGTTCCGTCCATAATTTCCTTAATACCACGAATAGCTCTCCAAACACTTCTGCATTGTATCAAGAAAAATTGCTTGTAGCTATAATTGGAAAAAGATTTGATAAAACAGAAACCATTACAAAAAAATAGATTCATTTTAAAAAAACAAACCCTGATTTTTCCAAATAAGAACAGAGCAAGCTAACAAGGTGTCCTATGGGTCCTCATCCACCATGCCTTATGTTTATTAAATATTTAATAGAAAGATTGCAACCTACATAGAAAACACAGGGTTCCTGACTTCCCTGGCAACAGGATCATTAGGCAAAATGCAACAAACTGATTTGACAAGCTACAAATGGACTACAGTCTGGTACCCATTATTATTGTATTCTTTTTTGTTGCCTGATTCCCTTTACAACTCATCCATACCCAGTGGATTCTGAGAATTAAAGAAGTTTGAGTGCAAGGAAAATCAGGATGGGAAGAGACAGTGAGAAGAGAGACACCACTCTAGCCCTTTCCCACATCCCTTGCAGCATTGGCCTCAATGGGTTTGGGCTTAATAGGGACTGCATAAGCTTGAAGAAAGATGTTCCTCCATTTGCCCCAAAGACATCCCATCCCTATTAAGACCTTAAGGGTGAGAAGGGGATGGAAGTGAGTGAGCAAGAGAATGCACATGTGCATCCTCAGTACCTCCAGGCTTAGTGGTGACACTAATGTCCATTGGTGGCACAGTGGTTAAATGCCTGTACTGCAGCCATTTACTCATAGACCACAAGGTTGTGAGTTCAGTACTAGCCAGGGCTCAGGCCTGCATCCATCTAAGGTCGCTAAAATGAGTACCCAACTGTGTGTGGGGGGGGGGGGGGGGGGGGGGAAATGAGCTTACAGTTGTAAACCACTTAAACATCCCATAGCACGATATGAAGCGGTATATAAATGAAGCTGCTTTGCTATTGATCTCCTTCCTTCTCTCCCACCCAAGTGAATGAGTGAGTGACTCAGGGAACTTTAAACTTTAAATGTTGTGGCCTAAACTATGAGGTGTTTAATTCTCCTGGCAGACAGAACATACACACACAGGGGTGGGTGGTGCACAATTCTTGTGGCAAATGGAGGGGGAAAGAAAGCAGGACAGGGGGAGGAGATAAGGAGAGAGCCAACATATAAGCTTCAAGGGAAGTGTGAAGGGGCATGGTGATGGATCTCTCCACCTCCCTTCTGCTTGACCTGCTCCCTGCATCCATCTTGGAGGTGTTCCATTAACCCAGCTGTTTATGCGAATAACTGAAAACTTGCAGGGCTTCTGAAGTGGAGGGATCCCTTTGAATATCTGAGATCTGTATACATGCATATATTGAACTAAAAGAAAATGGTGACAACACACTTTCTGGATGTAAGTAACCACCCACCAACTTAAAGACCATCACCCCTCCTCACGGTTCCATCCCGATCCTGATTTTCACAGAACGCGTGTATAAAAAAGCAGTTTTCCCCCCGAAACCTGCAGAATAGAGTGTTATTTTGAAACTACTTTAATTTCTAAAAGAAGTGCTTTTGTCTTGAAAATAGACAAATGTTTTGTGTTCCAACAACAATGGGGATAGGTTGAGGATGAATTATTTGCTAGTGTAGATCCAACGCTAGAGCTCTCTTTTTTTAAAAAAAAAAATGATTTCTTCTAACTGTGCTCCATTTTAAGTTATACTGTAAGCCACCCTAGGTTTGATTATTTGGAGAAATGCAGGATATAAAATAAATAAATATAGCTTGGAAAAGTTACTTTTTGAAAACCTTTTCTTTCCAGCTGACTCCAAGGACACTGTCTCTGTGCTGAACCAGTGTCTGCTGTGAGTAATATCTAGGGGTAATCGTGTTGGCCATATAGCAAATCCAATAACATCAAAACAATGATACCTTGCTTCTTCATCAAGCAAACAGGAGGGAAAAATTTGTGTTTCTGGTCTTATTTCAAATGTGGGGCGGGCTATCTGCAGGCTGGCACCTCCCTCTTTGGCCATGTGGTCACTGGAAGATTTTCAAAGTCAAGGAAATTTAATGTCCATTTGCAATTCAAAAAACATGTTTCCTTGGAATCTAGCATGTTTCCTTCTTAGTGTGAAGCCACAGGCTCCTATGTAGGTAGAGAACACTGAATTTTTCAAGAATACTTCATGCTGTTAATAATGGACTGGATGAGGGCAAACAAATTAAAGCTTAATCCAGACAAGAAAGAGGTGCTCTTGGTCAGTTGTAAGGCAGATCAGGAAATTGGGGCTTTGCCTGTGCTGGATGGGGTTACACTCCCCCTGAAATTTCAGGCTCACATTGGGTGTGCTCCTGGACTTCACTCTGAGCCTGGATGCCGAGGTTTCAGCAGTAGCATTTGCACAGTTAAAATTAGTGCTCCAGCTGTGCCCATTCCTTCAGAAGTCAGTTCTGGGTACATCTTGTTTGGACTACTGCAATTCTACGTGGGGCTGCCTTTGGAAGCTTTTCGGAAACTTCAGCAGGTTCAAAACACTGCAGCCAGAATGCTGACCAGAGCCAGTTATAGGGTGCATATAACTCCTGTATTGAAACAGCTTCACTGGCTACTGGTTCGTTTCCAAGCACAATTCAAAGTGCTGGTCATGACCTATAAAGCCCTACATGGTTTATCTCCCCATACAAACCAACCAGTGCCCTAACATCCTGAGGAGAAGACTTTCTCTTGGTCCAATCACCATCACAGATTCACTTGGTGAAGACACAAGAGAGAGCCTTCTCGTTGGCTGCTCCTACCCTGCGGAACTCCCTTCCACAGGAGGCTAAACTGGCTTCCTCCCTGATGGCCTTTTGCTGACAAGCAAAAGCATTTTTATTCCAGCAAGCTTTTTAAAATCATGCAAGCCTGCTTTTATGGGGAGGGGAGGGGATTTAGATTATGTTTTTAACATTTGTATGCTTTAAATTTTAACCTTCTAGTGTTTTAATTAGGTTATTTTAATTGTTTTTAAACATGTTGTTTTAATGTGTTTTATATTGCGAGTTGCCTTGGGTCCCTTTTTTGGGGAGAAAGGTGGGATAGAAAATGTGAGCATGACTACTGGCCATATTCGGTTGATTGTGGGAACTGTATTCCAAAAAAAGTAACATCTTCCAAACTCTGTTTGGAAGTACCTGAAGGGGCAGACCCACATGTGTTGTGTTGTGCTGTTAGCTAAGTAAAAAGAATTTCAGGAATATACAAGCAATATATCCCAGCATATGGGACAAACCTCCTCAAAACATGCCTGAGGTGGATGTATTTTGTATTCACTCAAATGTATGTGGTTGGACGGAGCACTCTTAGGGGTCTCAGGCCTTAGTTCATCAGTTTCCCATCAGGTGTCCAGGGTTTTGTAAAGTCACCTTATTTTGTTCTGCCTTTCATACATTTCTTGCACTGCTTTGAATGGACACCTTTGTAAGTTTTGCTTTACAAGGTGGAATGTCATTGAATGTCAGTTTCTCATGGCCAGAATGAATTAATGCAGAAAAGTTCTGAAAATGAAATGGGTCAGGAATATTCCTTTTAATCAGAAAATTGACTCTTAGAAAGAAGACATATAAGATTCCCTAGCATCCATACCATTCTGCAGCAAGGCTGGGATGCCATTGTGTAAAAGCATTCAGCCATATGTCTTCAGTATATTTAACTTCAATAAATCCCAGCCTAGCACAGCTGCAGAAGCAATCAGCGGGTCTGAGCCAGTTCCTTAGCAAGAACAATTTTAATGACTTTAAGGTGGGCGCTATTTACATTATAAATATTTTCTTGTTATCCTCACTTTGTGCAACCACCTCCAAATATGATTTCAGCATGATTCTGCAGTGGGTGATAAGTGTGAGTTTTAATTCCTTTGCTAATTAGCCCAAAGCAGGACCAGTGTGAAATGCAAATGATGCTTTAATTTGTTGCTGTGTTCACTTATGTTTGTACACATAAGAGTTTCTTTTTTCTAACTAAATAGATTCCTGGGCATCTTCTGGAATCCTGAAGTCTCATGATGGTCAAAACATGGCATGTTCTTCAGACTTCTAAGTAGAATTTTCCTAAAACTTTTTTTTTAAAATGAAAAACATATGCTCAAAGCTGTAAGTAGGTATGGAGGAAGGAATGGGGAGGAGGCACGGTTAACCTTTTGAATGCCAGCCATTTTTCTCTCAAAACCATGACTTTAAGAGATTAAAGTCTATTAATCTGCAGTGCTATTTATTTATTTATTTATTATTTTCGTTGGTGGTTTTTTTTTTTTTTTTTTTTTTTTTTTTTTTTTTTTTTTTTTTTTTTTTTTTTTTTTTGTATACTTGTTTTTAATATTGCCTACTTTAATACTGTTTTTGGGGTGGGTGGGTTAGGAAATGATTGTTTTGAATGTTGTAAGCTGCCCCGATTGCATTGCAGAGGGGCAGGATAAAAATAAATTTTATTATTATTATTATTATTATTATTATTATTATTATTATTATTATTATTATTATTATTATCTCTAATATCCTTTATTTGTCACTGACTGCAGCTTCAAGGGGATGATTTTCATTTCTAGGGCAGATGACGGATGGAAAGGAATAAGAAAACAATTACAATGAATGTCTGTATTGCTGAAAACTTCATGCTTTCATCCTGGATCTTTTTTCTCTTCTGAAGGGCTCAGACCTATCTTCCTAAATATGTTGGATCAAATGACCAAAACCCAAAAAAAGGTTTGAGGTTCATGTGAAGAGTTTCACAAAGGAAAGACATCTGAAACATCCCTGCTACAAGCCTCACAACTTAGGTTCTGCTCCATCTGATCCTACACTTCTTGGGTGAGAAACTCCCAATGACATCAACATGAGCTCCCATTTCAAGGTCAACTATCAACTGATCCTTCCAGGGAAAACTGTCATTGGGGCTATGGTGGAAGAGGAAGGATAGATCCCTTTTTGCTACCATACACAGAAATATATGCACATATTTCTCCCACAGCTGTTATTTGGAGATGGTAATTGACCAGGCACATTAAACAAAGAGAACTTATAGCACTGTTGAGACTATTTGCTACAAGATCTTTTTATATACTGATACAGACTTTTTATATATTGATACAATTGATTGAATATAGGCCTATAGACTTCCTTCTCATGTGGGAATCAGTTGTAACATGGGGTAGATTCACAATGGTTCAATTGGTGCAAATGTTGTAGGTCCCACACTATCTAGGGAACTAATGCTGGACGAGAAAGGGGTTATGTGCTTCTTCTGCTTCCCATTATTTCCTGAATCTCCAAGTATTTCTGTTTTCATCAGTGTTTTATGCGTTCTTTAAATAATTGAGGGAAAATGCATCTGATCAGGCCACTACTCTCATGAAATGGCAGGATTGAAAATGAGTTCATGCATGAAGATGTTGATGCTGCTGTCTCATGTACATTGTATTTTATGTGTTATTTATTTATCTGTTGATTTGATTTCTATTCCGATTTGTGCATATGCATTTAATTTGTGCATATGCACAAAAATAGTCATATTTTTCAAACTGCTCCAGAACAACTGCTTTGATCAGGCCTTGCTTTCAGTAATGGAAACACCACACTGGACACTGGAAATAATGTGTTGCCTCCGTGTAATGTTCGCCAGTTCGTTCCAGTTAAAAAGACCCATCCTATTCAGGCAAAAACACTCAGAAAAAGCAGAGATTGTGAAACAGAGGCATCGAACCCTTGCCTTAATGGTTGTAACATAAAAATGTCCTCTTGTGATTACAGTCCCTGCTCAAACTCTGTTTAGAAAATAGCGGATTACACAGTACATTGCAAGCAACTTGCTTTTCTGCTGCTTCGGCTTTTGTTGCCCTGGCAACTTCAAGGGTAAAAGAACATTCTGACTTGGAAACCACAGTGTGTGTGTGTATGCACATGCCACATGCACACCTCTGTACAAATAAATGTAGTGAGTGTTTAACACAAAACTTTTACCACTCTGAGAAGAGAATTTTCAAAGTCTGAAAGGTTTGTTCCTTTTCCTTTTCTCAAGAGTGGGAAAAAGGCGCAGCATTGTGTGCAGGAGTGATGGACCAGTGCATAAAAGCTGCTTGTTTTCAGGAGGGTTTGGAGGGGAGTTGAAATTTGTAAAGCCACATTCTCTTCTCTTCACTCAGAAGGGGAGAGCTTTCCACATTGTCTTTAAAGAGGCGGCCCAGCAGGTGTCCCTATAGTTGGACTGCAGAGCATTGAGAAAAACCTGAAACTCAATGAATGAGAAAAGACAATCCTTCCAAATGTGACTGAATGTATTAGCCAGTATGTAGACTCTCTATACCCAATATTCAGAGAGCAGCTGTGTAAAAGGGTGATGGATTTATAATTCAATTTCACATAAAATCTTCTTGCCCTTACTATAGGCCTCGGCAGATGACTAATAAAGTTGTCTCCGAGACCTGGAAGAGGAGGGGCAGCCACACACGCGGCACCCCTTCCTCTTCCCGAGGTTGCCCTCGGAGCTGCCACCCCTCCGCATGACCGGCGCTCCGGAGGCAATCTCCTGCCGCAGCGTCCTCACACGCTGCGGCGGAAAAGGCAGGGAAAGTGCGCCCTACGCTTTTAGGGCGCACTTTCCCTGTCTTCTAAAAGGAGCGCCAATTTGGCACTCCTTTCAGGGATGCCACAGGAGCGCCGCGATGCAGAGGCTGCGGTCCCACAGCGCTCCGTCCGGCGGCGTCCTGGAAGCACTCGTGTGCTTCCCCCCCATGTTTGATACTCCCTAGATTAGGGCTACATAAGTATTTGTTATTGTTGTGTGCCTTCAAGTCATTTTTGACTTATGGCAACCCTAAAGCAAATGTATTATGGGTTTTCTTGCCAAGACTTGTTCAAAGGGGCTTTGCCTTTATCTTCCTCTGAGGCTGAGAGAGTGTAATTTGCCCAAGGTAACCCAGTGGGTTTGCACGACTGAGCAGGGATTAGAATACTGGTATCCAGCGTTGTAATCCAATGCTCAAATTACTACACCACACTATACCACTCTTGTAAAAGACACTCATTTTCCCATTTTTCCCATTTTACAATCATTTCATTCCTCAGTTTGCAATGTTTTTAAAAATTATACATATAGTGGGGCCTTGTTATCTGCTGGGGTTTGGTTCTAGGACCTGCCATGTATCACAAAATCTGTGGAAGCTTGAGTCCCATTAAGTACAATGGCATAGTAAAATGGTATCCCTTATATAAAATGGAAAATCAAGGTAAGCTGTGGATGCTTGAATCCATGGATAAAAAAATCCGTGGATAAGGAGGGATGATTGTATTATACACACAGTCAGTGTCATGATTCAGGGATATCTGGTCTCATTCAAAAGGAAGTGACACCTCTGAAAGAATCAAGAGTTTCCAATTCATTCTATTTTTATTTTACCGGCATATTCTGAGGTTTCCATCAAAACACTTTCCCTCATACCCCTCACTTGTATTCATCCTCCTCTTCATCCCAATGATCATGTGTCACATATAGACTCATGCCACATTTCAGAAATTGATTTTCACCAGTTTCAACTAAATATTAGGATCATTTTGTTTTAGTGCAAATATGGCGCTTATCTCACCTGATCTCTCTTGAATCTGTGTGCTAGAAACATAAGCTGAGTTTACTGACAGCAGCCATCTTAACTAGTTCCAGGATAATATAAACAGACAAATAGAGATACATTTAATGTAGGAAAACAGTGGGTTAATTAAAACTGACCTAGGAAGATGGAATAAGAAATCCTTGATAATACTGGGAGTTCCCAAGAAATCCTTTTTAATAAAGAAAACATCATCTGGATCTCCAGTATGAAATTGGTTTATACAGGAACAAAACCTAGGACTTTCAGATTCAGGTTGAGTCTCCCTTATCTGAAATGGTTGGGACCAGAAGTATTTGGATTTTGGATTATTTTTTAAAATTTTTGAAATATCTGTATTTGCATATGCATAGGTAATGATATATCTTGGAGATGACACCCAAGTCTAAACACAAAATTCTTGTGTTTCATATACACTGTATACACAAAGTCTGAAGGTAATTTTATACAATATTTTAAATAATTTTGTGCATGAAGCAAATTTTGTGTACATTGAACAATCAGAAAGCAAAGGTGCCACTATCTCAGCCACCCACGAAAAAAGTTTGGTTTTTGGAATATTTCAGAATTCTGTATAAAGAGACTCAAGCCCAATCTAGAGGTTCTCTGTCACTTTCCACAATGCACTACATGCTCATGCAGACACATAGGACATTATCACACGGGGTCTAAAGCAGTCCCATCCCCGCACCATCCCCGTCCCATTCCGGATCCTTTGCTCCTGTGATCACATGATGTCGCACAAAACCCCGCCCATCCCTGCACCATCCCCGGCTCATTGCAGCATCATCCCCGTTCTTTGCAATTCCTCTTTCAAAGAGGAATTACAACTGCCACAACCAGAATCAATCCAGAACCATACTGGAATGATGCTGCTTTCTCGTCTGAAGCTACGGGGTCCATTCCGGTATGGTTCTGGATTGATTCCATGCTGCTTTCTTGCCGCTTTGAGACCCCGCGTGTGATAAAGTCCATTGTAATTGGTGGATCAAGAAGCAACATCTCCCTAAAACTAGCCCTCTGGCTTCTTGTGCAATTAGGGAGGAAACAGGCAGGAGAAAGCAGTCTGGGCCCTTGCCTCATTTCATGCAATCATAGTTTGGACTACTTTCAAAAGTCCTCTGCAAGCCGTATTTGGTATGACCTCAGATGATTGGTATGAGTGATCTGGCCCTTCCACACCTGCCCAGGTGGAAAAAGGAGGTAAGGAGAGAGTAGAAAGTAGCAAGATAGGAGGGTTGATCTCACCCACTTTTAGTTGTGACCCCCACTCATTCCTGGAATATGACTTCTAACAGTGAGAGGGAAACAGTCTGCAACAGAAACAGTGTTGCTGACTGAGGAGCTTATTGCTTGGGGTTTTAAGCTGCAGCCCAGGAGGTGGGATGGAGGTGGGGATTATCACATGTTAAATAGCCACCAAATCACTGGCCACCATCAGCCGGGTCCCAGCCGGGATCAGCCAGCGCTTTTTAGAAACCAGAAAGCATTCCGATTTCTAAAAAGCGCCGTCTGAGCCCAGCTGGGACCTGGGCTGATGGTGGCCAGCAATTTGGCGGCGATTTAGCATGTGATAATCCCCACCTCCATTCCAGATCCAGTCCGAGAGGCTTGATTCAGTTTAAAACTCCAAGCAATAAGCTCCTGATTCTGGTGCTACATGGTCTCTCCTTTTTTTCCTATATACTAAAAAAAGAACACTGTCAAGGGATGCTGTTTTAGTACTATCTCTTTATGTACCATAACAGTCAATTAAGGCTGCATTCTTCAAGTGAAAATACACATTCCTGGCTTGTACTATAAATCTCCAAAAAGCTGAGGCATCCAGTGTGTGAACTTGAAAATAGAATTTTCACAGCTTACCATCAAATGCCATCTTTATGGTTTTGTCTAATCTTTGCAGAAAGGACTGTCCTCTGCTGCTAAGTAAGTGTGACCACTGACTGTTAGATGTAAAAAAAAAAAAAAAGTCCTATTTGAATACTTTCTGGAGATCAGCCTCCACTTTTCTTTAAAGAAGAATAGTTATTATTTGTTATGGGGGACTACAAACAAATACCAGGCACTGTAGACTTTTCAGAGAAAGGAACTGGCAAAACCACATCTGAGTATTCCTTGCCTAAGAAAACCCTATGAAAAAAAATATGGGGTCATCATAAGTTGACATTTGGCTTTAAGGAGAACAAGTGCATGCACACACACATACCATGCCTTCCACTTTTAAGGACAGAGATACAAATTTTCTTCCTACAGACTTCAGTAGTAATCAACATGATTTGAATTATGAGTTTACCACACTTAGCTCAAGGATGCTGCTGCCACATGACAACATTAGTGCAGTTTGACACTGCTTTAACCGTCATGGACTCCATCCTATGGAATCCTGAGATCTGTAGTTTGCTGTGGCACCAAAGCTCTCTGATAGATAAGACCAAATGGCTCACAAAACTACAAATCCCAGAATTCCACAGTATTGAACCATGATAGTTAAAGTGGTGTCAAACTGCTTAAATTCTGCAGTGTAGATGCAGCTTGTGTGGTATGGAAACATTTGACAGTATCTTTTGATAACACCAAACCCTAACACCAACACATCAACCAGACTTCTTTCAATCAAATAGGTGAAAAGAATGATATGCATGCATGTATGAATCAATTCGTATATAATACCATTGAACCCATAAATCAATGTAGGTGGTGGAAGCAGTGTAGGTGGCAGCATGGAAGTAGGAGTGAATTGGCCTTGGGTGTTGCAATGTCAGGAGAGGTGACAGTAGACATCATCTCTGTCAGGAAAGATAGAGAAGCCAGAAGGGTAGCGTTCTCTGGTAATGAAGATAGCTTTTTCTGCCATCTCTTGCCCCATCACTATGGACTTTGCCACACATGGCTTTTAAACCACCATTACAATTGGAAAATATCACCTTAGGCAACACTCATTGCATGACACTGTCTCACTGCTGCCTCAAAGTGTTGTTAGAGCACATCTTATCATTGACAGGGCAAACCCATCAACAAGTTCCCAAATGTGCTGCTGTAGCATTCATCCTCTTCTCTGATCATTCCTCCTGCAGCAGTTCTGGTATTGGCCCATCATGTAGTGTCAGTGTCTCATCCTCATCCTCTCCCTCTGTCCTCATCGCTATTTCCAACCAGGTTGTTTTCTGCCCCCCCCCCTTTAAACTGTATTAGCTCCAGAATTGTGTTAAAAATTAAATCATCATCATCATCATCATCCCTGAAAGGCACAAGGACTCGGTTGTGCTATTGAAGAGATATGTGATACAGAATGCTCCAAAACTGGTATTTATTCGGTTCCTTTTATTAATGGAAATGCAGTGAGTACAGGGTTCATGTGATAAACTTCTATGCACTGCTCAAAAAAAAGTATTTCATGCCAGCATAACAGACCATCATGCCAGTGTCATTCATCAACAGGATTCCAACTTTGGTCTTCTTTTAACAGTGCTTTATAATTTCCCCTTCTTTTGTGTCCCTTTACCTCCAGCTTCCATTTTTTAAAGCTTTTATCAAGCTAAGGAACAAAATCTTAAGGAGTTCAGTTCCAAATCTCTATGGTTCTCCTCTCTTTCCTCCTCCCTTAAAAATGCTCCTCCATCTTACTTAGAAAGGAAAAAAGGATTCCTCAACAGGTAGGACCAAGGGCAACTTAGGGTCTAAGCAGACTGCCAGAAATAGTGCACATTAAATTGAGGCACTGTCCTGGCTCAGTGCTAGGGAATCATGGGAACTGTAATTTATTTGTGGCACCAGAGCTCTCTGACAGAGAAGGCTCAATGTCTCAGAAAAAAATACAATTCCCATGACTTCCTAGCACTGAGCCAGGGCAGTGCCTCATTTTAATGTGCACTATTTCTGGCAGTCTGCAAAGGCCTAAAGAGATGCAAAAGCTTTAAATGCAATTTCCTTGGGAAGAAATTAAGAAGGTAATATTAGCATCCTTTGCTAATGGTTACCTGGACATTTTCTTTTCTGTTCTGCTCAGTGAAATAGTGTCTTGGGATTGCCAGCTGAATCTGAAACTCTGCACTCCACATAATGCATTTAGAAAGAGTGGCATTTTTTTCTTATATAACTATGCATCCCTCCATTTGTCTACTTACTTCGTTATTTCTTCCATTACTACATAGAAAAGCCTGCCATTTTTATAACGAAAAACAATCCTGGGAAGAGGATTTGAAATTCTCCATTTCAGGCCAAGAGACTGCTGTTTTTCACATAGAAACCCATTCATTTCTATCAACAGAAAATCAGAAAACACTGAACCTGTTAAGGAACGGATGCGATTCAAAACAACAACACCCAAAAAAATACATTGTGGGAAAGAATACTAAACAGCATAACACATGGCAGAGGTACGAATATCTACAAGAAATATCTTGACTGAAAAGGGGGGGGGGGAGAAAAAGAAAGGAACCTGTGGGCTTTTCCACAACTGTCATAGATTTAATGATAAACTTCATGGATTTCAGGAAATCCAACCGATTCTAGAAATCTGATGAAGTTCACCTTTTCACCTGAATCCACATGAAATCAATTTTTTTATCTGACAGGCTCCATAAAATTGCCACATTTCCTTAGCAGACCATGAAATTATAGAGAGTATTGCAGGCTCAGCTGGTACATCTTAGAATGATAGGCTGGGCTACTGAATTTGTCCTGGTCTCACTAGTTGAGTCTCCCTCTTACAGCAACAGATGGGAAGTAAAATATTTAAGAGAATGTTAATATTTTACGGTCTGGAATGCTCATAACATTCTAGTTATTTCAGAAGGGCAGAATTACACACAAAATGTAGGTCCTGTATAGGAATGGGAGGGGGGGAGGAACATTCAAACTTACTTAGTTCACATTTTCTAAATCAATAATGCACACCAACAATGGATTTATACACACCAAAATAGTGCAATTTGGGAGATTTTTAAAGATAGCTTTCCAGTCTCATAATTTGTACATCTAGAGAAATGTGCACAAAATGTATTGTGTGCGTGCACACATGTGCATGTGCCTTTAAGTTGCCTGTCAACCTATGGCAACCCCATGGATTTTATAGGGTATTTTTAGGCAAGAAACACTCAAAGGTGGTTTTGCAAGTTCCTTCCTCTGAAATCTACAAAATGCATTACTAATGGATAGTATGCACCAACCTGCATTGTGTAAAGGGAAGTTGCTTGCAAAAAGAAAGAAAAAACCCTCTTGAAAACAAAAAACATTTGAAAAAAATGCATACATTTATGTGCACATAAAGATGCATATATTTTTTTATACAGATTGGGTGAACACATGGATTAAGGAAGGGGCAGAGGATTCCCCCCCCTCCAATAATAATAATAATAATAATAATAATTTTTATTTATATCCCGCCCCTCTGCCAAGCAATTGGGGCGGCATACAATAATCACAACAACAAAGGAAATAACATCAGGCAAATAAATAACATCAATCAAAACCCATCCCTCCTTCCCACCCTCACCCACCCCACCCCTCAAAACAAATCAAACAAATTAAAAACAATTGTTAAAAATATACAATATAAAAACCCTATACAATTTAAATACATAATACATTTGAGATACAAATTGCGTAGTTGCTGGGGAAGATGTTGCTGGGGAAGGGTTTTAACTCTTCCCGGTTTCTCCAGCCGCATACTAGCCACCGGTGAATTAGTAGGGAAGGTGTTAGTCCCTGATAGCCGCGGGGGGCGGGGCGGGGCGGCGCAGGCAGCTCAGCTGTGTTCCTGGCTACGAAAGAGGAAAACAGTCCTCCGCAGCCTCCGGAGCGCGCCTCACTGCGTGGAGCCGGGGAAGGTGGTGTCAGGCGGTGGTGTCAGGCGGCGAATCTGTGAAGGCCAGATTCAATTTCAGAGATTTTCTAGAGAGGGGGTACATTTCAGTGGTGGATAAAAGCCCACTAGCCTCCAGAAGGGCAATTCTCTGGAAATATTGTGAGTCTCCAATTTGTGTGCGTGTGTGCACATGCACGCTTGCCTACCTGTATATTTGTGCGTTTCATCCAGTCTCTTTCTTGAGATTTGGCAGGTTTCTCTCCCTCCTCACTTCAGGGAATAATGGGAACTGTAGTTTATTGTGGCACCAGAGCTCTCTGACAGAGAAGTCTCAATGTCTCAGGAAAAAAAAATACAGTTCCCATGATTCCGTAGCACTGAGCCAGTACTGTTAAAGTGGACTCAATTTGCACTATTTCTGGCAGGCTGCAAAGGCCCATAATCAAAGTGCTAATTGCACTTTAGCAATATTATATTTGTTAAACATTAGCATTCCTCTTTCCCTTACTTGCTGTCTGCTGAATCTGTGTTCTGTAAGCAATAGTTGTGTTTAATGGTGGCAGTCATTTTAGACTGCATCCACACTGCAAAAATAATCCTGTTTGACGCCACTTTAACTGCCATAGCTCAATGCTATGAAATTCTGGAAACTGAAGTTTTGTGAGACATTTAAACTACTTTGTCAGAGGGCTCTGGTGCCACTACAAACAACAGTCCCTAGCATTGAGCCATGGCAGTTAAAGTGATGTTGAATTGGATTATTTCTGCAGTGCTGATGGAGCCTTAGCTGTTTCCAAGAATGTAAAAAACCACATGGAAAATGCAAGATACAATTCCTTTCAGAAAATGGTGGGTTAATTTAAACTGACATGGGGACTAGGAATGAAAAGTCCTTGGCAATGCTGGGAATTCCCAGGAAATACCTTGGGATGAAGTAAGTGTCATCTCCAGAATAAAAATCAGAAAGCACAAGTATAAAACCTGGAACTTCTGGGACAGGATATCCATCTGGAAGCAGTCTTGAGCCTTAGCAGAGGCATTACAAACTTCCAGAAGGGCCAAAAAGAAAGAGAAAGAGATTAAGATCCACAGAAAAGACAAACAATGGAAAACCACCATATGATGGTGTCATGTGGATGAGGATGGGGCCATCTGAGGAGACTCAAAGGTCCAGATCAACTTCACATCCACATTTTCTGATCCCTGGATTACACAAAAGAAGTGTGATAGCAGCAAGAACAGGATTTTAATAATGCAATTGCTATTTTTTTATTGTGTTAACCTGGGTATAATTATGCAATTATCCACAAATATTTAATGGGGAGTTTTGAATACCTAAATAATTAATTTTAACAATTGATGGGGTGCTTTGATTAGTATTTTCACAGTACAGCATGTCATACATTTGTCAGCTTTCCCTGTGATTACTTATAATTTGGAATTTGTTTTATGCCAAGTGTGTTCATTGCTTGCTTGTCAGGAGAACAGGGAGGGGAAAGAAATACGTTCATCCAATCTGTCGCAAAGCCTTCTCCTATTTGTCATAAAAAATTTTTTTTGTTATATTGTGACATTTATTGTAATTTATATAATTTCTTCTCTGGTACTGGGTTGTCTGAACATGCATCAAGGACACATTTTATTGTTCAAAAGTACCCTTTGTTGCAATGAGCCTTTTTATTTTTAGATCAAATGCTAACTAAAACAAATAAAATTCTAGGGTCCACTCACTAATGCATTTAATTTTATTGCTTCCAGAACAAAAATGAGGTACAGTTCAACCATTGTAAAAAGGTCAGAACACTGCAAAAATGCCATATGCAGTTATGCCCACTCAGTCATTCCATTCTGGATAGCTGATCATATCATAATTTAAGATGCTTTCTGTTAAACAAAGCTGAAATTATCTATTGGTTGCCTTGTGGTCTACTGAGTACTGTATTTCAAAAAATATTCAAAAGAAAGAAGGCTACATCTTTTTAGAGGTCAGATCTCAGTTCTGTTTGACAGTGTTTCACATCATGCAATGCCATGCCATACTTCAAGCAGTAGAAAGTTCCTTGGGCAAGATGATGCTAATAGGCACATTCCTTTGTTAGGACATGGGACTGTATCCAGTAGTTTTCTTGAGCAAGCACATGGACTAGAGTCATGTAGGTTAGCCCCAACTACAGTAGACTGATGAAATCAACTGCTGAATTGTGAGTCAACATGTAGGTGAATCCATTTGGTTCAAGGGCTCAAGACCAACAATAAAACAGGACAGGGTCTATTATACTATTGGCAAACATTTACCTGTTCACACTACACAATTGTAGCATTATGATTCCACTTTAACTGCTATGGATCTACCCTACAGCCTATATTTTCACTGAAATTTTTCATTAATATATGCACTTTTGCATCAGTATCTCCCCAAAATGCATATTTTTATAAGCGAATTCTCCCTAAAATTTCACATTTTAATAGACAATTTTTGCATGGATGCAAGTGAAACATGAGCAACACTGCAAAATTCAGAGAAGTGAAGAATCTGAATTATAACTGTGTTCCAATCCACACTTTAGTGTGAATTAGAACAGTTCACCTAAAAATATGAACCAGAGTTGATTCCATGATGCTTTTGTCATGGGGAACTGTGGATTCATCATTCATAATTTAAAATTCCCCAACTTTAGGACTGGCCAAATCCTGGGTTTGAATGGTCTGAACTGGGCAGAGTTCAATATGCAAAACACTACTCTAGTAACAGAATATCTACTACTGTCTCACACATTCCAGTAACAGAGAAAAATGGGTGCTTTGAACATTTCTTTTAAAAAGAATGAATATGTTGACATGGTAGACATTGGTAACTAGGCAGTGGTAAGATTATACCCTGGATCAGTTCTAGGCTGTTCTTCAGCACATCATAAAATTTACTATTTAAATTATCTTTCCAAGTTTTGATTGAGAAATGGAACAACATTTTCTTACTGATTCACAGGAAGGAGATCACCAACAGGCACACACCCTCCAGTTCATGAAAGCTCAGTAATCTTTGAGTCGATCACAATAATCTTTGTTGTTTAACTGCATGGCCTTCCATTTCATCCATTGTCACTGCTGGATATACACTGAAGACTAATATTTTTTTTCCATGTAGGATACGCTGTCAGAGCACAGAGAAAAGAACAAATGAAATGACAGAAATAATTCCAACACAACTCTTTTATTTTTCTGTTTTGCCAGTTATTTATCAGTGCATAAATTGCTGAGATGGTGTTCTTATATCATATCATACCCTCTACCTTTTTAAAACAAATCAGCCCTGCTTTCTTTACCTTCATTTCATGAAATAAAAACAGGGATTCCCCAACTGCAGCGCTTTTATTAGAGTTGCTCCAAGGCAACAAAAATGAGGAAAGACAGTTCCTTTCTCTTTAAAGTTTTCAGATATATTTATTATGGTGAGTATCTGGTAATTAATTAATTGGCAGCTCATTTATTAACAAGCTGTAGGACTGCTTACTTTAAAAAAAACTTTGCTTACTTTTCTTAATTATCTAATTGCTTGGTTTATTATTTTAAATGTCCAATCATTTCAATTTTAAATACTGTTTTCATTTTGGCACACAATGTTGAATATGAGAAATGCAGGATACTCATGTTTACATAAATACAATATGACAGAGAAGAGGACTGAGAGCTGTGTTATATGTGTGTAAATACAATATGACAGAGAAGAGGACTGAGAGCTGTGTTATATGTGTGTATTAGGAGTTTCATGTATACACATGTACAATTATGTCTGTATTTGGAGTTCAGATTGTCACAGCAGTTTGGACCCGTAGCCATTGCTGAAGCAATTTGAGTGTGCAGACAACTCGGACGTTCACCTCTCTATGCTGAGGAGGAAAAACACCAAGCAGCCTTGAGCTGTCTCACTGCTGGGATGTCTCTTTCCAGCCTTCCATGAAACAGACCGTAGACAGGATTTAACTCCAAAGAGGTACATTTATTCTTCAGTTGCAGTATATACAAAGAAAACTATGTACATGCATATCCAGCACCAGCAGGAACAAAACAAAAATAATAAAAGAGTAATGGAAGAAGAAGGAGAGTGAGAGCTCAAGCCCAGCCCACTACATAAGACATTATCACACGGGGAGTCGCGGGGAGAAAGTGGAAATAAACGGGCACGAGCGGAAGTCTTTAATTTACAGGATTTGTCCCGTTCCACCTTGTCTGATAACTAAATTCGAATTTAAAAGGGGGTTAATTCGAACGAAAACCTGATCTTTTCATTTTCGGGATTTTTGAGGATTTGAAAAGATCAGGTTTTTGTTCGAATTAACCCCATTTTAAATTCGAATTTAGTTATCAGATGAGGCAGAACGGGACAAATCCTGTAAATTAAAGTCTTCTGCTCGTCCCATTTATTTCCACTTTCTCCCCGCGACTCCCTATGTGATAACATCCATACTGTGTTTTATAGACACTTGCTATGCGGCCACAGAGTCCAGCCTCTTCTTGTGACGTATGGTCACGTGAGTTGTAGTTCTCAAAACATGATGACCTAACCAACAACTTGTCTACGAGTTCTCAGACACATCCTGACATTGGACTCTGTTATGTTGTTTTGTATCCCAGCTGCAGAAAGCTTTCCCAGCTAGCAAGCTGTAAGTGACCTGCAGTTCCCTTATTGTCACTTTCCCACATCTGTACATTTACACACAAGTTACATTTTCCACTGAACAAAGGTGTATGTATAAGAAAGAAAGATTGGTTTTGGTTTTGCACCAGGACTGTGCATATATAAGAGCCAATGTGGTATAGTGGCTTGGGCATTAAACTACAACTCTGGGACCAGAATTCAAATCCCCTCTTGGTCATAGAAATCCGCTGCATGACCTTGGGCAAGTCACACTATCTCTGCCTCAGAGGAAGGCAAAGGCAAACTCCCTCTAAACAAATCTTGCCAAGAAAATCCTGTGATAGGTTTGCATTAAGGCACCACAAGTCAGAAATGATTTGAAGGAACACAACAACATTGGGGATATATGATCCAGCATAAAAATGAGTGGATTTTCTTTCTCCAGATGTTTGCCTTAGAACTGGATCAAAAAGACAGCAGGAGCTGAATCCGTCCTGTCACTCAGTAAACTCCATGGCACGGAGGTGATTCTGCCACGGCTGCTTAAGCCAGCTTTAGGGAAGCTTTATATGGTAGAGCCTTAAAAGAGGGAGGATTTAGCTTGGAAAGTTAATTTTCTCTATTTAACTGATGAGAGAGTTAACGTTTTTATATACGAGTGGGAAAGAGAAATCATGCACAGAGGTAGCCGTGCTGGTCTATGAATATTAAAAATAGAGTTGGGGATCATGCACCTCTTCAGATATTGTTGGAGAATAACTCCAGCATTTCCCAATATTGTTTATGCCAGCTGGGAGATGCATTGTAACAACACTTGATGAACCACATGATTCCTGCCCTTGACTTTTAAACAATTCCCTCTCACTCACTTGTATATTTGCAAAAAGGAAGGGGGGACCTAACAAATTAAGGTATCATCACTAAGCAATGTTGTGCCCATTACTTTATCACATAACACAATGTGTTATCTTTTAATTAACAATTGGAATTCATTGCTGCAAAGTACAGGCATACCTCTGCTGACAAAGCATCTGTCAAAGAAGCTCCTTTTTACAGAGTCAAACCAAACCCACTTTTCCTCCAAGCCCCCTGTCTAGCAAAAAGGGGGTTTGGTGTTGTTGTTTTTTTTAAAAAATCAGTGTCAGAATTGGGGGAATGGTGAAGGAGGGCTGGAAAACACAGAGTTTTGGTTTTGCATTGCAGCACTGTATCTGCAATAAAGTTTGAACTGAGAAAGAATGGGATTCTACTCTAGCCAGTCCTACCGTGTGCCTGCCTACAAAAGGCAAGGTGAACAGCAGCTGCCTCCAAAATTTCTTACTAGGCATACATGGATAAACAAAACAGGGAGAAGTGGAGAAGCAGATAATTTTCCCTCACAGGCTCCCCCTGGGATGTAAAGAAACATAGATCTTTAAGTTCAGCCAGAAAAATTGAAATAGCAGGTTGAGTCTCCCTTATCCAAAATCCCTGGAAGCAGGAATGTTTTGGATTTGGGGTTTGTTTGTTTGTTTGTTTTAGCTTTTGGAATACCTGCACACTTAGCCCTCCACATTTGCAGATTTGACTTTTGCAGGTTTGATTATTTGCTGGTTTGATTAATATGTTCTCTCTAGGAATCTCTTAATCCTCCTATGCAATTCTGCTGGAAGTTGGCTATATAGTTGTGCTGGAGAACCTAGAGGTTCTGAGAGGAAACACTTCTCTAGGCATTTGTAGGTCCTCCAGCATGATGCTATGATAAATTTCTGGCAGATATTGACCATAGAGTTGCACTGAAGGACCTGGAGATTCCTAGAGAGGTGTTCTCTTAGGTAAAAATAATTGTGTTGTGTTTTTTAATTTGCAATTTTTCCACATTTACAGGAATCCTTCATCCCTAACCCCAGCAAATGTGGAGGGACCACTATATTTGCATACACAGTCACCCCTCCCAATTCCGTTC
>CM034708.1:26119940-26140753 GCA_020142125.1 Phrynosoma platyrhinos
ACCAAATCAATATCCACCAAAATCTGCCGACTGACTTTATCAAAGCAGATCAAGGTGGTTAGGGCCTGGAGTTAGTTTGAAACTGGCAGCCCCTAGCTATTGGATAAATAGTACCATAGAAACATGACTAGATAATAGGAAAAATAAAAAGTACATACCTCCCCCTGCCATACAGACACATATACATATTCCATGTGCCTGCATGTGGAAAAGATGGGCATGTTTTGGAATTCAAAGTACTAACATTGTTACCTGAAGAAAATTTGTAGTAGACATTTTCTTACCTTAGAAATGAGCTCTGAGAGTTGTTTCTGATATCATCAGTACCAAAGAGTTTGTTGTTTCCTGGAATGAGCATGCACAGCCTCAGTTCATCATTGTCTTCAACCCATTCCAGTATAAAATGTCATTAGTTATTTTATGGGTTTCAGTTACTTCCTACTTTTTCACAAATGAATTCCTCACAACCACCCTGTAGGATAGATCTGGTTGAGAATGGGAGGCAGAGGGAGAGAGAAAAAGAGAGAATTATGATTGCTTAATCAGCTTTGTGTTTCAGTGTAGATTAGAACCCTAAACTTCCAGATCCTAGTTAAACATTCTAACCGCTACACCAAAATGATTTTCCTGGTCCCCATACAAGACAAAATAATTGTCCATTTATATGTGCCAGGGATAAAAATGAACCTTTGTGGCATTATTTCCAGAAAGTAGCATTTTTGCAAAGTATGAAATTCAACTCCACACTCATAAATCAGCTTCTGGACAGGGTTGGTCCAAGATATTTTGTTCAAGGTTCTCATCCTGCAAATGCCAAAGCAAACTGTGAGAAAAACATGTGTCTTGTGTTTTCTCTTGTGGTTTTTAAAAAAACATTTTGCAGTTGTAGAAAACTTAATGAAAGGGAGGAAGAAAAGAGAGTAACAGACCAATGGGATGCAAAGTGGTATTAGTGCAAAAAGAAAGAGGAGAAATGGATGTACAGTTTCCTCAGACTACAATGATGCAGCCAGAGAAATCGTCCATCCCTACAACATGGAAAGAATCTTTATAAGAGCTAATTTCTAAGTAGGAGCAGAGAAAGGGGTACTTACGGTTGTTGTTATGTGCTTTGAAGTCTTACGGCAACCCTAAGGTGAACCTATCACAGGGTTTTCTGGGGCTGACCGCGTGTGACTTGCCCAGTGGTCATCCAGTGGGTTTACATGGCTGAGCAAGGAATTGAACCTTGGTCCCCAGGATCATAGTTGAATGCTCAAACCACAACACCATGCTGCCGTATGATAGCTATGGCCATTAGGAGGTGTCCAGTTAGGGCCATATGCATGAATAAGTCATACTGTACAAACCAAGAAAAGGAACCAAAAATGATCATTGCACAATGGACATGTTCTACTGATAGAAGCAAAAGTAGATTTGCACAGACAGCATGTTTCTTTGTGTTTTGTCTTTGCATGTTGCAATTTCACATTGCATACTATATGGTGCAGCTGTGTATTTTATATATCACAGAGCCCTTCTGCTTTACAACAGACAGCATTTGCTTCCCTTCTGAAAGGGAAGGCCTAGGACATTTTGTGTGTGTGGTTGTGATGCCAGTTTTGGCATTGTTCTTTTAATTATGGCAACAAAAGGAAACAGTGAGGCCACAAAAATGGCCTTCAGGCAGACATTTTGGTCACACCTGCACAAGTCCATGCCTCTACACACACACACACACACACACACACACTAATTTATAAACAAGAAACAAACATGCCAGAATTGAAAATGCTTTTTAAAAAATGGCCATGGCACTTTTTAAAGCCTCTTTTCAATTGATACTGTAATTTTACACCCAACTGGTTTTTTTCTCAGCTTGTGTAGCCGGAACTGTGCTTTGTCTCACTGTGCCATAGCAACACCAATGTCCCCAAAGCTATTATTTTCCTAAGAAAAGTGGAGAATAGATATGACCATTTTCACTGCTGGCTAAGCATTTCATCCCTCCATGCAGAGATGCTAAATGTTTCCCATTTGCTACAGTAGCACTTGTTAGTTATGGCTGTGTCTCGCAACCATGCAAGGAAAACTGTAATTAATAAGTGCCTAGCAATGGGGAAACATGTGGTTCCTGTCAGTGTGTTCAAGATTGGACACTTTAGAGCAGGACAGAGATTTTAAAATGCAGGAAGGAGGCTTTGAAGTGCACACTGGAGGTTTTAAAAGGCAAGATGGAAGCTTTAAAAGGCAAGCGTTCATTTGGAAGAAATATTCCCCACAAGTTTGTAATGAGCAAATCCATATGCCATCACACTTACTAAATGGCAAGCTTCTACTGGTCACATGCAATTCAGCAATATGGAACTGTTTGGCTTGCATGGGCTGTGCAGTTTCCAAACTATAATTCAGATTTTTTTAAGGCTTGCTGCTGACTGCAGTTATCTAAATGAAAGCAGTGAGAGTGGTTGGTTGCTTGGGTTGGGATGTATAGGACTCCCCCTTAAAAAAAGGAGCTGATCATCCTATTCCTGAAAACACTTTTGCTCTAGGAGAATGGAAGCTCCTCCCTTTCCCTGAACTACCCAGGCCTGCTTACATATTATATCATGGGGCTACAATTTGTTCGTGAGAATGAGCATAAGCAATATGGTAACTAGGCAGGAGGTTCCTGTAGTCTCAGCAATAACTACCCCCTGATCAGGGGGACAAACAGCTAATGGAGAAAGGGCTAAGCATATATACGCCACATTACTCTTCTGATCATAGAAACATAGCATCCTAGGGTTGGAAAAGGACCCATAAGTCACTAGCATTCAGTTGAGGGAATCCAGCTAGAGCAGTGGTTGCCAAACTTTTGTTCTCCAGGTGTTTGGACGTTGGATCCCAGAATTCCACACTGTTGGCCACATTGACTGGGGCTTCTGGGATCTGAAGTCCAAACACCTGGAGAATGAAAGTTTGCGAATCGCTGAGCTAGAGAATCCCAAGAGGCAGGAATCTAGCCTCTTTTTGAAGACATCCAGAGAACAAAACTCCACCACCTCTCTAGGTAATTGGTTCCATTGCTGAACAGCTCTTACCATCATGAAGTTGCTTATGATATTCAATCTAAATCTACCCTCCTGTAATGTAAAACTATTAGACCTAGTTCTACGCTCTGGGGCAGCAGTGTATGTTTGATTTTTGTAGCTTAAATGTAGAATTTTACATTTCTCTCTGTTGAATTTCATTCTATTAGTTTTATCCCAATTTTCACCTTCACCACAGTCTTTTTGAAGTCTATTCCTGTCTTCCAGTGTGTTAGCTACCTATTACAGTTTTGTGTCATCATCAAAATTGATAAGGATTCTCTCTAACCCACAATCTACGTCACTGATAAAAGTACTGAAGAGTGTTGGCCACAGGACAGGACCCTGAATCCAAATTTCAACACCTTGAATCTGCATTTCTAGAGATCACGTATCAGCAGCAGAAGAACAGATGATGAAGGGGACAATAAAGGCACTAATTTGATTATCTCCAGTCCCCCTTAAAGATATCGGTCATGATCCTGTTTCAGGAGATGTAACCACATCTCTTTGCTATGCCTCATTTTCCTGTCTCATAGATAAGTCTTCCGATGCTACTCACATGCTACATAAAGAGGGCAGTCATATCATGGTTCACGTCCCCACCCATTCTCTGGCAGGTCAGAAATGGGGAGAAGACCATTTTTCACATGAATATTAAGAAAATTAGCCTTGAATTAGGGTAAATGGTGCTGTTTAGGGGAGGGGAGACACACCAAAATGTGACCAGGAGTGACATGTCATCACTTCCTGTTACTAAAATGGGAGCCATGACAGCACATTGACATATTCTGAGCCACTGTAGCTCACCATTCTCGAGTATGTGCCCACCCTTGGCATAGACATTACTGAGCTGGATGGGACAACGGTCTGAAGCTACATATCATATACAGTATATGACCTTTCCCCAGTGTTATCTATCTATCACTCTTCTGCAGGCATTAGCTGACCTTTCATCCAGCATTTTCATCCACTCCGCATTGATGGATGATATGTCTTCTGTTCTCCTTCCCATTCCCATCTTCTGCAACATGCCATGAAGAAATGACCTGGAACTATTGCTGAAGGAATATAAATCCATAAGAAAAGGGTTTTAAAACTTTTCTGAAAGATAAATCTCAGGGCAGCAGAAACTGTGCTGTTGATTGGGCTATCAACAGGGTATTTATGGGGTGATCACTTATTTTAACTACTAGCCATAAAGATGTGCTATGAGGGGAAAAGATGCAGAGAATATTCTAATTATCATTTACTTTCATAAAATCGAATAAATCAGATTTCTTGCATCTTTCCCACTTGAAACAAATATGAGGAAACATGAAACTCATGATAAAGCTGCATCCCAAGCATAAGCATACTTACTAGAGGATTAGTTCTGTTGTATTCAGTGGGACTTATTTCTGTGTAAAACTACTTGGACTTATAGCAGCAATAGCTGCTATAAATGATTGAGAGAGAAGGTAAAGGAAGTTCCTGAGAAGCTTGGGTAAAAGAACTACTACTCTCTTTTTTAGCCCTTATTCCTAAAACAGGAAGATGGGCATCTCAGACTTGATAAATGCCTTCATCTAATGAGCTGCTATATTGTTGTTGCTGCTGCTTTAAAAAAAAAGTTTTGGATAATTCAGCCTACTTCTCGTCCAGATTTGCCAAATGTTGCTTTTGATGCTTCAGTCAAGATCCTAAAGTTTTTGGGAACCCATTTCCTGCAAAAGTTGTTCCCTGTTGAAAATCTGCCAGAAATAACACCCAGACTTTTGGAAGATGTTGGGTTTGTATTGATGGTGGTAAGCAAAGCTCTGAAATTACTGCTATTTGGTTTTTAGAATGTATTACAGTCTCCCCTCCGTTTTTGTGGGGGATCCATTCCGGACCCCTCAGTGAAAATGGAAACTCAAATATATTCAAGCCCAATTGGCTTGAATGGCCACGTGTTACTGAGTGCACACCAATTTAGTCAATGGGGCTTGCACCTCTGTGAATAATCGAGACTGCAGACTTCAAATCCACGAAAACAGAGGGGCAACTGTATACAATTGCTCATTATTTACCCCCAAACAAGTAACCACCATATCCCTCCATATCCACAGATTCTTTATCCATGGATTCAACCATCCACAGCTTGAAAATTTCAAAAAGTATATGAATTCCAGAAAGCAAACCTTGATTTTGCCATTTTATATAAGGAATATCATTTTACTAGGCCACTGTATTTAATGGGGTGTGCGTATCCACATATTTTGTTATTCACAAGGAACCAAACCCCAGTGGATACCACTGGGGGGGGCAAACCATTATTTTAAAAAGCCTGGTTTTATATAGTCATGTCATGCCAAAAACTATGGTACCACACCACACCTTCACAATCCCCAGGTGTTTTCCCTGTGAGAGTAGGAAGATAGAAAACTAGTCAGACTAGTCATCCATCTAATTCAGTATCACCAATATCAGGAGTGCAGAACTTGTAGCCCTTCTTATGTTGGGCTACAGCTTTGATTGTGATTGATTGATTGTGATGTGATTGATGTTGGACTGTAGCTCTGATTGTGAGTTGGACAAACTACACCATGTCTAGGGGAGGGAGACGAAAATGGTGAAATGTCTGGAAACCATGTCTTATGAGAGACTTGGGGAGCTGGGTATGTTTAGCCTGGAGAAGAGAAGGTTAAGAGGTGATATGATAGCCCTGTTCAATTATTTGAAGGGATGTCATGTTGAAGATGGAGCAAGCTTGTTTTCTGCTGCTCCAGAGAATAAGACCCAGAACAATGGACGCAAGTGACAGGAAAAGAGATTCCACCTAAACATTAGGAGGAACTTCCTGACAATGTGATCTGCCTTGAAGGGTGGTGGAGTCTCCTTCTTTGGAGGTTTCTAATCAGAGGCTGGATGGCTACCCTGGAGTGCTTTGACTGTGACTTCCTGCATGGCAGAAGATTGAACTGGGAGGTCCTTGTGGTCTCTTCTAACTCTACAATTCTATGATTCTATCTAGATTATTGCATTACACTGTTATAGTGCTGCTATTCCACTTTTATTGCTCTGGCTGTCTCATGTTGCATTCTGGGATTTGCAGTTTAGGAGGGGGCATTAGAATTCTTGGCCAAAGAGCTCTTAGGCCTCACTGAACTACAAACAAGAGTATGCAATAGGAGGCAGCCAGAGCAGTAAAAGTGGAATAGCAGCACTACAACAGTGTAGTGTGGTAATCTACTATGATTCCACCACTCCTAGCCAAAATAGTCAAGGATAATGAAAATTGTGCCCCAAAATCTGGAGGGTTCCCAATTCCTGAGCTGCTCTGCTGAGCAAACCTTTTTATCCTTTTAGACAGAGATCTTTTCCATCATTTTCTGGAGATGCCAGGGATTGAACTTGGGATCTTCGGTATGCAAAACATGGGCTTTGCCACTGGGCCACATTCCTTCCTTTAGAGCTCTTTTAACTAATGATGTCAATTGTCAAAGTAATACTTTATTTTGTCAGTTCTATAGCATATTCTCCCTCCTCCCCCTGCGATCTAAGAGAAATTTAATTCTCCTAAATGTGTGATGTTGGATAGGACTCAAAGCATGGTCTGAAGGCACACTGCATGATGCATTAACTTTACTGCAGCTGTGATCAGCGCCTGGATCTCAGACTGCCTGGAAGCTCCATATATTCTGTCTTGAATTCTATTATGGAAGAAAGATGGGCTGTGAAAAGAATGAATGATATTATAATCCCTTAATTGCATTAATTAATAATTAATGAAATTAGATGAAATCCCTAAATGAAATTGACAAGCCCACCCTCTTCTCCTTTCTACATATTAATTGTCTCTTATATAGCCAGGGGATGTAAAAATAATAATTAATCTAAGACATGGGATGGGATGAATACCAATAGAATTCTATGCTTTTTTTAAAAAAGTAACTTCTCCAAGCTCTGCATGACAGAAGAGTGAGCATGACAAAACTGTAAGGAATAATCAGGAGTTGGGATCTCTGAGAAGAAAGGGTAAGCTTACATGCATTGCATTCTAATACAGGGAAGCCGACTTGGGAGACTTGGATGATGCAGGTAGTTCAACATTCACTCATTTATTATTTATTAAAATAATTAAACCCCACCCTGTATCCAAAGACCTCAGGGTGGCGTACAATAAAATCAAGAGAAACAAATTAAAATGTAAAGCAGTAAAAGATAATTTACAATCTAAGAACACATGAAACTCTCTAACAGGATCAAACAAGTTAAAACAGTGGAAAACATCTACAGGTGCAAAGTGGATAAAAATCATTAGACCCTGAAGGCTTTAATAAAAAGTCATGATTTTTATTTGGTGTTGAAATAAATGCAGGAGGGGGGTGTTTGTTTTTGCTAGGCTACTCACTGGGTCTGGTTATCAGGACCATCACTTTCCCTTCCTTAAAACCTAGGGGACAAATCTTATGCAGATGAAGAGTTGGATGTCTCACCACTGAGTTTTCAGTGGGGCAAAGGACATTAGGGAGTCTGGCCATGCCCCTTACATCATGGGTCTGCTCAGACCTCTTTAGCCTTAATGGACTTGGAGAGCTAGGAGTAACAGTAGGATTCCTCCATGTGCTGCTTGTCAACCTAAACAGAACAGGCAGAGATGTATGGGGAAATCTGCAATAACACAGGGGCTGTGTATTGTGGAAATTGGATAAAGACAGGGCTTCCCCAGGACTCTTCATAGGTTGAAAGAGGAATCTCCTTGGGTTGGATTAGACCTGAGATCTGCAGTTCTCCTAGCTACCTCTTTAAAAGAATTGGTCCATTTCAGAGCATAATCCAAATCACAAGCGCAATTGCAAAATGTTGTAGTTGTTGCGTGCCTTCAAGCCATTTCTGACTCATGGTGAACCTATCACAGGGTTTTCTTTGCAAGATTTGTTCAGCGAAGGTTTACCATTGCCTTCCCCTGAGACTGAGAGCATGTGACTTGCCCAAGTTCACCCAGTGGGTTTCACAACTGAGCTGGAAATTTAATCCTGGCCTCCAGAGTCCTAGTCAAATGCTCAAATCACTATGCCACGCTGAATCACAACATACCCTTTTATCATGGCAAGAGATCCTGTTTCTCTGTGGCTGGTGCAGCAACATCCATGTTAAGTGGCAAATCTGCTCTAGGTTTCAGTATGAACTTTAAACACACCATCCAAGGCTCCAAATCTGTGTGTGAGGTAGGACCCATCACCTTGGATAAATTGGATAAATCCTTCTCTATGTGCCAGTGGGCATGCTGGCAGGATGAGGAGTTCTGGAAATTGAAATCCAAAAATGTAACTTTTTCCAGTGCTCTGCTGCTCTGCTATCACCATTTCCTCTGTCATTAGAAAAAGCATTTTCATTTATGACTAGAACTCACAGGGGAAATATCATTTTAGCCTATGCCAGTTCCAAAGCAATCTTGGCCAGAGTAAAATGCAGCTTGTGTTCTGGCACACAATAAATTGTAATTAAACCTTTTGGTGTCAGTCAATAGTATCTCTTTTTGCCTGCTTCTCAGCCAAACTTGTTTTAACAACACTTAATGCTTACCATATAGAAAATACCAGTAAGCTAAGCTGTCCCATCAGGTCCAAGCCCAGTTTTAATAAGTGGTTTCTGGACCAGTTGGCATCAGCTGGCAAGTGAAGGCATGGCCTAATGAGCTTGGTTTCTGCGCTCTCTGATCTCCTCACTCTCTGGAATCCTCTAGGCTTGTCTGTGCTAACAGGGAAAAAGCCAAAATTCCTTAATTGAATTAAATCTATGTTGGAGAGTTTCCACTAGGAACTCTGTTCCTAACAGAAACATTTTAGACACCATGTAAACAGCCAGGGTTTAGAATTAAAATGGCCAGATGTTGAAATATTAGAGTAGAGAAAGATGGTTGTAATTTTCAAAAATGCAAAAAAAATATATGCAGCAATAAGAATAAGAAATAAACCATTGTTTCCCACAGTCTTTACCATCTGTCTGTGCTATATCTCAGCCCTGTGCATTTGTAGAAAAAGTCCAGTGTTCCCCCACCCCAATTAAGAACAGTGTACAGTAAGTCTGTTATAATTTTTAAACTGGTCTTGCTAATAGCAAATCAAAGTGCCAAAGTTTGAGTCAGCTGCAAAATAAATTTAAAAAAAAGGCTAATGGGGCATTCAGGAGCTGCATTGCAAACAAGTAATATTTCTAAGTTCCGACAGGAATTTCTGATAGGAGCAGAGATGTGAAGGCTCAGAGGGAAAATAGAGAGAAAGATGAAAAATAGTTATTACTTTACATACACACACACACACACACGACCAGGGCTAAAATGTTGTCTATCAACAGCTAGGATGAGTAAAGGATATTGAATGTGTATGAAGATCATCTGGTCACTTTCTTCACCACTGAAATGAGATATATTGTTTAACAGTACTACAAGATCTCTCTGCACATTGAATCTACAAACTAAAAGCTATATCTTTGAATTCTACACACTTAAATATTAAACTGATCATGGAACTTAGCATATACAAATCATTGTGTGTGAGGGAGTGATAGCTAGTTTTGTTTTTGGTGGTTTTTGGAGAATTTTGTTTTTTTGTTTTGGGTATTGATTAAGTGTTCACTCTAATTAGATTACATTAGTCATAAAGAAGTCTTAGAAATCACCTTCCTGTACCAGAGGCACATGCTCCGCTGCTTTCCTTTAAAAAATGACTGTCGTTTAGGACAAGTCAAGAAGCCATCAATCAGAATCTCAGAAGAGAAGACACAGAATCTTACGTGCTTTGTCTTTCTGAATCTAGATCAGAGATTTCTGTATTTCAACTCTATCATGGTTATCATCCAGACTTCCTTTTGTATTCTGAAAATGCATTGAACTATGTGAGTCAACAAACAATTCCAAGCCTTTAGCATCCTCTTAAAAGTTGTTATGATTGTAAATGATACCTTGATAGCCCAAGTGGTGTACTGCTTTGAGCGTTGGACTGTTGACTTGAATCCTTGTTCAGCCATGGAAACTGACTGGATGACCTTGAGGAAGACACATACTCTCAGCCTCAGCTGAAGGCAAAGGCAAACCCCCTGTAAACAAATCTTGCCAAGAAAACTCCCCTGATAGGGTCATCTGAAGGTCACATAAGCCTAAAATGACTTGAAGGCACACAACAAAATATATACCTTATAAACATGTGAAACCACTTTGCTGTAGCAGAAAAAGAAAAGCTTGTAATATTGTTTGCAATGCTAATAAAGGAAATTATTTCTGGTGTTCTATACAACTATGAGAGCAAGTATGTATATCTACATAAAACTGCAGCAAAGTATTCTTCTCTGGCACTGTTTCTGTAGGATCTAAAATTATATTAATTGATTCACAAAGCATTTTTATCAAGTTTAGTAAATGCTGCTGAAGTCAGTTGGGTGTCCAGAAATGTTAATAGTATTTAGTTCATTTCAATCAAAGCAGTCTCATTAACATGCCAGCTGCTAAAATGTGTGCTACCCACAGAGTCCTTCTGCCAGTCTGCAAGAAAAGATTCTTACTTACTACATAGTTTGCTATAAAAGAGAACCATTGTATTTAAAAATAACATTGATTTCAATATTGGGCCAGAGCAAAAGAAATAATCAAGAAGTCAGCCTTGCAAAATTTCATTTGCCCACACTTGAAAGGGGATTTGTTTTTGTCCCTTTGTGCCATTTCCTGAGAGGCAACTAAAAAGTCACTGCTTTATTCAATTAGTAGTGTTCAGCCATGGCAAAGGATGGATGAGGAGACTCTGTATATAAGCAGCACAATGGTTCCTGCAGAATTTTTAATAATAAGATCAGTCAGGCTTTTCGTTATCAAAACTGATTCCTGAAACCCCGATGCCAGTACGGGGCTCTAGTGCAAGCAGTGGTATGCTGCAGATACCAAAGTTTTATCCGGTGCCCTGCAGTAGAGGAGGAGGCAGCTGGCTATGACTGGCTTACCAGGAAATCTCTGCACTCATTCTTACTCTGATACTGTCTGCCAAACCATATTTTTCTACTGCAGTCCTATACACATCTCAGGGTTGACCTCCTGCTCATTATGCAGCAGAATAAGGCAAAACCCTCATGAGCAGCAAATTTGAGGGTGTCATGGAAGGTCAATGTCATTCACCTGCACATCAATTGCCAGAAGAATAAATTTCCTTCTCCCCATGCAGATAATGCCAGGTAATGTAGGTTAGATGGAGAGTTATGATCATAGCAATAATGTCACAATAATGACTAAAGATTTTATCTCATGAGGTTGTTCTACCACTCAGAGGCCTGTTGTGAAGAGTTTGCATGGCATTTTGTAAATAAAGTCACTCAGATCCACTCTGGATTGGATGCTAAAGTTGATACAGTGCCAGTGGATGTAACCTTGACACTTGTCTGTCCAACATTAATGGATACTTTTCAACTTGTGATGATGATGTGGACAAGATCCTTGGAGAGGTGAAAGCCACCACATGTGTCTTAGATCCTTGTTCTTCTTGGCTGATTAAACAGGCCAGAAGGGGACTGGCTGAGTGAGTGAAGGAACTAGTCAATGCCTCCCTACAACAAGAGTTCCATCTTACCTAAAAGAAGCAGTTGTGAGGCCTTTGTTAAAAAGATTATCCCTGAATCCCACAATAATGAATAATTATTGGCCAGTGTCCAGCCTACCATTTTGGGGCAAGGTTTTAGAACATGTCGTGGCTTCCCAACTCCAGGGGTTTCTGGATGAAACAGATGATCTAGATCCATTTTAATCTAGCTATGGAACAGAGACAGCCTTGGTCACCTTGGTGGATGACTTACGCAGAGAACTTGGCAGAGGGAGTGTGTCCCTGTTGGTTCTCCTGGACCTCTCAGCAGCTTTTGATACCATTGACCATGGTATCCTTTTGGACCATCTCACTGGGATGGGAACTTGGAGGTACTGTTTTATAGTGGCTCCATTTCTTCCTGGAGGGGCAAACCCAGAAGGTAGTGCAAGAGGACTCCTGCTCGACCCCCTAGCCATTGGTTCCTCAGGGTTCTGTGTTGTCCCCTATGCTATTTGACATATACATGAAGCTGCTGGGAGAAGTCGTCCAGAGTTTTGGGGTGCTGTGTCATCAATATGATGATGACACTTAACTCTACTACTTCTTCCCACCTCAATCCAAGGAGGCTGTCATGGTCCTAAACTAGTGTCTGTCATCAGTAATGGATTGGATGAGGGCAAATAAGTTGAAACTTGATCCAGATAAGACATAGGTGCTTCAAGATAGTTGGAAGGCAGATCAGGGAATAACGATCCAGCCTGTGTTAGATGGGGTCACATTCCCCCTGAAGATACAGTTTCGCAGTTTGGGGGTACTCCTGGACTCAGCTTTGAACCTGGAGATCCAGGTCTCTGCAGTGACCAGAAGTGCATTTGCACATTTAAAACTTGTGGGTCAATTGTGCCCATTCCTTGAGACACCAGATCTGGCCTCAGTGGTACATGCCTTGGTTACATCACATTTGGACTACTGTAATGCACTCTACGTGGGGCTGCCTTTGAAAAGTGTTTGGAAACTTCAGCTGATCCAAAAAATTGCAGTCAGGCTGCTAACAGGGGCAGATTACAGAGATCATGCAACGCCCCTGTTGAAACAGCTCTACTGGCTACCAGTTTGTTCCTGAGCACAATTCAAAGTGCTGGTGATGACCTATAAAGCCCTATATGGCTCACGTCCAGGTTATTTGGCAGACCATATCTCCCTATGTGAGCCATCCTGGGCTCTGAGATCCTCAGGGGAGGCCCTTCTCTCCATCCTATCATCATCACAAGCACAGTTGGTGGGGACACGAGAGAGGGCCTTTTCTGCAGCTGCCCCTAGACTCTGGAAATCCCTGCCCAGGGAGACCAGAATGGCCACTTCTTTGATGGCCTTCTGCCAATAGGCAAAAACCTTCCTTTTCAGACAGGCATTCAAAACAGAAAGCTTTTAAAGAATGGCCTGGGGTGTTATATTGTTTTAATGTATTTTACACATTTTTATTTTTTCAAAGTTTTTTATATTTTAGCTTGGAATCTGTTTTAATTATTGTACAAATTTAATTCAATTTTAATGTTCAATTTTTGTATGTTTTAATTCTATTGTTTTTATTGTTGTAAGCCATCTTGAGTTCCAATTCTGGGAGAAGTGCGGGATATAAATAAATATAATAATTATAATAATCAAAAAATATTAAAATGGCATTGATTTCAGAAGTGCTATGCAAGTGGGATTGCTCTTTTCCCTACCACACCTTAAGGAACCTTTCCCGTATTGCAAGCTTCATTTGCGCTAACAGCTTATCACACGTGGTATTTGGGACTGCCTAGCTACTACTTCCTCCAAGCTTATATCTGCACTGCAGAAATAATGCAGTTTGACACCACTTCAACTGCCATGGCTCAATGCTATGGAATCCTGGGATTCCATAGTGTACATTGTGAATGTACACTATGAGCATGTGTGCATTATGTATGTTATGAGCATAGCACTTCCATATCCAAGGTCATTCCTCAGCCACAGCATTGCAATGCTCCTTTTATTCAAGTGAACATTTGGCAAAGAGAGCAGTAAGGAATACTTGGGCTGAAAAGTCCTTCCTTTCCTCACTTGTGACACATATTTACATTTCTCCTTTATTCTGAAAGTTCTGTTCTCTGAAATGATGGCTGCCAAAGGTTTAGAATTCTTGGCACATTTCCAGAGAGAGCTGCAATTATAGAATTCTTATCCTTTAGCTTCAGGCCCAGCACAGTGCCTGTGTGCAAGAAAATAGCTTCCATTTTCTCTCCTTCCCTCCCCCTTCCACACACACATACACATATAGACACACACCAACATGTGTTAATTATTACTTTTGTCTCAAAAGGAGGAAAAAGCAATGAGGGAAACATTTCGCCCTGAATGCATGAAGCTGAAATGATTTCATTCTCTTCCTCTCTAAAGTTCCATAGGGCTTCGCAGGCTTTTCTCTATCCATATCAAAAAACTTCAGCCCCAGGGGAAAGCAGAAGAAGGAAGCTTTGCTTTCTACTCCACATACACAATGGGGGTAAGTACTGCTAGAGACAAGGATGAAGTGCAAATCGTGAAAGCATTTTTCAGCATCTCATCTGGCAACTATGGGTTCTGCCTAACTGATTGGTCAGTTGGGATTTCATCAACTGTGATGTACATATTCATTAGAATGTGATGTAAACCCTCATTAGAATGCACCACCTCCTAACATTTAACCCTTTGTTGCCTGGGAGAAGTCCTCAGATGAATGGGGAGACCCCATTCATCACAGTTGGATTAAAAGGAAGAGATGGTTTTCCAAAAATACCTTTTAGATGTTGAATTCAGTGGGGACATTTAAAATTAAGCTGACCATAATTTGGTGGGAAATCATACGTATTGCATTAGGAAGGTCTCAGGTTCCATTCCCGATATCTCCAGTTAAAGGACTATGGCTAAAATGAATGCCTTCATAGTTGAAAGACTGGGGGGCTATTGTCTGACAGAGCACAGTACTGATCTAGATTCAAGGCAAGTGAAGATAGATTAGGTTTATAGGATTACTCTGGTGGATCTGCACAGGCAAGGTTACTCCAGGAGCAGCCTGGAGTATTTTAGCCCCAAAGCTGCCCTGACATCCTGCCACTACATGGGGCCCTCCGTTCTGATGCTAGACAGCTGTTCACATGCATGTACCACTTCACCACCTGGTGCAGCTCCTGCACATTGCTCACTCTGAGGTCAGACTAAGGCACTCAGCATCAGCCACATGTCTGGGCATCTCATTCTGATCTCAGAGCAAGCAGGAGGAATTTTGAACAGTCACCCCACATCAGAACAAAGTGCTCTAGATCTTCCAGGAACACATGGAGCAAACAGTTACTTTTTAAACAACATTATAAGAGTGGTATCCCCAGACTGTTTGCATTAGACTAAGAATTTGTCCCTGTGTCATAGAGACTCCCCACCAAGAGGATGGGAGGAAACTGTTTTATTTGGCTCATGCAATTAGGACCTCTGAGTGAACTTCTGATGACCAATTGTTTACCAATAACAACAATGAAATTAATTTCCCATATTGGTATAATAGAACCAAGGCTCACAGAGTCAAGGCCTCAGGATCTTGATTAGCAAAGAATATGACACTGTCAGCCACCTCCCTTCAATGCCTTTTAGCTTCAATCTCCCCAGTTGGTGGAGGGGAAGTGTATTTTCTCCAGAAGCAAGGTGCTGTTATGAGATATCGTTGTTGCAATACAAAATATTTTGCAGTGCCTTTTCAAAAGACCTGTTCCTGGTACAGCTGAAAACTGCCTATAATGGTTCAGGCCTATGCTTCAAAATTTCTACTACACAACCGCTTTCACCTGCCACTAGGAAAACTTACACTGATGAAATGAAGAAAATGTAGGACTATGGGGAATAGAAGCAATTTACAAAGCAAAACACATACACCTACCAAACTATACTACTACATAATCTAAGAAAGTATGATTTCCAACCATCTTTAATGTGGTTATATGGTATGCTGATTTGAATTTTAATTGATGTATTTTTGTGTGTTCTATTTTAATTTTAGTATAGATAGAATTTTAAGGTTACCATAAATCAGAAACAACTTGAAGACACACAACAAGAAGAACAATTTTAATAAAAATGCCTTTAAAAAAAAAAAAAGATTGATTTTTATGTAGAAGGACTTTGAGCTAAAGGTTTCCTTTGACATCAATGTCTAGTTGTAACCAACTGTAGGGGGCTCATCTCCATTACCAATCAAAAGGAGCCCGTGTTGTCTGAAGATGACTCCAGTGATCATGTGGCCAGTATGAAACACTGTTACCTTCCCACCAAAGTGGTACCTATTTATCTATTCGCATTTGCATGTTTTCAAACTGCTAGGCTGGCAGAAGCTGGAACTAGTGATGGGAGCTCACCCCATCATGCAGCATTCGGGCCTCAAACTGCCAGCCTTCTGACCTTAGGATCATCAGAATTAGCATCTTAACCACTAAGTCACCATATCCCATTTCAATTCAGTTGTGAAACTCAAAAGAAATTTCTGTACTTAGAATTCTTACATTCTTGTTATGTAATTCTTTTGCACTGGCTACTGGTTGGTGGATCTTGGAGATTCTAGATAAAAGTATATTCCACAAATCTGAAGTCCCTCCACTTCTGGCCAGAAGAACCAACCTCTCTCTCATTCACCCACTCTTTCTTTATGTCTCATATGTCCACACAAATGTGTGCATACGTGCACACACACACGCACACATGAAATTGAGGGTTTTGAAAATTCCCAAAGCTGAAGATGAGAAACTGCATTTTGAAAGATCCTCCTACATATGTTTCTCAGAAGGTTGCTGTGTCTGATGAAACAATGAGCAACAGAAACCCTGCACATGCTACAATTTAGCCCTGCATCTCCATGAAAGAGAAGTCTACCAAGTCTGCGTCTATAAAGGGGCTGCTCCAAATAGTCAACCTTTGAAGTACTCCACCTGTCTTCAGACTGTATGAATTACAAACTTATCTGGTGGTTAAGGAATGCCACCTAGTGACTGAACAGGGTATTGTGGGCTTTATCCTTCCCCCCCCCCCCATCCTAACAGTAACCTTTGATTCGATGAAAAAAACAAAAAATACTAATTGTTTTGTTTTGCCAGAAGGGGGGCTGTGACATCTAAGGAGTTGCCATTGGCACTTATCTTTCTGGTCATTGCAGAGGCTGGCATTCTTTACTGACCACGCAATGACCAAAATATTTCCCCAGACATTTAAGTGAGGCAGACCCCATCCAAAACAGCCAGTTCCTTGTCATTGGAGAGCAGGGTTCAGTGGAGACATATTCAGCTATTTCCCTGTAGCTTGACATGCTGCAAGATAGTATCTGCAGGACCTCTCAAGCACCTGCAGAGGTCCCTGTTGGTGCCTGTGATAGTGCACCCAGCTACAAGAGAAGAGTCAGACATATTTCTGATTATCCCCACACACACACTCTCAAATGATATGGAAATGGTTGTATTGGAGGGAATGTGTCACTTGAAAGGTAGGATCTAGGCAGGTAGTAATGGAACCAAGGTACTTACAGAGACATAGCTACATGCCACATGTATGCCTCTCATTGCATGGTTGCAATCTGTATGTCATTTCTAAGGTTTTAGTGCATAGAGTCACAGAAAGCCAAAGTGATTGTTCCCATTGCCTAGTTCTCACTGCCTAGCACTATAACGACACCCATTTGTTGTTTGCTTCTCCTCATTTCTCTATCAAATCGCATGATCTTGTGGGAATGCCTGGAATCTATAATGTAGAAATCCAAACATATTCATAAGCACTCAAGGAGTTAACATTCAAATGACAAATCAAGTTTGAGAATTATGCAGACTAGTTTGGTTTTTCAAAACAGGCTCCTTTAGTGCACTATAAAACATAGAAGGGGAGGACAAGGTATATACCGAGCATGCTGCTGTTGACTGGATTATTAGGGAGTGGATATATTTCCACAAACATACACTGCAGTGCTAACTTGATTCTCAATAATGAAACTTAATGTTTGTTAGAGCTCAGAAATGCTACTTTTTAGTCTACAGCTCACAGAATCCCTCAGCCAGCATAGCCCTTAGTCCTAAAAAAGAAGTAACATTTCCAAGCTCTAAAGGAGGAAGGAAGGGGGAAGGGGAGGGAAATAAATATGGAAGCACCTTTATGATTAACTGGATTTATTTTCACATGAGCTTTCATGGATATAGACCTACTTCTTCTAAAGCAGCATATTGCATCCAAAGAAGTAGCTTTATATCCACAAAATCTCATGCAAAAACAAAAACCAATTAGCCTTAAAGATGCTGTCACATTACTTTTCTTTTCTTTCCCCTTCCTTCCCCCTTTTTCATTCTGCAGAGACTAAGGGCCTTTACAGAGCCACCCCTGGCAGCGGTGGATCAAGGCCACAACAACCACACACTGCGGCCCTGATCCTCCCTTTTGCCACCCCCAGAAGAGTGGCAAAATGCTGCTCCTTTTAGGGGCGGCAAAATGCTACCCTAAGAGCCAGTGCTGTAGCTCTTCTGCACCCTTTTGATGCAGCGTGTGTACACTCTGTCCAAAAGGGCATCCTGACACCGCGTGCTGTGCAGATAGGTGTGCAGCATCAGGACAGCATCGGGGTTGAGTTGGGGCGGGTCTGTATAGCCCCTAACACAGCTACTTCTTTGAAAATTTCCAAGCTCTGGTAAGCATGGACTAGCTCAGGCCACCCTTAGCTATGACAACATGCTCATCTTCTTCATCAGTTACATAATTAGGGCTGAGCTGGGGGCTGCAACAATATTTTGAATGATAATTGCTTCCCAAGGACATAGAAAGGTGCCCTGTTGGGTCAGTCATCTGCCACCTTTTTTTCTCACAATCCAATGGGAAATCTATGGGGATCCCTCTAGCAAGAAATGAGTGCAATAGCACCATCACATTTGCTAAAAACCTGACAATAAGAATTAAAAAAAATTAAAAGGGGTAATATAGGGAGTGGGTTTAAGTGGGGGGGGGGTTGTTTAACTGAAGGTGGTGAAAAACTATAATAATACTATTTTGATCATAGACCAGCAGATATAAAATACAGAATATGCCCAAGAAGGTTTTTAAAAAGCATCACAGCATAAAAGTTTAAAAAATGCAGATTATAAAATATAATTGTGATATAAACATAGGTGTTCTCAATTTCAAACAGTTTAGACAGAAGGGAAAACTTTCTGGATCCATAAGCATCAGCCCTTAATACTTCATTATCTCAACCCTAAAGGATATTACATAATACCATCATATACTTAATTTTTCTGATAATAGAGTACTTGTTGCAGGACTAACACTGTGCTCCTAAAACTGACTGTTTTTAAGATACATACAGGTAGAGCAATGCTCAGGTCATAAAACCTTATGCAGAAAGATCTTCCCTGTTAGTCTCTAAGGTGCTACTGGTTTATTTATGCCTTTTACTGCTAAAGCAGAGTATCTCTTGATTATGTAGTTCTTGCATAGTTTGTTTTCCTTGGTAAATGGACTTGGACAAATAAAGTCAGTATAGTGTTATAAAGTGGACAATTAATTGAAATATGTGTTTTATGGAAAACAATATTGATAACATTCACCCACTATTTTTGTTTCTGTAATAATTTTATAAAACACTTTAAAAAAAAAGATCTTTGCCCTCTTGACCATACTCTGATGTTGCTTCATCCTGGTTTTCATCTGTGATATGTTGTAAGGTATGAACACATTAACAAGTTAAAGCAAGTTTAAAAGATTAAAATTGTTTGGAAATCTTATAATAATAATAAATAAAACTTTATTTATACCCCGCCTTTAGCCAAGGCTGTCAAGGCGGCTTACAGTTAAAAAATACACCCATACAATCAACAATGCCCCCCTTAAAAATATATTAAATCATCATACAAATTAAAATCTCATAAGCAAAATCTTGTTCATAGCATTTGAAGCCTACAGGTTGTAATAAATAGCCTCATTTGGTTGCTCAGCTGCAACACCAGATGAATTGTGAGAGAGCTGGATAAACATCTGCAAGATTGCTGTGGAAAGACTGGCATCTATATTTTGGAAAGATTGTTGGGGACAGGAAGGAGGCACAAAAAATAAATAATAAAAAAGGAAGGTGAGGGACCATAACTTATCAATAAAGATAGATAAATCATGTTACATTATGTGTGTGGAAGAGCAAGAGTAAAGAGAATAGGTAGCGAAGGCTTTTTATCTAGCAGACAGCCAAATGACAATCAATGCCTTGAAGTCATAGGTGATAGGTTAGAAACCAATGTGCAAGTGACTGACCATATGAAGAGATAACAATGTCACTTGGAGTCTGAATCCAAGAAGGACTAGAATTTATGACAAATCATCAAGTTCTGTTGCATATGATACATGTTTCAAAGTATGTGTTTTCAAATATGGATGGGATTGGGGTGTTATTTGCATTCATTATTGCAAGCCTTTTTAGTACAATCATAAACATTTTAACTTGGAAGTGTTTAGCTGGGCTTACATCTCAAGTAGATAATATCTTCAAGTATAAAGTTATATCATTGAATATCACCATCAAGTTGATCTACACAGTTGCATTTCTAATTTCTAAGTACAAATGTGAAAGCTGGACAATGAAGAAAGCTGACAAGGAAACAATAAATCATCCAAAATGTTTTTCTCAAGGAATGTTTTATGGGTACCATGAATTGCTAAAAAGACGAATGGGCCCTATAGCTAATCAAGGCTGAATTTTCAATAGAAGCCACAATAATTAAACTGAGGGTACCATACCTTGGACATAATATAAGACAATATGATTTATTGGGAAAGATGATAATATTCAATAAAGCTGAAGACAGCAGGAAAAGAGGAAGACCACATTACAGATGAATCAAGGAAGACATGACCCTGAGTCTTCAAGACTTGAACAGAGATGTTAATAACAGGGTGTTCATTCACACTATACAGTTACAGCACAATTATTCCACTTTAACTGTCAGGATTCCATCCTATGGAATCTTGTGATATGTAGTATGTGAGGAAGCACTGGAGCACTCTGGCTTAGAATTGAAGAAATGCCCCTTCCTAAATTGACAATCCCAGCCAGTTTATTACAGCCATCATTCTGTAATATGCATGGGCCCAGGGTCTTTTCGAGGTCCCTCATTTATAGGGTCACCATAAGCCAAAGCCAACTTGGCTTATGGTGCCCCCCTGAAAACAA
>CM034708.1:26140770-26159726 GCA_020142125.1 Phrynosoma platyrhinos
GGGGGGGGCTGCAGTGCCCAGAATCTTCCAGCCATTGGGGAGACATGGGTACTGTAGTCAAACATAATGATTTAAATGTTTCATTTATATGCCACCTTTATCTTGGAAAGGGGCCCAAGGTGGCTCACACCTAAAATCAGTTTAAAAGTTTACAATATATATTTTTTAAAAAAACAATTGCAATCATCATGTTAAAACAATATAAAATTTCATGAAAGATACAAAAGTTCAAAAACACAAACAGAACACATAGCCCGTATAAAGGCCTCCCCAACAAAGATTATATATTAAAAGCCTAATTGAATAAAAATGTTTTTGCCTGCCAGTGAAAGGAAAGGAAATCTAAGTAAGCTCAGAAGTTTATAGGACTGCAATCTTTAAGCCTTTATGAAAGAACTGGTGATACAATGGACCAAATAAATCATAGTATATATACTGGTAGAAGATTAGAGATCAATAAACAGGATTTAGGTTCTTGCTAAGTCTTAAAGTTCATTGCCTGGGTTGGGGCCCATTGCTATCAGTCTAATCTTGTTGCTTGAGAGAAAGGACTCACAACACCACACAGACGTCCCATATACTAAAAGTGATTGGGCTGGTAGCTGTCATTTCCAATGGGATGGGGCCAAGGGCAGTACTGCCTGAGAACAGCGAAAGGCCAAATATCTGAGAAGAAACAAACCCAAGGCTGGAGTCACCGTCACCCCAGTGTCTCCTCCCTTATGCAGTTGCTTCACTGTGCCCAATGGTAGAGCTGGACTTGCTCTGGGGTTGCTGTTGTGAAAGAAAGAAGGCCAAATCATACATAGGAAACTGGGCCTCCAGGTGTAATTTTTCCCCAAAAACATCAGATTTGGAGAGCAGAGTTAACCCTGTCATCCACCTGCTGAATCTTTGCTTTAAATGACCTGCCCGTTCAAAACTGTTCTTAGATATAAAGGGAAGTTAAACTGGCAAAATTAGGCTCCTATTAATGTCTTGCTCATGTGTGTGTTCCGCTATGGAAGCAGTGCTCTTCTGAGTCCTATGCATGCCATCCATGCTGAGTCTGGAGTCATGTAATCAGTGCAGCCCAGAGATAACCCAGTTTTTGTCCCTGTAACATAAATGTGACCTCCCTGCACACACACACATAAATTGAAGGCTATAAAAGCAGCCATTAAAATGCCCTTCCTATGATTCGGTTGCCCCTTCTGTACCATGGAGCAGGAGTGCCTTTTGTAGGGATCAATAGCCCATTTGTAACATAGCACTGAATTTATTGTGTTCCCTCACAAGGTTAGCATCATGGTCTTTGCACAAAGAAATTCAGGTCACCCGTATTTCACAAGAAAGGTCAGAGTGTGGCACTACAGCTGCAGGCTGGCACTCCCTAAGGAACGAAGGTCTCTCTCTCTCTCTCTCTCTCTCACACACACACACACACACACATATGCCTTTTTAAGGGATTGGTAGAAAGGAGAGAAATGACAAAGAGCTTTTAGGCTTTCACCAATAAATTTGCATTTAAAATTTCTTCTTCTTTTTAATTACACCTCATCTTCCTTTCTGCCCATGCTTCAATGTGAACTTTCTTTTTTAAAAGAGAGCTATCAATGCTGCATAAGTTCTTACTTTTGCTTTTTTTTTTTTTTTTTTTTTTTTTTTTTTTTTTTTTTTTTTTGCTTGCCAGTTTGCTGTAATGATACCATATAAATCAATAGAACACAGCATTTGGCTCTACATTCTTCACATCTTGGTTATCAAAGACATCATGTTCATAGAGGTCTCACCAACTGCATCCTACATCAGCATTTGAGTGGATAATGAAATCTATGCTAATTCTAAATTTCTTGTGCTAAATCCAAGCTTTGTCTAAGCTGGAGCAGACCTAGGACAATCAATCAGGCTTAAGTCAGTAATGACTTATCAAAGGGATGAGGGAGCACACGCACCCCACAAGGCACATGCACCCCAAATAGAGTTGCCAGACTGAACATTTGAAATGACTCCTGCATCTTTAATTGTTGTGCAAAAGAGAGAATTTCAGCACAGTATTAGTTGTCACGCAACCAGGTAAAGAGCAACACTGCTAAAATTCTCTCTTTGGTGCAACTGTTAAAGGTGCAGAAACTGTTTCCAATTTTCATTCTGGCAACCCTAGTCTGAAGACCCCATTTTGCAGCTCCCCAAAGTCTCTAAGAAGACCACTGAAAGTTTTGGTCTCCTTGCCTCCAGCCCCGAAATCCTTGCAAAACCCATGGAAATGGGCTGTTATTAGTCCCGATACTGAAATTGGATGTGACATTGCCAGTCACACCAGTAGCAATGATGTGCTCTGAGGACACATAGGGGAAATGACCACTTCACAGTTGCTCACCCTGGACTAACAGGACTATTTCAACAGGTCTACTCTATATAGAAATAGCATGGATTTTGGCCAATATACATCAATGCGAACATACATCAATGAATCAGTGAAAGTCTGAATACTACTAATTCAATGTGTTTTGTTTCTATGTTATAGAAACACACATAAATCAGGAACACACTAGACCTATGCTTGTCAAACTTTGGTCTTCCAAATGTTTGGACTTCAGCTCCCAGAAGCTTCAGGCAGTATAGCCAATGGGAAAGGCTTCTGGAAGATGAAATCAACACATCTGGAGGACCAGCATTTGAGAACCACTACACTAGCTCACCACCACCCTTATAGGTTTCTGTCCTTTCTGTACATGGAAGGTGATATTCTGAACAGATGACTTCCTCTGTCCATGGGTGTCAGTCATCTAGTTTTCCATGGTTTAAATCATGTGGAGAACCTCCATGGATAGAGGAAGTTTGCCTCTTTATGCATGGAAACACATGAGAATAGGGTGATGCCAGCATGCTCCCCCTCCTCAAGTGTTTACCAAACACAGAAACCAAACCTCCATTCTATATGAAATAAGTTCTCATATACAGACTGCAACTGCATGCCAGCTGTCAGATACTGTGAAATACTGACCGTTTCTGTGTATCGCCTGTCTGATATTATCAAATACTAAGTGCTACATGTCAGATATCATTAGATGTTTGCTTCTGCTCCATGCCAGCTGTCCGATGCCATCAAATGATGACAACTAGGTGGGGGGGGGGGATTTGGATGTCAAATGCTGCTAGTAAATATTAATTATTCAGTAAATATCTGCATGGCCTAAATATCCTAAAGGTACCAGATCACATTTGATCTTAAAAGCTAAGCTGGGTCAGCTTAAACCAGTAATGAATACTAGGTGATGTAGTCTATGGAGCTTATTTCATAAGCAATTAAACCGGCTTACCTGAGCTGGCTTAAAATTTAAAATGGGCAGCATCCTGATTTTATCACAGGGATTTAGCTGCTGAAATTGCCACCCAGGTGCAGCCTGGGTCCATCCCCACTCCCAATGGCATTCCAGCAGCCATTTTATTAAGCTGGAAAACACTTGGCTTCAAAAAAAGCCACACTGAGCACCCCTGGAGGCTGCACCCAGGAGGGGATTTTGATAGTTTCCAAAATTTCAGAGGAAGGAACCGGCAAAACCACCTCTGAGTATTTCTTGCCTAAGAAAATCCTACAAAATTCATATGTCCATCATAAGTCAATAGGCAACTTGAATTCACAAAGCCACAAATACCTCCACTAACACAGCACTTGGAAAAAAACAATTTCATCATTAATATTTCATCATCATCAATATTTGAAGAGCAGAACATTGGAAAACATTCATTTTGGTTTTTCCGTAGGAAAATTGAAAATTATGATGAATCTTCATTTCCAACTAATTATTTATTTATTTATTAGCTATCTATCTATCACTTTTCTCAAAGCATGAGGTCCAAGGCAGTGTACAACATTTTAAAAGCACAATACAATTTAAAAACTCTTAATGCAAAAGTTAAAACACAATTAAACTAGATTTCTATTTTAAAACACAAGTAAAAACAGCATTAAAACAAGTTTAAAACAGCAATAAAATATTTAAAACATAATAAAATAAAAACAGTAAATCTCATTAAAATCTCTGTCTGCTGTGACACACTAAAAACCAATTGTTTCCTTAAATAAAAAGGTCTTTACTTGCAAGGGGAAAAACAGCAGAGAAGGGGCCAGCTGGACCCACCAGGGAAGCGAGTTCAATAACTTGGGAGCAGCCACTGAGAAGACTGATTTGCATGCCAGTTCACCCCATCTTCTTTTCTGTACCTGCTTTCATTGGAACCCTATTAACCCATACCATTCTGAACATAACTGATCTCTTATTTCAAGAAATAAGCCAGGTTGGGCCTGGATAGTTCTTGAAGACCACTAGGGTAATCGTTCTCAAAACATTTTTCCTTATGATCCCCTTTCCATCTAAATATGGCTATTGCAGCCCACTGTACTCAATGTAGTATATGAATAAAAATATTTTGTTTGTATAGTGAGTGTATTTATGTTTGCATATTCACGAATATACATGAATATAGTTGTGTAGTAGAGTTTTGTCCCAAGAACAGGACAGTGATGGGATTGGGTGGGAGAAGAAGAAGTAGCAGCGCAGGATGAGCCCTGCCAGAGGCCATGATCCAAAAAACTTCCCCTGTTCTCCTTCTCTCCTTTCCCTAGTAAGAGGCAGCTGCTGCAAATGTTCTCCTCGCCTTTCTCTTCCCCTCCAAGACAGAAGAAGTTTGGGAAGAAGAGGAGGAGGGTTGAGGAGGGAGAGTCAAGTCATCCAAGTCTCACATCACGTGCTCTCTCTTGAACAACTTTCATGCCTCCTGGGGGTCCTGCTCCACAGTGAGAACCACTGCACTAGAAAAATATTGAGGGCTTCCATGTAGGGCTAGAAAAGAATCCTGCATAAAACCCCAGCGTGTAGCTGACAGTTGGAGATGACAGTACTAACCCAGATGGGCCAGTGGTCTAACTTAGTACCATATAAAATGGCTTCATATGTTCCTAAGCCCACTTGCATCTAACTCTTTCAAATCAAAGCATCTTCACTTTGTTTAATAAGCATCATGGCCATTTGTTTTTTTAGAGGGGCACCCATGCCCAAGATAAAATAATTAGAAATCTCACAGCTTTCAGACAACTGCAATTCTGAACTTGCCAGTGAAACACAGCTGAAGCAAAACATCTGGTTCCTTCCTGCTTTCTAGCTCCTGCAGCCATGCAGCTATGTTTTGGAAATATGCTTGGAAAGATATGTTGTGATTTTTCTTTAATCAGTTACAGAATTGCTTACAAAATGGTAGTGGAGATAAAGATCATAACATGCTAGGAACAATAGGTTATAACCCTACTCCATTAAGTGTTAGGAAGAAAGATAAAATAATGTGTGGTTTTAATGCCATAAGCAGCTTGGAAGACATGATGGTCTAAAACAGAAATTGGTAAAATGTTGTTGGACTGCAATCTCAGCATTCCTTCCTGTGGTAGCTAAGGCATTCCTCTCCACACACTGGCTAGGACTGCTGAAACTTGTAGCCAAGAACATTCAGGGGGTGCACTTTATCCATTCTAAAAGGTTTTTATTTTGTTATTTGCTATAAGATTAGCTTTGACCTATGGCAACGCTACGAATAAGAGACTTCCAAGCGCTCTGGTCATCAACAGCTCTGCTTAGGTCTTACAAACTCAGGGCCAGAACTTCCTTGACAAGTCACTCCACCTGTGTTGTGGTCTTCATCTTTTCCTACTGTCTTCTGCTTTTCCCAGCAGTATAATCTTTTCCAGTGAGTTACATTGTCTCATCATATGTCCAAAGTAAAATATCCTGAATCTAATCATGTTGGTTTCTAGTAAGAATTCAGGCTTGATTTGGCCTAGCATCCATTTATTTGCCTTTTCAGCAGTTTGTGATAGCCACAGAATTTTTCCCCAGTACATTTCAAAGGAATTTATTTTCTTCCTGACAATTTTCTTCACCATCCACCTTTCAAAAGCATACATAGAAATGGGAAAAGAAGGGCAAATATCTTACATGTGGGTGTGAGAGGAAAACCAGTTGAAAAGTAGAGTAAGAGATAGAAATTAAAATATGTTTGTAACCTTTAAAAACCTGAAAGGAGGGGGGATTACCTGGGTTTTTTGGCATGAAGTGGTTGTCTGAAATAAAGTATTTTCCCAATTTTTCACATGTAAAAATGGCCTTCTTTCAATGTTCATATGACAGGAAGTGGGGCTGAAGATGCATTTGCTTATGAGTTCTCTATTGTGTCCCCAGGTTTTCCTACTGAAGGGATCCTGTTGGAAGAGAATCACACACTTTACACAGCAGCCTTCTCTGTCTCTGTCCCTCCAAAAAAAATGTATTTTGAGTATATTGGTTATCACTATCATGTTTTTAGCAAGAATTGACCACTTCAGCTGTGTGTGATAATACAATACAATACAGATAATGTTTCTCTGTGCTATGATGTGGACACGCTAGCAGCCATTTCTTTCTGTCTGACTGTATTGCAATATATTAATTTTACATTAGAAAAATATTTGATATTTATAGCATGTATAATGTGGAACTTGTCTGAACTTGCATGCTCATATTGGTGTCCTTCAGACCTGTTCACATTTCTTCCACAACCAATATGATCATTGGCCATATTAGCAATTGTAGTCTAATATATCTGGAGAACACCAGGTTGAGAGAATGGCTGTTGTAGAGAGCATCCTGCCATTGGTAAGTGGAAGAATCAGGCATCATTTTCTGTATGCAAATAGCTTTTGCAATTAATTGTTCACTGAAATCACTGAAAAAGCAGTTGTTTCACTTTCTATCCCATCCTAATTTATTAGTTTATGTAAATACACTTTCTACAGACAATTTTGAGCAATAGCATTCAGAATAAACTTGTTAACAACAGTGTCCCTCTCCCCAATGACATATATTTCATTTCCCTTTCAACAAGTGAACACTGCCTTTTTCCAAATATATTTGTTCTAGCTCTCAGAAAGGAATGAGGGGGCTCTCAAACTGAGCTCTTAGGTGACAGTGATACTGTATTTATCAGATGAACGAAAACTAAGCTGCCGGCAGAGAGATAACAAAGCCAAATTGCCATCAGTGTGGCCAAGAGACCCTTCCACAAGAGCAATGCTTTACTAGTAATCACATGGGCAAGGTAGCTGGATGGCATCATGCAGTGGTCTAGCAGTCCCAACTTTACAGCAATTTAGGTGGAAGGGGGGTTTAAATAAATAAAATATGTATATCCTGACTTATATCCAATGATTTCAGGGCAAGATACAATTTTAATAGTTGAAAACAATTCAAAGTACAGGTTGAGTCTCCCTTACCTAGAATTCCAAAATTTAAAATATTCCAAAAGTTTAAAAAAAAAAACACCATCATGGCTGAGACAGTGACACCTTAGCCTTCTGATAATACAGTGTACACAAAAAATGTTTCATGCACAAAATTATTAAAAATATTTTATATAAAATTACATTCAGGCTATGTTTATACAATATATATGAAACATAAATTAGTTTTTTTTTGTTTTGTTTTTTTTGCTTAGATTTGGGTCCCATCACCAAGATATCTCATTATGTATGTATATGCAAATACAGGTATTCAAAAATCTAAAATACTTCTGGTCCTCAGCATTTCAGATAAGGGAGACTCAACCTGTAGTAAGAGTGAATTATTTACAGTACAATCATATTAAACAATCTAACAAGTTAAAACAAAACAGCTTAAAACTAGGTAAAACAGGCTGAAATCATTTAAATCCATGCTTCTATGTAGATTTGGATAAATCAACTGTCTCCATAGCGTCTAGCAAAAAGCAATGTTTTTACTTGCTGTCAGCATGATACCAACACTGGTGCAGATCAGGCCACTGAGAGTTATTTTATAACTCAAGTGCAACAGCAGGGAAGGGCCTCTCCCATGTCCTCCACTGGTGGGACATAGGAGAGGCTCCCTCCAACAGACATCAGTCCTTAGGTAGGGGTAAAGAGGGAGAGGTACTCCTTCAAATATTAAGGTCCCAAGCCACTTCTGACTTTAAATGTTATCACCAGCATCTTGAATCTAGACCAGTAGTGTATTGGCAGCCAGTGCAATTCTTTTAAAAAATTATCTTCAAAGTATATTGGACATCACAACCACCTAGCCACTTCAGTTGTATTTTGGTGATGATATGTGACACATGATGGCATGAGGGTGTACTACAATATTGTCTGGATGTATTGCAATCTATTATTTTTCATTAGAAAAATCATTGGTATTTGTAGGAATGTATGTACTTTTAAATGGTATTTCTACAACTTGGAACTTATGTGATCATTAGTGTGATGAGAAACTGGAAAGGCAGATATTCATTATTTATCATTCAATGGCCTTTTGACCATTACAGCTTCAGCCTTGTACAAATATGTGTGCTCCAAATATCAACTGTGTGGAAATTATCATTATTTTTTTTGACATATTGGCCAGAATCTTTCTGGTTAGTCCCAACTACAGTAAACCCACTAAATGAACTGTTGAATGGCACATCAATATTATAGGCATATTGTATTGATTCAAGGAGTCTACTCTAATTGGGACTAACAATGGGATTTAGAAAATGGTAAACTTATATTAACTCATATAAACTTGTATTTTATGCATTTCTCCCTTTTCTTTCTCCCCTTCTATGCATTTATATTTTTAAAATGCAATATATTTGTTAAAACCCACAACTTTAGAGCAAGCAGAATATGTATTCATTCTGTATAATATTCATACACCACCCTGCACTGTAATTTTTCAAACTGGAAGCTTGGGAAAGTTAACATTTTGATTACAATTCTCCAAACCAGCCAGTAACTATCTTGGCTGGGGAGGATGTAGCTTCTCAAAATTTTGAAGGATGGTATCTCCCTATACAAGCCAGACAGTGTTATGATCAGCCGGGGGGGGGGGGGTTCTCTCAGTCCCACCACCTTTGCAGGTGCAGTTGGTAAGGACTCAGGGGAGAGACTTCTCCGTGGCTGCTCCCAAACTGTGGAACTCACTTCCATGGGAGGTCAGGTCATCCATCTCCCTGCTCTCTTTTCACCAGCAGCTGAAGACATTTTTATTTAGGCAGGCTTTTGGTGGGTGGGTTTTACTTAGTGTGTGTGTATGTATGTAACTGGTGTGCTGTTGTGAATGTTTCAATCCTTTTTATTTAAAAAAATGTTTTTAACTTTGCTATGTTTTAATTGTCATGTTTTAATATTAGTACTAATTTTAATATTAGTACTGTTTATTTTTTAACTTTCGTAATTCATGTTTTAATTTTAGCTTTTTCAAATTATTGTAAGCCACCTTGAATACCATTTTGGGAGAAAAAATATAAACCCAATAAATTATGTTTTACTTTTCCAAGCTCTGATTTCTCAACAGTGATATGTAAGACACAGGGATTCTTGAATAAGTGAATGTCAGCTTAATGTAAACACTTTGTTCTGTTGATTTACCAGACGAAGGCACTATAGTTCTGTTATCACACACCACAAAGGGCAGCTGCTCAAAGAGTTGCTGAAGTGGAGGAAATCTCACTTTTGTGGCTCCTGAACCAGCACCAGCACCAGCACCCCAAAGCCTACCACTACTATCCCAATTTTCTTAAATTTTCTGTATATGTTTTCAGACAAATTTGGCCCCAAAACAATACAGAAAGTGCCACCCAGTGCATGAATACTTATGAAAATAACCCAAGCCCCACAAGCACCTAATAATGCCTGTTTTCCTTTGCTATCCCTCTCAAAATCACAACAGGAAGTGATGCGGCTTGACTTCGTATTGCCATTTTGAAAGGGAACGCAGAGGTATTTGGTCTTGCTGGGGGGGCAGTGTGACCCCTGCCTGCCATGTGGTTGCTCATTGCCCCTTTAAAGTTTGGGCTGGCTTCATGGGATAGACACATTATCTAGACCAGGGGTCGGCAACCTTCCCTTACCTGGGGCCGGTTGCTGGCAATGTTCCCTTCTGGCAGGCTGGGAGGGGGGTATGGCGGCGCACACGCGACCTCCGCTCCCGCGCACACCGCCGCCGCCACCGCCACTGCCTCCGCTTGTGGCGCGGCCACCATTTTGTTTGCCAAAATTGCGGCCGCAAGTCGTCTGCGCATGCACAGGAGTACTGCACATGCACAAATACTCACGGCCGCCATTTTGGCAAACAAAATGGCAGCAGCAACATGCGCAGCTGTGCGGCAGCCAAAACACGCAGCGGCAGAGGCGGCAGCAGGGGGCCGGCGGGGGTCGGTCAGCAGAGGTCCATAGGCCAGATGTGCTGACCCCTGATCTGACAAATATATATTCTTAAACTTACATTTTACCAAGTTATGTAGAGTAAATTTATAGAAATTGACAAGAAATGTTTGACTTTTCTTCCACCCAGGACCAGCCCTGACATTGGACAGAATTCGGTGGTTGCTCAGACTAGCAAGGTGTTGAAGGAGAGAGAACTGTTGCCCTGAATTAACCTGGTTCAGGTGTGATGGAAGCGGACACCCCATCACTGGCATTAGCAAAAGAATCAACTCCTGGTCCAGTTCAGCTTTTGTACATGGAATGGGAGCAAGTGCCATCTTTGCCTCAGGCATCAAAGCTTCATGGTCTGGCCCTGCCTGCACCCACCTATTTTTCCCAGTTGATAAATGTTTATGGGGGTGGAAAAAAGGGATGTTAAAATGTCTGATTGTGCATTTATCAGTGGGGGAAGGTCTGAGCTCCCCTTACACCCATTTTTCTCCCTCTATAATTGCCCATCCCACAGGAGCAATACTATTAGGGGGCAAACACAGAAGTTGAGGCAGCTTATCTGTTGAATAACAGCCAAGGTGTCTTCCAAAGGTTTCTTTGTTTATCAGATTATCCATCTACCACCTGAGCACTTGCCTTGCTCTATCTGGTTAATCCATTCATTGACTGAGCTTGGTTTCCAATCAGCCAGCCTCTAACATGGTGCTACTAAGCCACGAGAGATAGACACATTTCTGTTTAGTTCCAAGACAACATATCTTTTTACACTTTGCCTTTTAATCAAAGTGAGTAACTGGATATTCAGTGCAGTTCTTAAAAAATATCGTGGGGATATTGCCATGATGTGCCAAAAGGAAGAAATACCATTGTGCAAAAAACGTTCCTGTGTTGACCAATTTAGCTTTTCTATCTCAACACTGCCTTTCCAAACACCAGAGGTACATATGCAGATCACAACATATGATGGCAGATATGCATTCAGGCTAAGCAGAGCTTGTGAAAATTTAAAAAATGTGGACTACTGCCACTAGAATCCTCCTAGCTGCTATGACAATTGGCCATGCTGATGGTGAGATTCTGGGAGTTATAGTTCAAAAAAGGAGCTTTCCTAAGTGCTACCATTAGGCAGAGCAAGGCTGCTACTTACAGTGGTATATTGTGAAAGGAAGGAGAGTTATGTGTAGGTAACTTGCTGTGGAATTCTGGAGGTTATAGTCCAAAAAAGTAACTTTTTCAAGCCCTGGGAAGGGGTAAGTCAGGATCAACCTTCTACAATGAATCTATGCATTCATCCAAAGGTCTGGATAAGGCCTACCTCCTTGTAGCTACACACTGTGCTTGTACATGCAAAAATATATAGCTTTTGGCAGGATTCTTAGGTACATTGACAAAACAGTTAACATCACATTAAGCCTTGAATGAATATGGCAATGGCAATAGTAATATCAAGTACATTTCTATACTGCATATCGGCGGACTAAGCACTCCCTAAGCAGTTTACAATGTGTAAGCTAATTGCATCCAACAAGCTAGGTACTCATTTTAGCAACCTACAGAAGGATGCAAGGCTGAGTGGACCTTGGAGCTCCTGGGATCGATCTCACAATCTTGTGGCATCAGTACAGGCATTTAACCTGTACTTGTGGCTGTAGTACAAGCATTAAACCACTGCACCACCAGTGCTCCTTGAATATTCACATATAAATATAAAACTATTTCAAAAATATTTGTGGCAGATGGTGGGACTGGGATGCTTTCTGAGTCTGATGGGTCCACTAGCCAGACAGAAAAGTCTCCTCCTTCTCTCTCCTGGCCAGCAGCTCTGGCAGGCCCCAAAAAGCTGTGGAGCAGCAGGAGCAGTTAAACCCTATCAGTGACTGCTGGCTGTTGAAGAGAAAAGGGGGGGGAGTGTTAAAAAAAAAACTATCTCCACCAGGTATTAAATGTACAAGATACATCATTGGGCTAAAGCAACCCTGCCTTTCCCCCCCCCCCCCTTTAAACAAGTCTTTCCAACAAAAACCCATGATACATTTGCCTTAGGCTCAACATAAGTCAGAAATGATTTGAAGGCACAGAGCACTAAGAACAAGAACTGGGAGGGTGGGGAGGAGGAAGAGAAGGAGTGAGAATCATGCAGCCCTCCAGATGTTGAACTGAAGTTCTTACAATTCTTACTTATTGGAGTCCAATATCAACTTGATGACCACATATTCCCCATCCCTGATAAAATATAATCTGTCTCTGTCTATAATAATCTGAACTATATAGTCAAGCACTGCAATAATGAGAAAAGGTGTGGAAAAACTGCCTCTGGCACTGAAACTCCTTCACTCTTGATAGGTGTGGACAAACAGGACTAGAAGTTGTTGGATTTGGATTTGCTTCAGGGAGACAGAGGGTAGTAGATCACTGTAACCTTGCTGCAGAATGCCTTTCCTAAAAGGTGTAGAATTCAATTAACCTTCATTATACCATTTGGACAAATTATATATGTTTGTAATTCCAACTGAGAAGGCTACTTTAAAAAAAATCATGTATTTGCAAGAAGGCTAGTATTTCAGCTGCACCTAACTGCTTCTTTGCCTGTAAAAGGTTTGAGAAATCCTGTGATAGTGGTTTCTTTCATGTAAAATAATTCATATAAAATATGCCAGTGTTAGTGCAAGTCCCTGCATGTGCCTCTCTACATACATGCTTCCAGCAGAAGCAACATAACTAATCTTTCTACAGATGTTTATGGAAAGAAATCTTAATCTGACCATAGGGATAGAAACTCCACAAGCATACAGAAGGTCCTAATTATCCATTCATTCCTGGAGTCTGAAGCTAGAGGGATAAGATAGAAGAGCTGCATCCTATGGAATCTGAGACCTGTGGATCCACTTTGGCATTTAGCCCAGACTTTTTAAAAAGACCTGTAAAAGCTAACCTGCTGCCATCAGATGAAACACTGGACAGAGCTGATGTGAGATGTAGGCTAAAATATCTGATGGACCAAAGAGTGCTTACCCTTGAAATAAAAGCAATGTATGGATGGAGTTCCTTTCATATGAACACTGCCCAACATGAATCATGACATGGTACAATTTTCATGAGAACTTTGTGCCTGAACCATCAACTGTTTCAAATAAGTGCTCTGTTTCTCTGACTGTACAGAAATTCCAAAGTACTAATTCCAAACACTTAAAGTAAATGTTTGGTAAAAGTTTCTTAGATGCTTGTTTACAACAGGGGTTGTGAATGGGGCTCAGGACCTGTCTTTATTTCTGTTCCTTCTATGTGAGTATTAATTCACTTAACTACATAGGAATTTAGAGAGCAGGTGATTGATTCCTACCATTCAGTACTGTCTAAACTAACAGACAGTATATCTCCAGTCCTACTCTGAGCTTGGAAAATCACATCTGTGTGTTGTTGTTGTTAACTGCCCTCCAGTTGACCTCAACTCATAACAACCCTAAGAATGAGACATCTCCAAGACCCCCTATCCTCTACTGCTCTGCTCAGGTCATGCAGGCTCAGACCCATGGCTTCCCTGATTGACTACCCATCTGGTATGTGGTCTTCCTCTCTTTCTACTGCCGTCTATTTTTTATAGCATCATTGCCTTTTCTAACATGCCATTCCTTCTCATGATGTAGTTAAAGTATGACAACCTTAGTCATCCTGGCTTCCAGGGAGAGTTCAGGCTTGACCCTCCAATACATCGGCCAACATGGTTAGTAAAATCAGTGATACCTTTATTGGCCAACTGAAATGCACAATATACTTAAGCTTTACTTTGCTGGACTTTGAAAATCTCCCAATTGCCATATGGCCAGAAGGAGGAGGAGCCAGACTGCAAGAGATGCCCTCCCCTTACCATCTTAACTAAAGACAGAAACAACAAAATGCAGGCATCTTACTAACATCTCCATTTTTTCTCCTGTTTGGTTGGTAACATCTTGCCTGATGAAGAAGCCCATGGAGCTTTAAAAGCTTAAGTATATTGTGCATTTCAGTTGGCCAATAAAGGTATCCACTGTTTGGTGAATTTTTGTTTGAATTTGGTAAATGGCCAACACAGCTCCCCCTGCATGTTTTATAGTTAGTAAAAGTCACAGTCATCAGAAAGCAACTTTTCTAAGTGCTGACCCATGATCCATTCACACTACACAATTATAGCTCTATGATTCTACTTGAGCTGCCATGGTTGCGTCTTATGGAATCCTGAAGTTTGTAGTTTGATGAACCATTACAGCCTTCTGGCTGAGAATTATAAATAACCCTGCATAAACTATAGATCCCAGGATTCCATAGGATGTTGCCATGGGAATTAAAGTAGAATCACAGTGCTATAAAAGGGTAGTGTGAGATGGGATTCAACTTTTCTATTTGCAAAGCATTTCTTTTACATTTCAGTTACTGAGGGCTGATGTAGACCGGCCTAAAGAGCCAGCATGGGGGTGGAATTGGGGTGGGGCGACTGCAGGCAACTTCCCCAACTCTGCCCCAACACTGCCATCACTCTGCATGCCCGACTACATGACACACGGCGTCAGGGCACCCCATTGGGTGGCTTTTTGCCACCCCAAAAAGGAGTGGCATTTGCCAAATCTTTTTGGAGCAACAAAAAGGAGGATCAGGGGTTGCGATGTGTGGTTGCCATGGCCCCGATCTTGCACTCCCAGGCACAGCACAGAGCCGCCTCTTAGGGGCCGTCTGCATTGAGCCTGAGTTACAGTCCTGTCCCTTCTTGCTGTACTGTGCCACTTATGGACATTCTCCTCAATTCTTTTCTGAGCCATTGTCTGTCATTTGAAGACTGGAATGAGACTTCTACATTGTTCCAAATGAATGCTGTATGAACAGAAACTTGACAGTGTATACACAGCTAACATGACAATTGTGCATGTGCAAACATGTGTTGGAGGCTAGGGCCCTCAGCCTTCAAATACAAATGCCCTTGGAGACATCTCATTAAGGCCTTTGTGTGTTTTAGGGTCAGAGAAAAAAATCTTGCTGTGTTGTTTCTAGTAATAGTAGACTCAGTGCATCATCAGACAGAATCCTGAAGTTTAGCCAAAGCTCTGTCAGCACTGCAAGTGTTAAGAGGTACAAATGACAGCTTAGTTTCTTCTTATTGTTTAAAGGAGCATTACTACAGTGGAACAACAAATTTCCCCTAGTGCTGGAAGAGGAGAAGTATCACGCCTATACATGCCTAATAGTTTACTGACACATGAAACAAAAGGGTGTGTCTTCAAGATTGGAGCTCAGCAGATATTTGCAGGGCTTTCATTCTCAGTGACTGAACTGAAGAAAAGTGAAACTTGCTTCTAGATTCACAGGACTTCCCTCTTGACTTGTTTTTTTCAGGTTTATGCTCAGAGATTCTGCTATTCAGCAAGTCTGCCTTTTAGCTTTTTTAAAATAATTTTCTCTTTTATGAGGCTTTATTTATCCCAAAAGACTTATTATATCTCTAGTAAGCTCACTGAGTTTTATATTTTTTGTTGATCATTTATTTGATGTGGTGTCTCAAATGGCCTCTTTTGGCAAGTATGAGAAAAATTATGTTTGTTACACCCCTACAAATTTACCTGTTTCTCTTAGGTAGTGAAGAGCACCATCCCATTACCACTGTTGAAATCATCAGGGACAGGTAGTTGGTCTCTTGTGAAAACAGTGAATCCACTCTTGGTTTTCATTTTTCCTGCAGCTATTCTGCATTGCTCATGAGATTTCCTCACACCAAAGCCCTGTCAGGAATACGCTCCAGCACATAGATAACTCCTGTACAATCCACAAGTTCCTGCAGGAGGAGCTGTCAAGGAAAAAAGCAACATGGGACATACAGTAATAGAAATAAAAATATGTATGTGAATGTCAAAGTGACTAAGCAGGAGCAATCAGGAAGATACACAGGTGAAAAAGATAATATAATTAAGAAGCTTTGAGAGCCAAGGACAAAGAAGGTATATTGAGAACACCTGTGATAGATTGCAAACACCTGAGACTCATTAAGTGGTCAAGGGAAAATGATGAAACACTTGGGTTGATCTTAGGTATGGGATGATTTATGTGGACCAATCAAGATGTATGTATACACCCACTGGGTGGAAACTGACTGGTGGGTGGTGTCTAGCAATGGCTATAGATTGCAATGTTTGCTAATGTACATTGTGGAGTAGAAGTAGAGATTGTGATTTGTAGGGCATATAGTATTTATATATAGTAGAATAAAGTAGATCTTTCATATAAGACTACTGAGTTGTCTGGTGTCTTGAGGGAAGATACAAGAGCCAGCTGAATCCTGGAGAAGTTTGGAGACATCTCAGGAAGAAGAGTGAGAAGGCTTGGAGAGTTTGTCAGGGTCTTCAGCCTATCTCTGAAACTCTGCTGCTTGGGAAAGAAGCATCAACCACTGATCAAAACTGGTCAGCTCTGCTGCATAACAAGGTGGTGAGTTAGAGCCAGAGGTGAAGAGCTACAACTCCCATCATCCCTGACAGGAGCAACTATAAAATTGAAAGTGAATTCATTGTTTCCAAAACAATGAATCTGTTAACTGCCCCTAAAAGTCAGATTCAACTGCCCATCTAACTGGCTTTTCTATATGAAATAGGGCTGGCTTGTTCTCTTTCCACCTAGCTGGCAAAAAAAATATTAATGGCCTGACCCTGTTCCCTGCAGAGCTATAGAATCTGTCACTCGTAGCAAGGTAGTATCAAGTTAGTTATGCCAAGATCTGTCAAGTAGTTGGTCATTTGTTTGACTTTAACAGGTTTATGTGGCTAACGTTCCCTTTTAATTGGCTTCCATGGTTGTTTTGGTTGTGGAATTGTAGAGAGATATCACATAGACCTATAAAGAATTACTTTCATCTCTGTGATTATATTGGGGGGGGGGGATTAAACTCTTGCTGGTTTAACAGTATGCCTGAAAATTTCATATTTAATGTTTTGCCACACAGAGTTTGTTAGGACACCTCAGCTCTGAGTATATACACACATTCATATACTTACATTGCTACAACTACTGGAGAAATATTTTAATTGCTTAAAGTGTGTTCAAAATTGTAACTTTTGAGCCATCATCCAAAAGAGTAAAAGGGATCTATTTATGCAATAATCCTTTTGTGTGTGTTGTTGAGTTAGATGTATAAATAGAGGCACACTAAATGTAAATGGCATTCATTTTCTATAGTTATTTTGCTGTGAGGTTGCAATCTCCCCTCTTGTAGGCATATAGCAATGCTATGGGGGACTGAGAATAGACACTGGGCACCCCAAATAGCCTTAGACTCTCCCTTCCCAAAACAATAAACTGCATTTGTTCAGGCTGCACATATATTTATTTCCTGGTGCGGGTGTGTGATACCTATTTAATATTGTATTTACAAATTTCTCACTTACTTTTCATTTAAATTGGCTGACCAGATGGAATAATTTTTGAGTGCTGGCTTATTAATTAACCAAGAATATTAATTATTTTGTTGGAAAATATGTATGCTTTGACTAAATGGGCTTTATACCAAATAAGCAGCTGCCAGAGGCACTGCACCAAGTACTTAATATTATTCATAATTCTGTTAGTCTAGACCAGGGGTAGGCAACCTTTTTGAGCTGGGGGCCAGGTTGCTGTCCCTCAGACAACTGGGGGGCCGAAGCACCAAAAATAAATAAATAAATAAATATAAAAAATATTTTTTAAAAAAATTAAAAATAAAAATATATATGCATGCACACTTTCTCAGCCCCAGAAAAGCCATGGCAAAATCCCAGTGGAGAAAACCCCAAGAACAAGTAATAGCAACAATAATCAATATCATCATGGCAGGGGGCAGCGGCGGCGGCAGGACTGGTCTGGGGCCGGTCCAAAGGCCTCGTGGGGCCACATCCGGCCCCCGGGCTTTAGGTTGCCTACCCCTGGTCTAGACAAAGAGGCCAACATCCTTTCCTTAAAAGCATTAAAAGCATTTGACAGGGTAGAATGGCCCTATCTGTTTGGTTTATTAGAAAAAATGAATTTTGTAATTTCTTTTGTTAATCTTTTAAAAAATATTTATAGCAGTTCAAAGGCTTATGTGTATGCCAACTGTATAGATCAAAAGGCATTTTATATGGAAAGAGTGACTAGGCAGGGATGTTCTGTATTACCCCTGTTTTTTAGTCTTGCTTTAAAACTGCTAGTTGCATGTATCAGATCATCCCCATTCATAGAGGGAATCCAACTTGATGGTAAAGAGCATACATTTAATCTTTCTGCAGATGATTTCTTGCTTTCCCTGCAAAATCTTGCCATGGCAATAGAAGTAAAGCAAATTTTACATATATATTTTGCATCAATCACAGGATTTAAAATCAGCTATACATAGTCTTGATTATTTTGCATAAATACTCCTCTCCATAAACAGCTAGTCCTCCAGACAAAGATGAACATGATCCTTTCTCACTGCAGTTTTAGAGTTTACAGAAATTATAAACAAAGTATACAGTAGACAACAGTTAAAATGTAGGACTAGTTAGCCTTATATTTGTCTCTATTAGGATGAATTGAAATATTTAAAACCTTTGTTTTACCTTAAAAAATTATTCCACTGTTGTCCTTCCCCCTCAGTAAAATCTTTATTTAAAAAAATCTTTATTAAAAAGAAGGAAAGGAACATAGAGAAAAATAGATCAACACAGAGTAATACAGAAATAAGTTTTATTTATAGCCCGCCTCTCTGCATGGCAATCGAGGTGGG
>CM034708.1:26193759-26211025 GCA_020142125.1 Phrynosoma platyrhinos
ATTTGAGCTAATTATAAAATTCCCCTAAGGATTCGGTGCTACAGTGTGTGATAAAGTTTTGGCAGTAACAGGTGCTGTATAGGACCGAAGGTGTGCAAAGTAAGACTGCAGTCTTGATTGCATCACATTTTTACAAACAATGCCATTGCAAAAAGGCTCTTAGCCATGCCTTTGTTATTGCAAAAATGGTTATGAATAAATTGTTAGTTGTAATAGTTGACTTTGAGTTCTAGCTTAAACATCAAGATACATCAGTCAAGGGTGGGGCCTGTTCATTGCTTCATACATTGCATCTTATGTTGTTTTGATCTTCCATGAGCATTCACAGTAACTCTTACAAATATGGTTTCATTTTAACAGTGTAAAATGTTGCTGGTACAACCTTAACATGTCTCAGTTTGTCCAGCTACGTCTGTACACGAGAACGATTTGCATAGTTTGTAGGTTTGCTTTTTATCGTGTTAAAAGGAGTTAGAAACTATTTGAACAGCAAAATTAATGCATCTTGAACTACTCTGTCCAAAACTAGCACAGGTATAATGCAACAAGTTACAATTTCAATTGCACCTGTGCTTAAATTTCACATAGGAATGCATCAGTATGTTCAGCTACAGATCCTTTTGCTTTCTTTCCTCATGCGATAAGGCTCTGGGTGCAAGAAGCAAGAGTGGCAACCAAAGGTGATGGAAGGTACAAGGGCAAGTGGTGTCACAAAGAAGGAAAGGGAAGGTAGGAGATGCAAGCACAGAGTGTAAGAAACCAGGGAAGAAAGCATGGTAAGTAAGGAAAGGACAGAATGCAGCTGTAGTGTAAGGGAGGGAAACATTTTGAGAGAGGGAAGCAATCCTCAGAGGGTTCTGGGGACAGAAAATTGGCTCCCAAACCCAAAGCAGTTGCCCACTTCTGGGCTAAAGTTGTTGTTGTGCTTGCCAACCAACCATAGCAGTTATATGCCTACAGGGGCACCTTGACCAGAGCCTTCAAACCAGGTACTGCCACTGGTCAGGCAGTGCACATATATTTGAGATCAGCACAAAGACTGAGGGGTGGGAGTTAAGGGCTGTTAGCCTAGAGTCTCATTCATGTTTATTAGTTAAACCATGCCCAAAATCTTATCTGTGAAGTACTAACATGAAACAAAATGAGAGAAAGAGAAAGAGACAGAGACAAAGAGAGAGAGCAGATTGGACTGTCCCTACACAGACCACTGGCCCAGTCCCATACTGAGCTGCTTTTTGGTCAAGGAAACTCAGCACTACCTACCACCACCACCTTTTATTCATTATTGTTCTGTGTAAATCATTGGTTTTGGTGACTCATCCTTCAGGGAGGAAAAACGCAAGTGCTCTTGGATTTTTCTAAATGAGAATTTAAATGGCTGTCAGCCTATCTGTTGATAACAGAAAACAGATTGTCAGTGTAACAGGGACACAATCAAGTCAGACAATTCCAGGGAGAGCAGTAGAAGGCTTAATATTAGGATAACTGGCATTCACAGTCTTTGCTAATGACTTAACAATTATTTGTGCTGATTTGTTCTGGCATTGATATGCAGAGAGAAACTCTTCCAATTGAAAATGAGAGGAAATTGTCAATGGATTGTCAAGCAATCCAAATATGATATATTTAAAATGTTAAATAGATGCTAGATACCTATTTTATGTATTGAAAAAAGAAAGAGAAAACACTTCGGTCTCATTCAGTGGGGAGTAATTAAGATATACAACTTCAGTCCTCAGGTGAGGACTAAGATCTGAATGCATCATTGTGTAAAATAGACTTCCTAGTACATGGAAAAATAGGGTGGTCTGGAAATTATTATTATTATTATTATTATTATTATTATTATTATTATTATTATTATTATTATCATCATTAACCTGCCTCTCTCCATGAATCAAGGCAGGGAACAACAATGGATACCTATGTTTCTCTCTGCTGTACTAACATTCTCCTTGCAGGTATCTTTTTTTAACACATGGGGGGGAGGCTTGTTCAAACATGTTACTTTCTATCTCATTCTGATGAACTCTAGAAATTACTTTATAGTTTTGTCTGCAAGTCAACTCTGTCTTATGGTGACCCTATCATAGCATTTTATTGCCAAAATTTATTCAGAGATTTGCCACTATCTTCCTCTAAAGCTGACAAACATATTCAGGGGTAACCATGTTGGCCATATAGCAAAGTACAATAACATCCAAAATCCAGAAAACACATACCTTTATTTGGACATCCAAAATGTACAAAATACATGATACAAACTTTCAAAGTGCCACTATCTTCTTCAGTAGGCAAGGTGTTACAAATTATACAAGAGGGGGGGAAAATATGACTGTGTTAGTCACAGGCTTGCATTTTGTCAAGATGTTGTTGTTGTTGTTGTTGTTGTTGTTGTGTTGTTCAATGCTGAAATGGTGTGGAGGGATATCTATGCAGGCAGGTATCTCCCCCTTCTGACCATGTGGCATTGGAAACAAAGCATTCCAGAGTCCAGGAGATAAAATTTGTATTTCCTCTGTGATTCAAGATGACTCCTTTCCTTGTGAGGTTCCAACCCATTTTGTTAGGCAGAGAATGCTAAGGAGATAAGCACACAGTTTTAAAAGTGTTTTACCTCTGCCAAATTCAATCCTAATTTGGGCTGTATCCAGGTACTATCAGATGTATTTTGCCACAAATGCCACCAGCCAGGTGCAGTCTGGTTAACTTCTGGGTAGAATCTGAGCTCAGCAGGCCTCTTTTCAACTGGGAAGCTCCTGGCTTTGCAAATCAGCTGGCTCAGCTTGGATTCTACCTGGAAGTTACCTAGGCTGCATCTGGCCAGCAGCAGCAGTAGCAAAATATGCCTGATAATACCTGGATGCAGCCCAAATTAGAATTGAATTCAGCAGGGGTAAAATGCTTTTTTTACCTGTGTGCTAATCTCCTAAATCTCTCGAGAAGCCTCCATGCTTTTGCATCAGGAAAATTTTGGGGGCTGTTTTTATGGAGCTTCAAAAGCTTGCATCATGTTGGCTGGCCAAATAAAAGTATCACTGTTTTGTGGATTTTGGACATCATTGTATATGGCCAACACAGCTCCCCCTGAACATGTTTCCTGGATCTGAAGATACTGCATTGTAGTTGCTACAATGTAGCAACAGAGAGGAGGAAGGAAAGATGGAGAAAGAAGGATGATTTCCCTCCTCTCCCCACCCAAGTCTTCATATATGAGCTAAAGGTGAACATGATAAACTGAGTCCATCATAGTTTGGACACATTATGAGACAGGATGACTTCTTGGAAGACACTGTCATGCTTGGTAAAGTTGAAGATAATAGATAAAGAGGAAGAACACACTACAGGTGGATTGACTCAATCAAGGAAGCCACAGCCCTGAATTGCAAGACCTGAGTAGAGTAGTTGATGACACGAGCACATGGAGGTCTTTTATGCTTTAGTCAAAGTCAATTTGACAGCAAATAACAGCAACATATAGATGGATTTTCTTTTTCTGGAGTTCCCCACAGCTTCCAGTCTTTATTCTCCACAATCATCTGGTCTTTTGTGGACGCTCTGAGAAAATGTCTCAGCTAATGCAAAGAATCATAGAATCATAGAATTGGAAGAGACCACAAGAAACCCCCTGCCATTTAGGCATACACAATCAAAGCACTCCCAACAGATGGCCATCCAGCTTCTGTTTTAAAACTTCCAAAGAAGGAGATTCCATCACACTCTGAGAGAGTATGGGGGGAAGCAGACGAGGACCTCTGGGATGCCGCGGGATGGTGCACCGCAGGACCGAGGCATCCGCACCGCGGCGCACCGTCGCCGCCCCTGAAAGGAGCGCTAAATCAGTGCTCCTTTCAGAAGTCAGTGAAAGTGCGCCCCAAAAGCGTAGGGCGCACTTTCACTGACTTATCTGCCGCAGCGTGTGCGGACGCTGCAGCGGGAGGTTGCCCTCGGAGCGCCGGCCGTGCGGAGGGCCGGCGGCTCCGAGGGCAACCTCGGGAGGAGGAAGGGGTGCCGAGCGTGCGGCTGCCCCTCCTCTTCCCTGCCTTGGAGACAGTTCTATTAGCCGTCTGCCGAGGCCCTATGTTCTACTGTTGAACAGCTCTTATCACCAGAAGGTTCTTCCTAATGTTTAGGTTGGATCTCTTTTCCTGTAGTTTATGTAAGGTAATTTAAGTTTCCCAAGGCTTCAGCCCTTGTAAAGGAAACAAAAAAATTAAATATCAAAAGTGTCAGAGCCAAGCCTGTTAGGGTCTAGCTGTAAATTAGCAGAGTAACAGAAATGGGGATGCAGTGGCTCTAGTGATTAAGATGCTGACTCTGTTAATTGCAAGATCATCAGGTTGGCAGTTCAAGGCCCAGGTGCTGCATGATGGGGTAAGCTCCTTGTCACTAGTCTCAGCTTCTGCCAACCTAGCAGTTTCAAAGCATGCAAATGCAAATAGATAAATACGTACCACTTCAGTGGGAAGATAAACAGTGTTCTGTGCAATCATACTGGCAACACGATCACAGAGTAGGCTCTGACAATGCTGGCTCTTTGGCTTAGAAACAGAGATGAGCACACACATACACACACAGTTGGACACGACTTGACAACCTTGTCAATGGGTCTTTACCTTTACAGAAATGTGCTCTTGTCTAACTATGCTTCTCTAAGAACTGAGACTGACTCCAAAAACAACACAAGTAGCTTGTAGTTCAAACAAAATGGCATAGATATAGATATAGATATAGATATAGATATAGATATAGATATAGATATAGATATAGATATAGATGATATAGATATAGGCTATATTCTAATCTAGCTAGTGAATAGTTCAGGTTGAGAAAAAATATTTATCTCTCTATCTTTCCAAAGAAGTTGAGAGAGGAAGAAGATGCAGAACCAACATTTCCGTTGAAAAAAAAAATCTTCCAAACAGCAATACCTTTATTAGACCAACCAAAACGTACAATATATATGTTGCAAGCTTTCGAAGCTTCACTGGCTTCTTCATTTGGTAAGGTGTTACCAACCAAACAGGAGGGAAAAAACTGAAGATGTTATTCATAGGCCTGCATTTTGATGTTTCTTTTCTTAGTTGAGATGGTATGGAGGGCTAAATCTTGCAGGCTGTTGCCTCCTCCTTCTGGCCATGTGGTAACAGCGAAATGCTCAAAGTCCAGGAAATTTAACATCCATTTGCAACACAAAAAAGATACTTCCTTTGGTATCAAGCATGCCTCCATCCTTTATGAGACTACATGTCCCTTTTGTAGGTGGAGGACATTGGATTTCCCAAGAAGCCTTCATGTTTTTACCTTAGGGAAACTTTAGGTGGTGTTGAGGTCAAACATGTCATACAGTCCAAATTTAAGAAGAAGAAAATGTTTTGCCTTTGTGAAGTTTCAAAAGCTTGCAGCATGTATACTGTGCATTTTGTTTGGCCCAATAAAAGTATCACTGTTTGGTGGATTTTTATCATTTGGAAACATGCAGGCATATTATATTCTGGGTTGGTTTTCCCCCAAAAAAGCAGAACTAGGCTTTTCTGTGGCATCCACTGGCAAGCAAATAAGACATCACTTTGTGCACATGAACCAGACTAGTGTTAACATCAGTGCTGTGAGCATCTGACTGTATTGTGCAGAAGCTACTACTCTCTGAAATAAACATACTTCAGCTTAGTAATTTTAAAAATGCCTACAGAGGTGAGCAAAAAAAGGGCAATCCACACTAAGCTGTGTGTGTGACATCAGCATTCATATGACTGACTTGGCACAGGGCATTCATCACAAGATTGACAGACAACTGCTTATCATTTTCAAAGAGCTGGTATTACAAAGCTGTCTTTGTCCTCTGTTCATATCTTTGTCTTTTGTTTTCCCCTCAACATCTCTTTCTTTTTGTATTTTGTATTCCCCACCAGGTCCACAGGTCAAACTGGTTTTGTGAATTTCAACAGCATATTGAACTATGTCTGGAAATATAGAGTTAAATCAAAAACTGCTTCTAGAGTAGATACATGCAAGTGTTGCATCCAAGCATAATTGTTCGATGCATTGCAGGGTTGAAAATGAACAGTAGCACACTTCCAGCCATGTAAGTCAGAATGATTTTGTAATTTCAACTAAAGACATTTTTAATTAATTACTTCTTGTTTTCAATTATTGAGAATTGCTAATAACCAAGTCGCAGATATAAAATAAACTATTTGAGCAAGGAAAAGGAATATGTCTAATTTATTAAATCACATGTTTTAAGATCCTGCATAGATGTCTTTATCATTAGAGGCAGGGGGAATGCTAGCATTTTAAATCTCCAGTCATTTGTTCACCATTTCAAGTGTGTTGGTCTGATCAGGTACTTGCTTTTCAACCAATGAATAAATGGATCAAGTTGAGGCAAGTATATTTTCATCTTAAAGGATGCATAATTTGCCATTACAAGTTAACAAAGAAAAGTTCCCATGTGTCAGAAGCCCATCTTTTAATATTCTCTTTTTCTATTTGCTGTCACTGCATCACACCAAAATCAAAATAGCTCCTAAGAAATGAATCATTCTGGTTTTTCCCAATTAAATTTTACCCTTGCTAATTAAAATTGGGCACAGCTATTAAATCAGCCATTACCATGTACAAATGTGAGAGCTGGACACTGAAGAAAGTTGACAGAAAGAAAATAAACTCCTTTGAGAGGTAGCACTGGAGAAGAGTGCTGGAGATACCATTGGCAGCCAAAAAGACAAACAAATGGATCCTTGATCAGATCAAGCCTAAATATTCCCTGGAAACAGAGATTATGAAATTGAGGCTTTCTTACTTTGGCCACATCATGAGAAAGCAGGACTCACTAGAAAAGTCTATAATGCTAGGGCAGGTAGAGGACAGAAGAAAGAAAGAAAGAAAGAAAGAAAGAAAGAAAGAAAGAAAGAAAGAAAGAAAGAAAGAAAGAAAGAAAGAAAGAGCACATACCAGATTGATGGGGCTTGAATTTACAGGACCTGAGCAGAGCAGTGGAGGACAGGAGGTTTGGGAGATGTCTCATCCACAGGGTCTCCATGATTCCAGGGATTCCATTAACTAACAGGCAGTTAATGTGGGTACACACACACACACACACACACAGAGAGAGAGAGAGAGTAAATCAGAAAAAAACTATACTTTCAATCTTAGTCTAAATTCTATTGATAGAATACATAATCTACATGGAACCTATCCCAGGCAAGCACATTTGCAGACAAAACGGGAATCATGTGAGCACAACAGCATTTCTCAGTTATTTCCAAGGATAATGTTCATGCTTGTGTGTTCACTATGCATGTGCACAATTTGTTCATGAGCAATTTATTACGGTGAGTAAGGATAGATCAGCTTCCCCGGGTGTTCAAAAACAGCAGGAAAAGCATTCAGCTTAGATTTTAGCTTTCCTTTAGGAAAAGACCAAACAATTGTACCTGTCCAAACATGAAAAGTTAGCCTGATCAATAAGTTACTGGTGGGGAAACACACAGCTGACAGCTTTGTTGTGAAACATGCATTACTTTGTAAACACTCATATAGACTTAGTAATGGTTGTATTCCTGATGTTTTTGCTAGATTACTTTGGGTTTAGAGCTAGTTATGGCCTTTCGATCTAAATAAGCATCAACAATTAGCCTCTGGTTTCTTTATTATGTTTTTTTAAGATCAGTGGTGCATGTTGTAGATTTGTAGAATGACTGCTTTAGGTACCCGACATGGATGATCAGTCATTGGTTGTTATTCTTTTGTGATAGTGTCATGTACTTTTATCACCTTAACACTAGACCCTGAGGCAGAAAATCCATACCACTTACTATAATTCAGATTTACCCAGAGCTTGCTATAATTTAGCATTAAAACCAGTAAATAATTTTCTGCAACTAAATGTTGTAGTGTTTTCACAATTCCTAGATGCTTTGACCCAGCAAAAGTACTGAAACTTATAATCATAGAATCGTAGATTTGGAAGAGACCACAAGGGCCATTCAGTCCAACCCCCTGCCATGCAGGAACTCAAAATCAAAGCATCCCTGACAGATGGCCATCCAGCCTCTGCTTAAAGACCTCCAAGGAAGGAGACTCCACTACTCTCCAAGGGAGTGTGTTCCACTGTCGAACAGCTCTCACTGTCAGGAAGTTCCTCCTAATGTTGAAGAGGAATCTCTTTTCCTGTAGCTTGCATTTATTGTTCTGGGTCATATTCTCTGGAACATCAGAAAACAAGCTAACTCCCTCCTCAATATGACATCCCTTCAGATATTTAAACAGGGCTATCATATCACTTCTTAACTGTCTCTTCTCCAGGCTAAACATATCCAGTTCCCTAAGTCGTACCTCATAGGGCATGGTTTTCTGACCCTCCACCATTTTCGTCACCCTCCTCTGGAGGTTTTTCAACATCCTTTTTGAATTGTGGTGCCCAGAACTGGACAGTTTTCCAGGTGAGGCCTGACCAAAGCAGAATACAGTGGCATGATTACTTCCCTTGATCTACATACTATACTTCTATTGATGCAGCGTAAAATCGCATTGGCCTTTTTAGCTGCAGCATCACACTGTTGACTCATGTTCAATATGTGGTCTACCAGGATTCCTAGATCCCTTTCACACATCATCACATTAAGCCAGGTGTCCCTCATCTTATATCTATACATTTCATTTTTTCCCCTAAGTGCAGTTGTACCTTACATTTCTTTGTGTTGAGATTCATTTTGTTAGCTTTGGCCCAGCTTTCTAATCTATTAAGGTCATTTTGAATTTTCATGCTGTCTTGGATGAAAAGATTTGGATGAGGTGATCTTTGAGATCCTGTGCAATTCTATTTATTCACAAAATTAAGGATACCTTGATTAACCTATTGGGGCAAATATGTGGTTGTAGAAAGCAAAATACCTTCCTCCTAACTTAAATACAACTGATACCTTCCTAACAATTTTTGAGGTAAACACATGCCAAAGACTGTGGATTGTTTATTACTGACTACAGTTGGCCCTCCATATCCACAGATTCTTTATCCATAGATTCAACTATCCACAGCTTGAAAATATTCCAAAAATATATAAATTCCAAAAAGTAAACCTTGATTTTTTCCATTTTATATAAGTGCTACCATTTTACTATGCCACTGTAAACAATGGGACTTGAGCATCCACAGATTTTGGTATCCATGAAGGGTCCTGGAAGTAAACCAAGGACAAACCAAGGGCAGATACCAAGAGCCCACTATAAGAGATTTCAGTATGTGGAAACCAGATCTCCCTAGCCATTGATTCAATTGCTGAGGTGTTATAGAATGCTCATCAACATTCCAGCTTCTCAAAACTGTCAGCACACTTGGCTTAGAGACTCAAATGAAGCTATTAATGAGAAGTGGTGCAGAAAATGAAGGATGCAGCACTATCACAATGCTATTCAGCTATTGAACTGATGGTGTGAATGATATGTGAGGGAGAGTGCTATATGAATGGTATATGTGAGGAATTGAGCTATCATTGATGAAGATTATGATGATGATGATGATCCTGTCTGATACTGGGACTCAAGGCAGCTAACAGCAAATTTAAACCAGTGCAAGTTAAAAATAATACAAAAGCATTACAGTATAGCTGCAAAGTGTAAAAAAAATTAAACAGTTTTTAAAAGTTAAAAACATTACACGCTAAAAATTAAAATGTATGGGGGGGAACTCTGTACAAACTTAAAATCTGAGTTGCACAGCATTTGAAAGCCCAACCCTCATCAATATGAAAAAGCCTGACAGCACAAGAATGTATGAATGTGTGTGTAAACAGGAATGTCTGTGAAAGCAATGGATGAGCACTAGAATGTACACAGTAAGTCTTGCACAAATGCAGTCTCTGCATCTAGGTGCATAACCCAGTCACTCTGATTATTTGAAGCACATGAGAAAATTCAAGACCAAAGGATGATGAAGAGCTCAGTTATAGTTTCTGGTGGGAGATACCCTGCTTGATGCTAAGCCCTTCATTCATAATTATATGTTATCAATAATTTGGATTCTGTATTCCAATATAAATGTATCACAACTGTATCCACCTAGACATAGGACCAACACAATCATTCTTCTATATGTATCTTGCACAGAATCTGGAAGTAAAAAAAAGTTACAAGGGACATAACTAATGGTAACATACTACTATTCTTGGAAATAAGGGTGTAACAAAGTTACATTTGAAATTAACAAATGAGAACTATGTTGCTTTCTTTGCTATACCAAGTCACATTTTCTTGTTCCTTTTAATGTGTTCTTAAAAAGATTTTCAGCAGATTTTTGTGAGGTTCATGCCACTTTCTTATTAATTCTAGGAGGGGGGTTAAATAACAAAAAGTAGCCAAAAAAGATGCCCAAAGTAAAACATAATAAGTTGATGGAACTTTTGTAACATTAATGGTAACAAATTACTATTGGGCTTTGGAACTAGTTATATAGCAAATTTGATTTTCCATGTAATATTCCAAGTCCTGATCAGGTAGCAAGAGAAGGCTTTGGCTCAGGATGAAGTAAATGTGCTGATATATAGTTTTGGCTAGATCACTAGCTTCTTGCTTTCTTACAATGTGATTCTATGCATATTTACTTACTAGTTATGTTCATGAGATCCATTTCCCAGGTGTATATAGGATTTCAGCCTGAATCAAAGTATAAATACATAGAGGCAGGCATCTGCTGCCTTCAATGTGGAGGTGATGTGCCCTTGCTTGCAAAGGACCTCTCTGGAGCCAGAGGTATGTGACAACAGGCCCAAGTGAACTCTATGGATTGTTTAGTGACAACACTGACCAGTGCACCAGCTATGGCCTTTCCCTGACAAGAATGATTTATCCATGGTAATCCAAATAAGGTGCCTTCCCATTTAGACTACTGCAATGCACTCTACATAGGGCTGTGCTTGGAGATGGTTCAGCAGCCACAGCCAGTGCAAAATTCAGCAGCAAAAATGCTGACTATATAGACAACATATAAAACCATTTATATATAGTTCCACCAGCTACCAATTTGTCTGAATTCAAGGTGCTGGTGGTGACATTTAAAGCTCTAATGTGCTTGGGATTTCAATACCTGAAGGCAGTAGCATTACTGGGGGTGGGTGCAGACTGCACTGGGTGACACCCCAAAAGGAAGTTGACACCACAGAACAGAGGTGACGCCAGTTAGTCACCCCCCCCCCCCATGGGGCCTTCCCTGGGCATTGGGCCTGATGGATTATTTTTTCTTGAGATTCATTAGAAAGCTCAGGAAAATAGGAGAGATTGGTTTAGTCTCACCAGCAAAGTGAACACAGCAGAAAGTGCATGAGCAAGAAAAACAAACTAGTCCACTTTTATTCTCCAGCCCCCGTGTGTCTTCCAATAAAGAACTAAGACAAAGTTCTTAGAGTAATATAAAAAGATAAATTCACTTACAAATTCATGTGCATATTCATGCACAGGTAAAGCTTCATGTTGCAAAGAAAATGAGGTAGAAAATAGTCTACATGCTTGCAGAGAAAGTTTCTTATCAGCGCTCTAGAAAGTCATGCTGCTTCAGTCAGAGGACAAAGAGAAGGAGAAAGTAATGGCAATTCCTCCAGAGACAAAGAAGAAGTGTGCTCTCTTAGAGAAGGATGAAATTGAGGGGGTTATAAAACAATAAACTATCATAGCCATGCATCTGTCTTCCTAGAAGGATCAGCATGCTTAAGTTGGAGAATCCCCAACAGGGCCAGCTCTCTTGGCTGCCACGGGGCTTCCTGGGCCACCGACAGCATACAGGGCCCACCCTCCCAGCTGTTGTGGGGCTTCCTGGGCCACCACTGGATTTCTGGGGTGCCACAGGGCAGACATTCATGATTTCTGGCATGCATGTGTGTATGTGTGCATTCATGCAGAGTGTGTGCTGAAAGCCCTGCCCCCAGAAGCCCCCCCCCCTGCACTGGGTGACACCAAGATGCCACTGTCTGAAGGAACTCCTCTCCCTATATATACCCAAACAAGAACTGAGGTCTTTTTGCAGGAGGGGATCTCCTCTGCATCCCGCCAGTGGAGGGAATAGGAAGTGTAAGGGTATGGGACAGGGCCTTCCCAGCTGTGCCACTCCAATTGGGGGCTGTCCTCCCCCTTGAGATGTGTCATTGCTTTCTTTCTGGAGCAAAGCAAAACATAGCTTTTTATAAAAGTGTACAGGGACCAATTTCTTTTGGGGGGGAAATACACAAACATGGTTTTAAATTGCTGTAGCTTTTAAAATGGTTTTGACTGTTGCTTGTAGAGTGGCTTTAACTGTTTATATGTTTTCATTTTGTTCAAATTATCTATGGCTTTTTAACCTGGAAGTGTTTTAAATTGTTTATATCACACATGGGATCAAACTGCTTTAAATAAATAGATGTGTGTGGATAAAACTGGAAGAACAGGAGGATTTGGATTTGGAGGGCTTTGGGAATCACTTGGGATGGCATATGTATCTTTTTTATGATAAGCAAAAGGCTAATAGATATTTTCTTAATCATTTTGTTAAGAAATCCCTATTTAGAGTTTGGCTTAGATATAAGAAAATAATATGCTGGAAGATCCTGGACTGGGCCTCCTCTAATGAAAACTTTTTTAGAGAAATAAAATGTGTCAATGGTAATTGGCTTACAAATAAAGAGTTAACTAAGAAGGAAGCAAATACTGTTGGAGTTGGAGTAAGATTCAAAACACAACAGGAAATGAAAGAGGAAGGATTATAAAAGGATGGTATACATATAGACAATTTAAAGAAAGATTCAGCTATGAAATAAACACTGTGGAAATAGGTAATAGGGATGAGGGATTTGAAAAAATTATCCAGGCAAAGAATATTAGTAGAATCTCGAACTTTTATGACCTTTTTTTTTAAATGGGATATGGAGAAGGAAGTGGTAAAGGAGAATAAAGTGGGCCCAGGATTTAAAGCAAAACATCCCACTGGAGCAACGAGAGAAAAATTGGAAAATAAGAGTTTAGTTTACTAGTGATTTGAGAGACAATCTATTTAAAATGTAATTTAGGTGGCATCTTACACCATCTAAAATTGAAAAAATATATAAAACTCCCCACAATAAATGTTGGAAGTGCAATAAATTGGTTGGATCATATTTGCATGTATGGTGGGAATGCAAAGTATCAAAAGGATATTGGTTAAAAATTCACAAGCTAGTAAAAAAAATTTGCAATGTAAGACCAATTTTGATCCCAAGTTTTTCCTTTTAAGTATGGTAGTGAATGAAGTGGTAGAAAAAATACGGTAAGTTTTTACTTTATATGTCTACAATTGCTCGAGTTTTATTTGCAAAACAGTAGGGGGGGAGAGAATGTCCAAATATAAAAGACACATTTGATTAGACAAATTAACAGAATTTATCGAAATGGATAAACTCACCTGTTTGATGAAGGGTCTATCCTGGGAAGGCAAGAAAACTGTCTGAGAGCCACTGATAAAATACTTGGGGTGGGGAGAAAAGTTAAATATTTAGATTAAGATATTTTTGTTGAAGATTTTTAATTTCAGTTCAGAGCAAGGAAGTATTTGTTATAATTAGCTTTGGGGAAAAGATGATATGATATAATGAGGCATAATTATAAATGCAGAGGACAATCAGGTGGTTAGAACTTGATCTGTAAAGTTGGTTATGGCCTTTGCAGACTGCCAGAAATAGTGCAAATTGAGTCCACTTGAACTGCCCTGATTCAGTGCTAGGGAATCATGGGAACTGTCATTTATTGTGGCACCAGAGCTCTCTGACAGAGAAGGCTCAATGTCTCAGAAAAAAATACAATTCCCATGATTCCCTAGCACTGAGCCAGGGCAGTTAAAGTGGACTCAATTTGCACTATTTCTAGCAGTCAAGCAGAGAGTTTGTCTCAATTGAGGGTATTACTTGAGCAGTTAGTGAGATTTTGAAGTTTGAATAAATGACGTTTGGGACAAAGGTAAAGAATTAATTAGGTTGGAATCAGGTTCAGGAAGTTGAATTTATATATGTCTTTTTGTTTTAGTGTTAATAGTAAAGGGGTATGTTTGTATGATTATTTGTTTTTGTTTATGTTTTATGTAGATATTTGTGTTGTATGTCTCTGAGGTGTTTGTGACTGTTTTTAAATTATATTAATAAACTATGAAAATAAATAAATAGCATATTTCACACCAACTAAATTATAGAATATTGTCTAATAATACTAACTTCAGTGATTTCTCTCTATCTGTGCATCTCTCTAGTTAGCAAAGTTAGCATTAAGAATGATTCAGAATTCACCCCCTAAGGGTATGTAAAGAATGTTTTACGTTCTGGGAACTATGCAATCAAGAAACAAATAGAAAAATGCATGAAAAGGGTAATAAAGTGTAGATTTTTTAACTGTCTCTTTTATAGAATAATCATAGCCCTTCTTTTCTTAGGTATGGCTTTGGAAAGCACTCATTAAAATATATAACAAAGCAATGCCCTAGTTTTAGTTCTTCCTTTTCACACAATCCATATTAGGCAGGATACTAGCCAGACAAAATACGCAGGTGTTTGCTGCCTTCAGGACATTCCTAGTCTTACTTCTACACTTTATCTGTAGGGCAGAGTGCTTGTTATAGCCAAAGACACAAGTGATGGGATAAAATGCTTACCAACCTGAAATGGGACATTTCTAAAAATACAATGCAATAAGAGAATTTATATGGTAACTGACTAGACTGCACTTTATGTCACAGAAGGGCAGGTCAACCAATCACTGGCAGACAGAATGTGACATTCCTAGAAAGGAGTAGAAAAAGTTGACAGGCCTTTTAAAAAAGAAAAAGAAGAGAGGAGAAGGACTGGGCCCTCAAAAATGACTGGAGGGCCCTGAGAAAATAGCAACTCAAAGACTCAAAGGGTGTCAAGGAAGAAGGTTTGAAACACAGTGATCTGGGAGTGAGAGGGAAATAAGAAGTCTAATAAAAGGCATCTGTATATCAAATTAGATATCACATTTTTAGCAGAGATGCTTCCTCAAGTAATGAAAGTTTTTTTTTGTTATAGCACTTGATTTTCCTCTCCTATGTATCCTGCATTTAGCATGCTTTGCTGTTGTTTTTACTGGTCATTAGAAAATAAACAATTAGATAAGTATAATTGCTGAAGCACATATCTCTGAGGAAATACCACTGTACAAGCGAAATAGATTAATCAGTTAATTGCAAGGAATGCATATTTTCCTTGACATTTAGTTTGACATGAGAGGGGATGAAAAGGTAGGAGAATGAATGGGCACAGAGGAAATGTGCACACTTCTAGGACCTACAGTGACAGAAAAGACTGAAGTTCAGGTAGTATTTTGAACTACACCAATATTTAGTATGGTATATCCCTTCTCACTGCACCAGCATTCTACACAGCCTCTTATTAGTTTGATATATTCATAACCAGCATTCTATATGACCTCGTTTTAAAAACTTTTATAATGAATTATTAGAAAGTGGGGTTGATGTGAACTAAAACCAGTGTGGCATGTGGCTTTGGTGTTGAACTAAGACCCCAGGGGACCAGGGCTCAAACCCCCACTTGGCCATGGAAACCCATTGGGTGACTGTGGGCAAGTCACACTCTTTCAGCCTCAGAGGGAGGCAATGGCAAACAACCTCTGAACAAACTGGCCAAGAAAGACCTATGATAGGTTTGTCTTAGGACGTTATCACACGGGGCCAAATCCACACAAAATCCCGACCGAAACCAGATTAGTGGCCTGTGTTTTCACACGACGTCGCACCGAAACTGGACAGAAAGTGGACAGAAACGCGATCTTGTGAAATTCGGTTCTTTGAAGGAAATGCAATTGCGGAATTACCTTAATTGCGCAATCACCGTAATGTGATAACCAAATGCACTTTGGGGAGCATTTCCCCGTCATTTCCCATGGTTCCCGCGAGCATTCCTCTATCTGCGCATGTGCAAGAGGCTCATTTCTACTACATTTACGGGATATTTTCACTTGTGTGTGGACGTTCAATGCACTTACTGTAAATTCGCAATTAAGGTAATGACGTTTGTGGAAACAAGGTTTATTTCCCGTTTATTTTCGGGATGCCTCATTTCCACTTTATTTTTGCTTTCTGGGTCACGTGTGATAACGTCCATAGAGTTGCCATACACTGGAAATGACTCAAAGGCAGACAACAACAATAAGAACAACACAAACAAACTGGAGCTAAAAGACTTCTCCAGTATTGATGAGCTGCTGTATTTGGAATAATGTTATAAACAGCCTTGAAGAGGCCAAATGGTACAAGGAAGGAACAAATTTCATTAAAATCACCATTGCTATCACTGGGATTTGTTACATTTATGTTCCACCTTTGTGCCAAGGAGCTCATGACAGCACACATAGTAATATCTCTCTTTCTTGTTATTCTCACTGTAAACTAGATTAGACCAAGAAATAATGACTGGCAGTGGCCCAAAGTCCCCCGTTAAGTTTTATGGCCAAGTGCAGGATCTAAACCCATGTTTTTCAATAATCTGACCACTATACCATGCTGACTTTCTATGAGGAACTATGTTGTCCATACTTGAAGTACTGTATATTTAAAGCCTAGGTTGGAAAATCAGATTTTAGGTCAAATTACATGGAATGGGTTTCCACTGAAGGGTGAAATTGGGACAAAACTCCACTTCATTTGTACATTTGGGGAGAAGGGTGAAATTTACCGGCAATCCTGCCAGCATCTCTTGGCTGCTGGCCACTTTTTTTTAAAAGCTTTCTTCAGAATGCCACAGAGAAACATTATATCATGATGTAGCATATTTCCAGAGTTTTCTAGGGAAGGAAAAAGTGGCAGCAGCTAACCAAGAGAAGCTCTGAAGATCAATGGTGATATCGGCCATGCATCTGTAATTCACTTCTCCTAAAAATCCCTTAAATGTTTTTTATAGCTTCTGAATGGAACCACAGAATGAGAAGGGGGAGTTGTCTCAGCACTACATAAAAATTTAAAATATCTTAGAAACTGAATAATTAAGACAAGGAGTTAGGTTTAGTTAGTCCCACTGTTATCTTGTGTAAAGACAAACCTTCAGTCATCATTCCTTTCTTCCTGTTATTTTATCTCATCTACCTCAGTATCTCCCATACTACTTCATGTGGGGGAACTAGCATTTTCCCCCAATGCACCAAGGTCTAATATTGTATTTGTGCCCATTGGCTACAATTGTTTCCCTTTTTCCTGGAAACTCATGAGGAATGTTGGGAAACAAGCCAAGCCTAATTTTGG
>CM034708.1:26225058-26251863 GCA_020142125.1 Phrynosoma platyrhinos
TGTGTGAGAGAGAGAGAGAGAGAGAGAGAGAGAGAGAGAAAGGGAGGGGGATCTTTCTATGTGAGTCTGTATTTCGGGCTTTTGTGCTTTTCCTGAATCAGCTCCTGTTTGGTTTTTTCCCCAATGAGTGACAAGCAGACACAAAGGCAGGCGCAGTCCGAGAGGGGGAGGCCAGACAAAAATATGCAAGGAAAAGGTGATGGAGTTTTTGAGGACAAGGTCAGGAGGGCTGGAAGGACCTGAAGTCCCAAAGGGAGACATCGGAGATTTCTCCCTCCAGGACCCAGTCCAATTATTACATTGTTTTGGCACCTCAGATGCTTTATTGATACTCACTCAATGCCTGGCCATGGGGAGGTGAGGGAGCAATCTTCTTTATGTCCTTTTTATAAATTGCTGGTTAGTTAGCATGATCAAGGACCTTGAGACAAAATCAAAAAAAAAAAAAATCTGTAGGGTTGTGTTCGAATCCGGGGCAATAAATCCATAAGTGTGCTGCTCCGTGGCAGCTTTGTTTTGTTTGTCAAACCTCATGCCCTCATTCGCCTCCGCTGCTGTTATTTTTGACTCGTAATGGAAGCTTTTGTAAAGCTCCTTTTCTCTCTTGGACGTTTTAGTTAAGTTTCTCCCCCCCCCCCTTCCTCCCTTCACCCCAGCCCAATGCTACATCCTGTTAGCGATTTCCCTTTTGCAAATGGATTATGGTGAGGAATGGAAGAGAGGGAGGAGTTGGAGGGGGATCTGAGCATTTGAAACATTTACTCTAATGATCTCATTTTGAAAAATGGATGGTGGGTAATGCGAATCCAAAACCTGACACCTTGGGATGGTAAGCAATATAAAAAGAATGGGACCTGGCTGGCTGTTCTGCACTGAAAAGGGTATTTAGAATAGACCAACAGAATAGAGATCTTCCTCCCTCTGTAAAAGAAGGTCAGTGGGTGTTGTTTGCTAGCTAATGAGGCCATTGTTATTTGCATTTTAATGGCAGGCTGGCACTAGAGAGAGGAGTGGTGATAAGGAGTGGTGATAGCTTGTGCCTTCGTTTGTGTAATTGCTTGTGTATTCCATGATGGCACTTTCAGTGGCCTGAGAAACAGGGCTCATTTGTAAAACAAATTTGGCAGATGGGTGTTAATGGTCAAGCAGGCACGAATAGGGTTTGCTTAGGGGGCTGATCAAAAGGCAGAGAAATTCGCACTAGGGTGTGCTTAGATTGCTCCCTCCAGAAGACACTACCTGTTGAAATTCTTCTTTGAAAATCATGGGCACTTTTGGCCCTGAAGTCAAGTGTGTCCAACTTAACACTCTTCTGAAAGGTTAAAATCATCCATTGGCCTGTGCTCGAATGTGTCAGGAGTTTTTATAAAATTGTAAGAGCTTTATATTTCCTACCTTTATTTCTTCCCTTTTCTAATAATAATAATAATAATAATAATAATAATAATAATAATAATAATAATAATAATAATAGCAGCAATTTGCAATGTTTCCATGTCCCTCTTGAAAAGTTCCTAGATGACGATGGTATTATGTGACCTAATAAGGTGTGTGTGAAGTATTGTGTAAAAAGTTCTGTTCTTTTTAAAAACTACTATCCAGTCCCTACATGATGATGGCAAACTTTTTTCCAAACTTGGTTTTGTCTATCAGAAGGGTAAGTGCTGGGGTTTTGTGTTAAACTTTCTTCCATAGCTATAAGCTGAGTGTTCATGTTTTGTTATGAGTATCCAGTATTCTGAAAAGCATCAACAATGGATAATGGGACAAGCATGAGAACAAATTCTGTACACAGATTTTCAGTTAGAAGACCTATACAAAGGTTGGCTGAAGGTAGATGCTCTACTCCTGCACAACTTCCATTCAGTGATCTGAAGTCTGTGGCCACTCCAAATAGAGTAGACCATTAAGTGAACTGCTGAATGCCATGTTGGATTGGATTGCTAGTATGAACGGAAGAGTGCATCCTTCTGTGTCAGGGCTGGGGAACATTTTGCCCTCCAGATGTTGAACTTCAGCTTTCCTGATAGCCAGGGCTGTGGGAATTCCAACAACACTTGGAGGGCTACACATTTTTCAGACTTGCTATATGCATTGCAACACACTTGGAGCCTGAACTCTCAACTGTTTTAGGCTGCATGTTGTTGCACCCAATTCTTTCTAGATCAGCTGCTCTGAATCTTGTTACTGTTCTGGCATACAAGAAATCAACTAACCAATTAGCACAGATTCACAGAGTTTAGTAATGCTCCTCTGCAATTCATAAATATCTAATGTTTCTAATCCATAAATATGTTACCAATGTTCTGTGATACATCCTGTAACATAGGCCTTGCGAACCTGTAGTCAGTTAGGGCCTCGGCAGACGACTAATAAGAGTCGTCTTCGAGGCCCGGAAGAGGAGGGGCAGCCGCACGAGCGGCACCCCTTCCTCTTCCTGAGGTCGCCCTCGGAGTCGCTGGCCCTCCGCACAGCCGGCGCTCTGGGGATGACCTCACGCTGCAGCGACCGCATGCGCTGCGGCAGAAGAGTCAGGGAAAGTGTGCCCGCCGCTTTTAGGGCGCACTTTCCCTGACATCTAAAAGGAGCGCCAATTTGGAGCTCCTTTTAGGGACGCCGCAGGAGCGCTGTGGTGCGGAGGCTCTGATCCGCCGGCGCTCCGTCCGGCGGCGTCCCGGAAGCAGTCGTCTGCTTCCCCCCTTAGTTCTGGACTCCAACTCTTGTTTTAAAATGTCAAGCATGCTGCAAAATGTCAAACAACATCTGGAAGACCACAAGTTCCTCACCAGTACTATATAATCAAGTAATATTTTAGGGTTAAGAATAGTCACACTACTCCTCAGAAGTACTATATGTAGACCCATTTGAAAGACAAAGGGTAATGTTTAGAGACACAGGGCATTTACAGACTGCCAGAAATAATGCAGCTTGAGTCTACTTTAATGGCCCTGGCTCAATGCTAGGGAATCATGGGAAGTATAGTTTTTTTCTGAGACATTGAGCCTTCTCTGTCAGAGAACTCTGGTGCCACAATAAACTACAGTTCCCATGATTCCATAGCACTGAGGCAGGGCCGTTTAAGTGGACTCAAGCTGCATTATTTCTGGCATCCTGTAAAGGCCCATAGTCATATACAGCATGTTTTTCATTATTCTGATTTAAAAGTGCATATAAATCAGAAGCTTTAAAAATCTTTTTTCATCCCATTGTGGTATATCATCATATGTGCAATTAGAGGTCTGGACCACTTCATGCATTGCTGTTTAGAATTAATAATGAAAAACATTCTTCAAATATGAAGAATCTTTTAGAGATGAAGCATGTCCTTAGCATTTGTTTCAGAATTTTTTATTTACTGTACTTTCTTGTACATATATTGAAAAGGAGAAGAATAACAAATCTGCTGTGTGATTGAAATGCTGCTTTTGTTACTGTTTTAACTAGGACTTTGATATTGTGTTGGTTCTACTTCATGTTCTGTTGCACTAGTCTTGTTATGCTGTCCCCAATTGTAAGGTTTGTATTGTGTTTAGTGATTATTATTTTTTATGAAAGAGAGATCTATTTAGGTTTTTAATGGCAAAATGAGGCGACTGTGGCAGCAATCAATGGATCTTTCTTCTAAATAAACCTAGGGTTGTACTATACTTAACTTTTTAATATTACTGGTACCAGTGAAATACCCTTTAAAATTACCATAAAATAGCATATTATTCTTGCCAAACCAGCTAAAACAAGTTAAACCTAAGGAAAATGTAGGTGTCCTTTTCTAAAAACGTCTTTATGCTCAGGCTTTTAAAAAACAAAGTTGTATATGGCCAAAATTTGTTATAGTAGACCCAAATAGTTATTCTACTGAGACTGTTAATGTCTCTTCTCCTGCTCATCCCCCCCCCCCACTTCCACTTCAGAATACTCTTGTATTACAGTATGGATTCAGACTAATCCACTGTACTTACATGTACTGACAGAACAGTTTGTGCATATCTAGTAAAAAGTAAGACCCATTGACCTAAGTAAGCATGTATAGGATTACAGCCTAACTTAATAATATCTAACTTTTCACCCTGACTGCCATGAGACTAAGGCTGATATCTACTCCATGCTTATCAGCAAGTAAATCCCACTAGGTGTAATGGGGCTTATTTTGTAGTATGTACAAAATAGTTGACAGAGGGGAGATTCAGGATAGATAAAAGAAAGCCCTTTCTCTCACAGCACATAATTAAATTGTAGAATTCAGTACCAGAGAATGTAATGATGACCTCTAACTTGTACAACTTCTAAAGGGAATAAGACACATGCACACTCTGACCAATTGTATTTGCACATTCTAAACTGTATACCTGTTTACTAGAACAAAATAAATACCTCAGCTTTTACAGTAGCTGTATTATCTTCATGCCCTTCAGAGCAGGAGTGTACAACCTGGTGCTGGCTGGTTGGGGTAAGCCAGATGACTCCTCACAGTTTGCTGGGTTTAAAAGAATGTTCTAACACAGGGGTAGGCAACTTTTCCCCTTTAAGGGCCGAGGGACTTCAGCTCCCAGAAGCCTCAGCCATGTTGGCCAATAGTCCCATGTTGGCCAACAGCTCCTGGGATTCTGGGAGCTGAAGTCCCTCGGCCCTTAAAGGGGAAAGTTGCCTACCCCTGTTCCAACACAACTTTTAGCAGCACTGGGACAGCAGTATCTGTCAACATCATTGGATTTTAGGAGTTAAGGGTCTACTCGCTCTGAGCAATTCTGCTACCATTAATGAATAGTGATATACACAAATTACTGGATGTGGTGAGGATATAAGCCTCCTCCTCTAGAGATCTGTGACAGCCAGTGTGGTGTAGTAGTTTGAGGGTTCAAATATTGGCTTGACCATGTAAATCCACTGGGTGACCTTGGGCAAGTCAGTCTCTTGGCCTCAGAGGATGGCAATGGCAAACCCCCTCTGAAGAAACTTGCCCAAAAAAATGATAGGTTTGCCTTAGAGTTGCCATAAATTGGAAACAACTTGAAGGCACACAACAACAACAACAACAAAGGCAGACAACAGTGTTTGCCTGTGATTGGTAATTGTGGGGAAACACTGACTCCAGGGCGATTGTTGGTGGAGAAGAGAGAGACAAAGGTGTTCTCCTCTGCTCTCATCATTCCCTGAAATCTTAAGAGATGCCAGGGTTTGAGGGAAATAAAAGCCTGGTGGGGAATATCTATGCCCATTTTGCAGATTGTGTTTGTTCACAAATGCGTCTGTGGCCACAATGCTGTGTGTGGCTCTCTAGTTGTGATCCTGTGCTTTAAACCACAATTGTAAAAATTTTAAAATGTTTTTATCTTGTGAGCCACCTTGGGTCCCTTTATGGAAGAAATGTGGCATAAAAATGAATTAAATACATTAAAAATACTACTCAAAGTGGTGGTCCCCAGGCCTCTTTGAGGAGAGAAAGAAACTACCATAGCCAATAGGCACAAATAGGGTACAAATTTCTGACACACTGGGGAGGGGGATTGCCGGTACACCACATCGGATAACTCAAGATGCACTGCTTGAAAAGGATTGTGCATTCTTGCATCAGGCCAGAGGTAGATGAACTGTGGCCTTCTAGATGTTGTTGGACCCCAGAACCCAGGTTCCTTATATCAGTTCCTCACCACTGACCATGCTGACAAGAGCTAGTGGGAATTTCAATCCAATAGCACCTGGAGGACTGGACTTGGTCCACCTGTGCTGTAGGCTATAGTGTTTATGAGCTATGTCATTTAGGCAGGATCTAGCGGTTCGACAGTGGAACACACTCCCTCGGAGAGTAGTGGAGTCTCCTTCCTTGGAGGTCTTTAAGCAGAGGCTGGATGGCCATCTGTCAGGGATACTTTGATTGGGAGTTCCTGCATAGCAGGGGGTTGGACTGGATGGCCCTTGTGGTCTCTTCCAACTCTATGATTCTATGATTCTATGAAAGACATTGCCTTCATTTTTTCCTGTCTCTTAGCAATAGATGCTTCTTGGAGAAAGGTTACAACTTATTCTGAAATCCTATGAAACATTTGCTGTGCATACTTTATGAGTGGCCACAGTTACTGCTGAAATACTGAGAAGTAGTTCTTCACATGGTAGCATATGCTCACAGCAGAGGTGCAGTCCTAACAATGATGGGGATATAACCATGGTAAACTCCAATACAGTGGCTAAACAGTTATTCAGAATCCCCCTATCAATGGGCTCTAGCAACTAGATAAAATAAAGGTAATTTCTGCCTCTTCTGATGCTGCTCTAGTCTTGCTGGTGGTTGCTAGGGGACATGATAAAATATGAATCAGAAGTGTCTAAGCCGTACATGATACTTTAGGACAGGAGTGGACAAAATATGACCTTTCAGAAATTGTTTGTCTATAGTTACCAACTTCCCTAGTCAGCATAGCCAGTGATAAGCATCCTGACATGGTCATAGAAGAAAAGAATCCCTGTAGTTGCTGGAGAGTATAGATTTAATATACTTCTAATGACCTGCACCTTTGGGCAGGTGGACTACTGTGATGTGCACTAGTTGAAATTTCTAAAATGTTACCATGAATTTTTTACTATTTCAAACTGAAGTTATAAAGAGATAATGATAATTGTCAGTTCCAGTGTGTCAGAAAGAGTTATACAGCAGTATGACCAAACAGAACTCATATAAGGCCTTAGGTATCACTGTTGCAATTTCAATTTCTGGCAGCAACTGAAGATCCTAAGCTACTCCCAGACTATAAATCTCAATGGTTTAGGTAGGAAAACTTGCATGCCAGCAGGCTTGTAGTGGTACTAACACAGAAGATTCATAACATTTATTACATTTACACACCACCCTTCCTTCAATGAGCTCTGAGCTCAGAAATGCCCATTTAAAGCTTCTCCATGGAATTCCACCACAGCTCCATATGTATAGCATACTGTGAGGACAAGACTTGGAGTTAGACTTGTGTATCTGTGTGTATGTGCATTTTATGCTTGTTGACATATGGCAACCACATGAGTTTCATATGTTTATCTTAAGCAAGGAATTTTCAGAGGTGGTTTTGCCAGTTCCTTCCTCTGAAATAACCTCCCATGAATTAATCTTCTATCAATAGCTAATACTCTTGACAATTTAGTATGGCTGTTGGGCTGTATTCAGGGCAATGACTACTCGATTCTGGAAATAAGAAAAGAAGGCTGTTTATAGCACATCTTGCTTGCAAAATTTCCAGAAACATTTGCTGAGTGCTCTTGAAATCAAAGTTGTGGGAATCATGTGACCTTGCAGTGGTGTTAAACCAGGGGTAGGCAACCTTTCCCCTTTAAGGGCCGAGGTATTTCAGCTCCCAGAATCCCAGGAGCTATTGGCCAACATGGGACTATTGGCCAACATGGCTGAGGCTTCTGGGAGCTGAAGTCCCTCAGCCCTTAAAGGGGAAAGGTTGCCTACCCCTGTGTTAGACCTTCACCATTGTTTATGTTGCTTACAGTGCTGAGGTTTTCAGTCCAACAATATTTAAAGGGCAAAGGATTCTCACACCAAGGTGAAATGCATTTCTTTAGCCAGATTAAGAAGTTGGTACATATGATATTATGAGTGGAAGAAACCTGGATTTACCATGTCTTTTGCCACCTAAAGTGGAAGTGATGCCACTTTGATGGTGTAGCAACCAATGCCACTCCATCAATTTGCTGCAGCATAATCTTTTAACACTGATCTATGCTACTATGGCTAAATTTTGTTGCAAGTTGAAAACCTTTTCCACCTGGACTAGCTGGTTGGCTGGCTTTCTTTCTTTCTGCCCCTCAGCCATTCTTGAGTCTTTTTTAAAATGTCAAGTTTCAAAAAATAATTGGTAGCTATCCCAAAATCAGAGCTGGTATCACAGTCACCAATTATATTTTGCCAAACAAGATAAAGTATTGATTTAGTTCTGCTTCCTGATTGCTGTGAAAGCATTTTGCCAATTCTGAGTGTTGTGACATCATCTGGAAAGGCTATTTGCTTGATCCACTGGTTTTGAAACGCAGTGGGATGCATTATGAATCATAAAAAACTGACTGCAGTCTGAATCAGAGATGAAGGATAGGAATGGATAGAAAATGAAGGGGGATTTGTACTCCTCTGCCATGACTTTATTATAATTTTAATCTGGACTGCAGCTAATTTCACCATTTCAGATGACTTGTAGTAATAGAAAACATCTATATGAAATAGATTTAGAACTAACTGGAAAGGTTACTGTTTCTCATTGCCATTATTAGTACATAATGCAGTATACTGAGATACAGTGTGGTATAGTGGCTTGAGCATTGGACTATGGGGATCAGGCTTCAAATCCCTGCTCAGCTGTGGAAACCTGTTGGGTGACCTTGGGTAAGTCACACATTCTCAGCCTCAGAGGAAGGCAAAGGGAAATCCCGTCTAAAAAAATCTTGCCAAGAAAACCCTGTGATAGAGTCACCTTGGGGTTGGTATAAGTGAGAACAGCTTTGAAGGCACACAACAACACTGTATATATTAGCATTCTTAATTGTCGACTGTGTTTGGGAATTCTAATTAAATATACATGAGTTGCATTGTGTAACTATGAAACTTCTATTTAGATTTTGAATGTCACTTGATTTGTGTGATAACCATTGCCTTTTGTCCATAGATCAAACCATAAGAATGCAGTAGGATTTTTGGTTTAAGGGGCGGGGCATTTTCTGTAACCTAGAATGAAAGTATTGGCTGGTGTGTAGGCTGAGTGTTCACTTTATTAATAAAAATACTGATAACTGTCTTAAAAATATTCAAAGTGATGTATGGCTACCAACAAAAGGAAATTAATTTTGGTGTACAACTTCTATATGTTGGCTCTATTGTTTGAAGCAGCTGTAATATAGTGTACTTCTTTTATCAGGTTGACTCTAATCAGAGACTTCAGATCTCTTCCCCCTCAAAAAAATATTACCAGAGAACTGATATTTCCTAGAGTGATTAATACACAGGTGAGCAGGAAGTATTAGTTTCTAGATTTGCAAAGAGTGGTTCTTCATTTCTCTTCCCACCCAATCAAGGTAAGAAGACATAACTGAACTACAACAAACTGATGCAGATTTTTTTCACCATTTAAATAGATATAGTATAAAAGGGTTGGATAAGAGGCTCTTCAAATCCTTAGTGGAATCTACTTAATAAATAGTGTCTGTCTTGGAAGAGTGACCAACCTTAAACACAAAAGAGTCAATAACAATGGAGTACAGTAAAACAAAGCAACTAGAAAAACGTTTTGCAGTTATCTCCACTTTCTCTTATCTCTTGAGATCATGTCACAACACACTTCAAAAGACTAGGGCAGGGACAGGCAACCTTTTTGAGCCGGGGGCCGGGTTACTGTCCCTCAGACAATTGGTGGGTCGAAGCACCAATAAATAAATAAATAAATAAATAAATAAATAAATAATTTAAAAAATATGCATGCACACTCTCTCAGACCCAGAAAAGCCATGGTAAAACCCCTGTGGAGATTTTGCCAAGAAAACCCCAAGAACAAGTAATAACAATAATTAATATCATCATGACAGGCGGCAGCGGCGGGTGGCGGTGGCAGGACTGTCCTGGGGCCGGTCCAAAGGCCTCAGGGGGCCGCATCCGGCCCCTGGGCCTTAGGTTGCCTACCCCTGGACTAGGGTATGTTTAAAAATGCACTATTAAAGATGCTATTTATTTTTGAAAAGGTTTTGTGCCTCCTAAAACTCAAAGAGGGGGGACCAGAGGAACCTTTTTTGTGAGAAAATTCCACAATCTGAGTGGTGTTGCTTCTGGAAAGGCCCACTCTCATATCTTCTCCAGTTGTACCTCTGACAGCTGGTAGATCAAGACATCAGAAGCTGAATACAGTACACAAAGCACATTGATGCCTACACGAGACATAGCAGCTGTTGATAACTTCTTATTGGTTGAGCCCCCTCCTGACTGTAAGCATATCACATAACAGAAGTAAAGTTTATGCACTCTTCATTGTTCATTGTTCATCAAACATCCCAAATAAGTATTTGGAGTGTCAGCATTTATAACTTAGCAGTACATCAGAGTGCTAAGAGGGCATTTTTTTTTCCCGCTAAGAGGGCATTCTGATTTTCAGAGATCTTTAGAGATGTGTCCAGTGTCAGATATGCTTGAGACATGGCTAATAGTATTCCACAGAAAAATGAATATTAATAAAATAAATTCTAAATAATAAAATTAGTTCTAAGTGTAGTTGCAAGAAGTAGGTGTAAGATAGTTGTCAAAGGAAGAGCTTTACGGACGAAACAGGGATGTCTATTTTATTGAGAGGATACATACAGTATTAGCTGACCTTACCAATTGGTATTTGGGATTTGTTTTCTGCATAAGGACAATGGGACTTATGTCTACAAGAAAATCTAATGTTACTGAAATTCCATATATATTACATGGAATATAATGGTTTCAGGGATGCACAGCAGCTATGCACATACAAACAAAGCATGCAGTATGTGTAAAGCATCATCTCTACACATCTGCAGAGCTTTCCCTGCTATAGCCATTTGTGGGAATTCCCCTGAAATGTATGGGATTCTGATTCCATTTTATGTTTCTTTTGTTTCTTTTGAACAGATTTGCTTCTGTAAAGATGGTATCTAAAGAGCTATGAAATATAGTGTTTATTCACAGAAGAATGTATGAAATAGAGGAAAAATTAGACAGGTTGGACTGGTGTTCATGGTCATTGGCTGATAGTTGTCACCTGTGAATAAGACACCTTAGGTGAAACTTTCATATCACCTGATGCACAGCTGCTTTCCCATGGGATACATTCATATATCCTGCTATGAGTCATCAGCTGTCCAGTAAATCCACATTTGAACCTTCCCTTTCAAATGTTTCACTTTTTAAAGAAGATTGAGCAGAAAGGTGGTGGTTTACCTTTGTGTGTGTTGTTTGAAATCCATACTTCAGATCTATTTTTATACAAGTGTACGTTAATGATGCCCTTGATATGGGTATTTTGGGTTTTGTTTTTTGCCACTTTGTATTATTGAAATTCTGTCTTTACCAAATATGAGTAATATTGGTCTGGGAAGCACTTAGAACATAATGGACATCTTGATACTCATATATGTATTAATGTGTTTGGTAATGCTGCTCTAATGCACACTTTCTGTTCTCTGCTAAAGCATAAGAAACTCTATGGGGAGCTTTATATTTGCTCATCTGAAAGAATGATGCCGTTAATCTATCAGTAGTGAGATTATCGTTTTGTTGACTTGCCAGAAGAGTTTCAGGAAACTGCTAGGAAAATACATTTATTGGCTGGAAGCACCCCAAATTACATTGTAGTTCAGGTCTTGTGCAACATGTTAGAATAAGTTGCCAAATATACTGTAGGATGTAAAAGAAAGCTACTTTGATTGAAATAGCATATATTAGTTTCCTTGGCTAAACTTCTGGAATGGTTCCTTTACTGGGCACAGATATCCAACTAAAGTTTGGGACAGGTCTTAAGTCTTCACTTTGTAAATGAATTGTGAAGTCTTTCCTAGAGTTCCAGACAATGTATTTATTTTGAAAAATGATCCTAATATGTGAAAAACTGAAAAACCTAATGGTCTGTGGAAGTTTGAATAACATAGCTAGATTATCACAGGGCATACTTCTGTCCTATATTTTTCATTATTTGAAGATTGTTCCACCAAATTATTGCATTTGAATGCACTGGAAGTTTAGGTGTGTCTGCTGCATGGACCATCTACAAGCTGCATAGGATTGTGAAAGACATCTGGGTTTGGGTAGATATATGGGAAATAAAAAAATATTGTGGTACATTTGATCTCTATAATTTTTATACAGCATCAAAGCATCTAGGACCTGCTTTTAAGATCTGAATTTTGAAAGGAAGAAAATGGAACCAAATAGCTATACTTCAGGCCACCTTTAGTCATCCACTTCCCCAATGATGATAGGTGTCTGACTCTGAGATAGCAAAGGAGGGATCCAGTATCATTTTGGCTTGGAACTACTATTGCTGACTTTACAAAGAAAGTTGCTGTTAGTCATGTGATGAACTTGCTAATAAATCTGGATGATTGTGTAAGTGTGTGTTGCACATTAGATAACCAGTTGAGGGGTAGCTGGCATATTGGCTTCTTGGGTGCAAAAAGGGTACAGTCACTGGAGAAAACCAACATGTTGCAGTGCAGTAGTCAATTGAAGTATAAAGAGTTCTTTTAGTGGATGTAGTTAGAGAAGTTAGGAAAATGAATTGTCCACAAATAGACACAATGTTGTCTTTTTTTATTTCAAAATTTGATAGACTTATTTGTTACTGTTACACTCTTAATTCTGTAAACACTGGGTATTAATCCATAGACATCTGTAATGAGATGTACCGATACATTTGGGAGTAAGCCCCATTGAGCTAAATAGAATTTAGTTCTGAAAAACTTTTCATTATTAGCATTGCTTTGGTAATCATTGTAGAATCAAAAATTGATAGCCAAAGTATCTTATTCATGAAAATAAATTGCTTGGTGAATCCCCAATTATTAATGAATTTTCTAAAGCATTTTAGCTGTTCCAAATCATTGGCAGCAAGGGAACTGCCCTTACGTCTTAAAAGTATCTATCTCCTGTCAGTCATTGAATAATCCAGAATATTACTTACAAGGCTTTTGTAGCCCATTGCTTTTTAATCACAAAAGAGTGAATGCAAGATTTAAAGCCAGACATGCACCAGATTTTTAAAAAATAACAACTCATTCCAACCTGTATTTTTGTTTCAGTGCCAATATTTCTTCATGCCTTTGTCAAGAATTTTTGAGCTATGAAGTAACTATAATTAAAAATAACAGTAAGGGCAGTGGTTCTCAAACTGTGGGCAGGACTCCCTGGGGGGGGGGGCATGAGAGTTGCTCAAGGGTGTGTGTGAGACTTGGAGGCCCTAATCCCCCATCCTTATCCTTGTCTCAGGCTTTTTTATGCATGCAATTCACACGTGTTGAGTTAAATCTTGAATTTACTTAAATAAATCTGTTCTAATTTGAAAAATGTCATTTCTTTATAAAATGTTAAAATATGAATATATATGAATGTAGAAATGAAAATACACACTAAACAACAAACAAAAATTATTCCTATACATTGAGTGGGGGGAGGCAATGTCTACACGTACATGTAAAGGGGTTCCGAAGAGTAAAAATTTTGAGAACTACTGAGTAAAGGGATACGGGTCTGGCATGTCACTTTAACAAATGATGTGCTCTAGTTTATTTGATTAAACTTCTTTGTTCTAAAACTTATGTATTAATCACTTCATGCTTACTAATTGGTTTAGTTTTAGAATCTCAGGGTTCTTTATGTTGCCTGTTTGCTCGAAGGTAATGTAAACTCCTCAACTTAGTTGGCAAATCATATTTCTTTTTATTATCCTATTGGACTGAACTTGCATCCAGATATGTGAAGTTTTTGAACACACCCTTACAAGACCTTTTCTTGGGGGAGAAAGTGAGAATAATGTATATAAGTGAACAGTTTCATACTTGCAATCTCTTCCTTTCAAGGTACCTCTCATGTGCCCTTTAGGAGGACAATGCTTGAATCTTCTTGCTTGTTTTTTTTTTTTCTATGTGTGTTTTTATTAGGTATACTTAGATTATAAAGTGTTAGCATATGAATAACAAATTTGATTCTGATTCCTTTCTTTGAGTACTAGCATGCATTTGAGACTAGCACACATTTGGGAAATAGAGATGGCTAATTACTGTAGAAAATGTCTTTTACCATGATAGAGTGTACACACATTTTTGCAACACTGACCTTTCTAGTCAGAGAGAGAGATTAGTATTTCCAAATTGCTTTCACTTTATTGCTTCAGCCTGAACTGCCTTTTCTCCATTCAGAGTTTCTGCGGATCCTGCCAGAGTCAAACCACCACATGGACTTTGCGCACATGGCTGCACTGTTTACAAACACCCTCCCAGAATTCCCAAGAGCTGTTGGGTAACAGGCGGGTGCAACATTTCACGAGTCAGCAGTATTAGTCCATAGCGGTCTATGTTTCCACTCCATATTTTACTATTACCCACAGCCACCATATCCTTATTACAAGCTGGTTGAAGTATTTCAAGAGTCAGTTCTTTTTTTGTCTTTCCTTTTTTTAAAAAAATGCCTTTTTGTTTTGACACGTTCAGTTCTGTAACTTACAACAAGGTCATCTGTGGCGATCCAAAAATAGAAGCTTCACTGCTCAACAAAGAACTGGAACTGGGCCGTGCAAACTTAGGGCCTTTACAGACTCCCAGAAATAATGCAGCTTGAGGCCACTAACTGTCCTGGCTCAATGCTAGGGAATCATGGGAATTGTATTTTTTTTCTGAGACATTGAGCCTTCTCTGTCAGAGAGCTCTGGTGCCACAATAAAATACAGTTCCTATGATTCCTTAGCACTGATCCAGGACAGTTAAAGTGGCCTCAAGCTGCATTATTTCTGGCAGTCTGTAAAGGCCCTAAGTTTGTATGCCATAGGTAGTACATTTCAGTTTGTGCTTGCCAAAAAGGCAACTAGAAAATCTGTAAGCAGCTAAAAACACATGCAAGGTGTTTTTTGATTCTATAAAGTTTTGAGCAATCTAAACAAAAAATCCAAGGGTGCAATCTTGCATATAGTTAAGCTGTACAAAACCCATGGAAGAAAATGATGTTGGAATGGCCTAAACCTGAAGGATTCTGGCCTAAGCATCTAATCTTTTTTTAAAAAAAAAAAAAGTCAGCAGACCTTTCACTGCTGTAGTGTTTTTCTTGAAGTAAAGTGTGCATTTTGCTAGCTAGGGGGTCAGTAAACTGATCAGGCTACTCATGTTCATAGTTATTAAAGCAAGGCATGCTGTCACAGACAAAAATTAAAAGCCACAGATGGTGATATCCTTGAGCCCATTTGCCATATGCATTTCATGATGCAGTCCCAGAGAACACCTCTGTCTCAGCCAACCAACAGCTATCACAAACAAGCTCTGTGTCTTCATATCCGTGTGGACAGACGCACATATATAAAGTCTCATGGACCACAGTCTTTGGCATGTTTGGTTTCTAGTCCTACTATGTTCCTTGAGGTTTTCCTTTCTCCCAAGTGAACAGGAAACAGTCTTTGTTATTTTATTTCACAATTATAGGGGATTTCTCACAGTTTAAGAACTCTTTGTATTGCATTTTTTTTAATAGCATGTAATGCAGAAAGAAAATATTGTATTCTTCAAAAAGCTTTTATTTTCTAAGGTTGTCTCCTTTTTGTTTTGATTTGGGGTGGGACCTGTGTGCTTTCCTTATTATTCTTGGCTTTAAGTGTCTGAAGAAATGCAAGCTCAGCAGGGCTTAGTAACATTTTAACTCCAACCTATTCTCAGCTCTTACAGTAAAGGTCAAAAGTAAATGAGGTACACAGCTGTGTTTCAGAGGGATTAGCAGAGGCATGAAGTGTTTTTAAAAAAACAAATAAAAAGAAATACACTGCTTATAATACTTTGTGTATTATGGACTTGCTTGTGAGATAGAGTAAAAGAACCTAAGGAAAATCTCACTATCTAATGAAAGACTGGCTATAGAAATTATAAAGCATAGATCAGGTCGGGGATGGGGGGGGGGGGGAGAGGACATCGGTACTTGATTCAAATGTCTAATGAAATTTCAAGGGCTTCCACAAAGGATGGCAATAATGTCTTTTTAAACATTAGGATTTCTGGCTTGCTGCACTTATTGGGTAAATTTCCCCCCTAAATTAATTTACCCATATAGATTAACTGAACACCTGAGACACATTATGTCTAAAATAAAACTACCATGGAGCTCTTGAATTGTATTATTTAATTTTATCTTTAAAGGATGAGGAAACTGAGATGTGCGTGGGTGTATGTGTGTGCATGCACACTTTAATATACCAACTCTACTGAGCTGCTTTTTACAGTCAGCAGAAATAATTAAAGATCTGTTTGAACAAACATCAAAAGTTTGCTTCTGTGTCACTAGTTTTGTGTTGCTAAATGTGCTCATCCCTGTTATCCTTGGGGTGTTTAGTATTGTCTTTCTCAAAGATTGTCTATTGTGCTTATGAAAACAATGGACATTAACACAGAAAGCAGGGCCTCTGGAGTCAGGGGAGCTTCCTTGCCTTCAACTCAGGTGCTCTTTGGGAGAAGAAATAAAACCTCAGCCATTTTTGAAAAGAAAATACCCAGCAGTGTTAATTGCTTGTTGATGTCAGCAATGGCAAGAAAACCTGTTGAGACAAAATAGATTGAAACATGCTGGTCTTATGCTGCAAAGATAGCTTGGAAGGATAAACATTGTAGTGCCAAGTTTTATCTTCAAAGTAGGAGTTTCAGCCCATGCTGTTGCATTCATAGCGTGGCTCTGCGCACATGGCTGTAGTGTTTACAAACATGATCCCAGAATTCCTGAAAGCAGTTATGTAACAGCCAGCAAGTGCTGTATCAGACTAACTAAAGTGACCTGGATCACGGATGTTGGCGTAGACTCAATGAAGCAGTTCAGCAGGGGAAATACGCACACGCTGTCTAGGAAAACGCGCATTGGGTATCTGAGGACATAATGTTCCTCCGGCAGCCATTCACTAGAATGAGTGGATGTTTCAGGAACATCTTGACATAATACCTATAATGGCAAGTTCTAAGCACCATAAGCTTTACATTCTTAAATGACTTAGAAAGTTTTCAAAAACCCTTCCACAGAAGAGGGAATTGTATTGATACGTATACTCTTCTGAGAGGCTTTGCTTGTATTCTTGAGTTTCAAAATTGCATTTTGGGAATTAAGAATGTTTATGAAAGGCAGCAGGAACAGTCTTCATATGTGGCAAATTTTCCTGCGTACAGCATGATTTATCTTTGTGCAAAATAAATTATAGTTATCAGATGCCACAATGGAAGTGATGCAGCATTACATATGTTGTTAATTATGTGAGAACATGTGGGATCTGTTAATGTTATACCAACCAGTTTGCCATATATTAAGCCTGACAATCCTAGGAAACTTAAAGTGCATTGTTTTAAACAGATGAATTGTGGATGCCATGTTTATAATAGGAAAACATTTTACCGCTTCTAAATATATTTTAATTCTTTCTTTAAATAATTTGGAGCTGGAAGCCTCTGTGCATGATTTTGAAATATTCATTTTGGTGTGGGATTCTAAAATTTGCAATCCAACAACATCTGGAGACTTGTAACCTAAAAACAACTGAGTTGTATACTATTACCCAATTACTAATTAATATTAATGTTCATTGCTCAAGGAGAAGGCTGCCTGCTAAGTATGAACTCAAAGTCCCTTGCCACAGAGAGGAGGGGAATTAGCATAATTCACTGGAAGTAGACATGGTCAAATCAAGGGATTCTCAAAAACAGAAGCAGATAATCAGACCCCCTGAGCATGGTCAGTCTTCCCTATATATTTTAGCATGGTTATTTAGAATATGATGTAAGGAGAAACCAATGACCTTTACTGCTTTCTTACACACTCTGAAATTGAAACTTTGGGATGCAGAAGACAGCAAACAGTGAGGGGTCTGCTATCACAAGTTTGGAAGACTCTAATAATAAATATTTGATAAATCCACAGCCTAAAATGCCCCTGGCACATCCCATATATTTCAATAACTTAGGCTGCATACCTGAGAAAATCTGTCATATAATTTCCTCCCCATGGATTTGTTGATGTCAGGGTATCTTAATTTATGTAAACTTTGGAGCAGAGTCTATTCTGGAGACATTAGTTCATTTTCTAAAAATGAGTTGGCTGCTTGCTTGTTTTAGTTGTTGCTTAGTAGTATCATATAACCAGTAGCAAATTAATTCTTGCCACTTCATGGTGTTTAGCTAACATTAAATACTGTGCACAGCACCATACATTATGGTGACAAAATACTTTTTAAAATATTGTATATTCTGTTTAAAATCATTAAAGACACAATGTTCTGAAGATATTTCAAAGATTAGTCTGATGGAATGGTGTATGTTCAATCCTTCAAAAAGAATCAAAATACTTAAAATGTATTTGTTTTTTATGGATTTTTCATGTATGAAGAAACTTCAACCCATAAAACAATTATCAACAAACAAGACATTTAGGGCTGCTATCCTTTGTTTAAGCCCCACTGAACATCTGAGCATATGTTTGTTTAAAATGTTTATAAATCCATTTTCTGTTCACCAGGACCCTAACATACAATGTAAAGCAAGGTACTACATTATAACATAAGAAATACGGTACCCCCCCCCCATGCTTTAAACTAAACTAAGGGCCAGTACAGACTGCCAGAAATAATCCAGCTTGAGACCACTTTAACTGTCTTGGCTCTATGCTAGGGAATCTTTTTTTTTTTTTCTGAGACATTGAGCCTTCTCTGTCAGAAAGCCCTGGTGCCACAATAAACTACAGTTCCCATGATTCCCTAGCATTGAGCCAGGACAATTAAAGTGGTCTCAAATTGGATTATTTCTGGCAGTCTGTACAGGCCCTAAGTAAACTGAAAGTCCATCAAAATGCTCCTGTATCATAGGTCCAAAACACACTGCAGAAATAACTCAGTTTGAGGCTGCTAACAAACCTGGGAATTGTAGTTTATTGTGGCACCAGAGCTCTGACAGAGAAGATTAAATGTTTCATAGAACTGCAGTTCCCAGAATTCCCTAGCACTGAACAAGGGCAGTTAAAGTGGTCTCAAATGGGATTATTTCACCAATGTGTTTTGGACCATACCCAGTAGGGATAAAGCCAATCTGACTTTCCTTGGAGCAAAGTTCCAGGGCAGAGTGCTGCTGCAGACACACCTCTATATAGAATGCATAGGGCATATACAAGATTACATTACAAAGCACTATAATTTGTCATTTATGGCCAAACAGTAATAAAATACGGAATCAAATGGGTCTGAGATATGCTACAGTTTTTTGTATGTTCCACAGATTTTATTTCATCTTGTGAGGAAACTCCTGACATACATATCCAAGAATAAAATATTTTAAAAGAAAGGCCTTTAGTTTTCACCTTACGTCAGGTGAGCTGATATATATTTCTGAAAGTAACAGATGCATTGCATTGGCTGCTAGTTACACTAATGCAGTGCTTCTCAATTATTTTCTGTCATGCCCCCCCTAGGAAGAAGAAAACATTTCGCGCCCCCCGCACGACTATAAATAGTATCATTTGTCTATAAAATTGTTATAAGTACACCTCTGCATAACACTGTATCCTTATTAACGTATATGAGAATAAAAAAAGAAAGAAATGTGGATCAATTTACAACAAAGAATAGCTTTATTAACTGTAGCTGAAAAGATTTAAAGGAGCACAGGATTTAAAGGAGCCTCGCGCCCCCCCCCCTTGGGGGTGCGCCCCACTATTTGAGAAGTACTGCACTAATGTAACATACCAGTAGTTGTCTGGAAGGACATGTTTCAAAGCAGAGCTTGCACATAATTTTTGGACAACCACTCCCCAAATCCCCTGTGATTTCTGAGAGATGTAGTCCAAAAAAAGTAATGTTTTCATGCTCTTATCTAGAATGTTTATTGAAAAAGTATATTCTTTCAGAAGTTCTGGTTTTAAAATCACTCATGTTCAAAATACATTTTAAAAAAGTCATGTATACTATTTTGGAGAATGTATCCCTAGTGATACACCTTCCCCAGCCATCTTTCAATTACTGGATGAGACAGCACATGGATTTCACTATTTGGATGCTTGTGCATGGGAAAAGGTTCCCTGAATATAGAAAAGCAACATATCAGGAAGAAGAATAGGAATGATGTCTTGTTTTCTTTGTGTTATTCATTCATCTGAATTGAGAAGCAATCATTCAGAGGAACATTAATATGCAGTTGAACATAGTGCAGCCTCTTTATATTTCATATGCAGGTACCAAAGAGTGAATGCATATGGAGATCATCTCTGTGCTTAACTTTCCATAATGCCTTTGAAGAAGTTAAAGGTCCATGAGTTTAATTTTTGCAGGACAGGATGTGATAGAAAGTATAGGAAATTGGGAGGAACAGTTTAGCTTGCTACTTTCTTCAGATAGGCAAGTTCTCTGTGTCAGTTTAGATTAAAATCTCACAATAAATACAGACGCTGTCATGAGTTTGTCATCTAAACAGCGAAAAGAAAAAGAAATCCTGTCCAGCAGGTTTAGCAAAGGCCACACCTAGAGCTGAATGGATGCCTCCCCATTGCTTCAACAGAAATTGATCTCAGGCTGTTGAGGGCAGGACTGAGACACTGCTCTGAAATATAATAACTGTAGAAAAATGTTGCTTGGAAATGTATCAAGGCATGTTAGGATGGCACAGCTATCCCCTTTGGTACTCATAGACCTTTGAATTGCTTTACTATAAGCAAACGCACCCATACCTCAAAGAGAGATTTGCTTTGAGTTCAAGAGGCAGACTTTCCCTTTGGGAACAGAAGAGTCTAAGCTCAAAACCTCTTCTTTCTGAAGTTCTGTACAGCTTGAGGACTCCAGAATAGTCTTTAAGAAACTGTGAATCTGAGTTCCTGAAAAGAATATCCAGTGCTAGATAACCTTATTTCAAAGGAAAGGAAGCTGGAATTGAAAAAAGACTTCGCTCAAAGTTCTCGGGGGTAGAGCAGAGGTTGTTGCTTATGCAGCTACTTTCTGAGGGTCTGGGCAGAAAGCAGTTACTACCTGCTTTTAGAATACCTCTCTATTAGAAGATGAGCCTTCAATAATGGAGAAAAGTGAAATGTCAAAAATAATATTGCATCATTTTAAATAAGAAAAAAAATGAAACATAGGGACTTCCCAGTAGTAGATGTTACTGAAGCAAGGCACTTGGTAACATTTTGCAAGCTAGTTGCTGTTTCAATTAGAATAGCTGCCTGTAAATTGGACTCTGCAGCAAATGTTCTAGATTTCATGCTTTTTAACACAGCGGTGGCACCTATTACCCTTCTGAGGTTCTTGGACTCGAATTCCCATTAGTGCCTTCCAGATGGCCAGTTGATAAGGATGATTAGAGTGGTATTTCATCAAGTACCAGAGGGCTACTGATCTTGGAAGCTAAGCAGGGCCAGCCCTGGTTAGTACTTAGATGGGAGACAGTCAACAAATAGCAGGTGCTGTGGGCTATATTTCAGTGGAAGACCATGGACCCTTACTGGGAGACCTTGGGCAAATTACACCTTGGTTTCAGAAGAAGGCAAGAACAACCTCCTCCCAACAAATTTTGTCAAGAAAAACCCATGATAGATTCACCTTAGGGTGGCCATAAGTCAGAAGTGATTTGGAGGCACACAACATCAACTGGCAAACCACCACTGAGTATTTCTTGGCTCAGAAAACCCTATGAAATTCATGGGGTTCACCATAAGTTGACAAGTGACTTGAAGCCACAGAGAGAGAGAGAGAGAGAGAGAGAGATTCCCCATCCTAATTATAACCAGAATAGAGACTGTCTCAGGTTCTGTTGAGATTTCTATCCAAAAATAAGATGTTTTAATAAAATATATTCTATGTGCTGTTTTTAAACTATTCAGCATATGCCATTACTAAAGATGGAAAAACAAAAGAGACTCTTATCTTTTTCCTATTGTCTCAACCACCTCCTTTTACAATTTTCAGAAGATTTAGTACTAAAAAGGTGAGAAGAGCTGAAGAGTGGTGATTAAAATGAAATGTTTTTAAGTAGGCTAAAAAAAAAACACCTTTCTGCTTTTTGTTGTTTTCTGAATATAAAATAATGCTCACCTTTATAAAAGCAACAAACCAGGACATACTTTATAGTCTTACAAACAGTGGTTCTACAATAACCTTCTTTTTCCTGAAGAGTCAGAACAAACCCAGGATAACCCATCAGACATCCTAAAATATATTCAGGGGAGAAGTTCTTCTATGCAGCCCTTTGTTTCCAGCTTTAATATTTCATGAACATGTGATATTGTTTTAAAGCTTGCCGTGATGGTTTTGTGAAGTTTAATATTTAAAGCAGATGGCTGCTTTAATAAGATGGTTGCTATAGAAACAGCACTGTGAAAGCAGTGGTTTGTGTAATGTGTGGTCTCCTTGCTAAACAGCTGAAACATTCTTGAAGCAAACACTTGGAGGTAATAAGCCCATCTGATTGAAATCTTTATTTTAAGAGAGGTTCATTGGAACTGGACAGCTGACATTTTAGTGGCTTACTAAAGATTTCCTTGAAGCTTCATGGAGAGTGCTTGGAGGTAAGACTTATATTCTAAGAAATGCTGTATTCTGCTGAGATGCAATATGATAATTAGATTAATTCTGCACATTCATACAACCCAGATTCAAGGGGGTGAAGAAGAAAGCAGTATATCAGATCATTCTATAGTTGCTGTACCTGAACAACTATGGGATCATCTGATGGTAGAACAAATGTGTTCCATACACAAGGTCCCAGGTTCAGTCCCTGGCACCTCCAGTTGAAGGATCTCTGATTAGGAAAGATCTGCTTGAAGCCTTGGATTTAAAGTCAGAGTATACAGTTATAGGCTAGATAGCCATTCTGGACTCCCAAAGACCATGACTGAAGAAGAAGGAAAGCTTATGCAATAAGCAATAGCCTTGAAAAGTGTATTCAAGGGCATTACAGTAAATAGTGATGGGGTTTACTGCACCCATACCATAGCAGAAGAATTTTATACAAAGGTCAGTGCTTGATAGCTTCCAAATGAAGCTCACCATTTGTCAGAACAAATAACTGTATCCCTTTTCATCTTGCATACATTGGCTTTCCCTAAATAAAACTATTATTTGCAACATAACCCACAAGCAGGCTTCAGTGAAGTACGGACTGGGACAACTAGTTGCAACTGAATTTTATTACTCCAGAACCTTGTACTAGGCTGTCAAACTTCTAGTTAAGCTGTGTGAACAGTGCACACTTTTTTGTGTACACTGTTTCTCTCATACCCATGTGTGCCTATATTTTTACATATGCACTTATTTATAGGACTAAGAACAGCACTGGAAGTGGAGCAAGATGTGATTCAAATAATGCATCTATCTATGTTTTGGGGGAATCAATAACTGATGATAATAAGTAATTGTACAACATTGTGATAAATGTGTTAACAACTATTTTTAAGTTATTGCTAAAAGATAGATGCATCAGAAGACATAGAAGTAGATTTGAGAGATACAGAGTTGCTTTATATCAGTGCTTATTGGTCTGATGTGGTGGACCAGCAATTATTTTTCCTCACAGTGTACCAGAAACTAGCACCTATTTGTGGCCATTGGCCATAATCACTGCTTTCTTTCCTGAAAACATGTCAGGGGCCACCAGTCAATGGCTCAGGGCCTGGCATCAGTCCAGGGACTACCACTTTGATTAGCATTGCTTTATAGTATAATGCAACTTAGCTTTTGGTTACAAGGCATTCCAGCTTCTGATGTGGGGAGGGATCTACTGTACTTACAAGTCCAGGCCAAGATTATGACAATGGATCCTGGCATCCCTTTGTTCCTAGAAAGATTTTCAGTATCCAGACTGAACCTTGATTCTTCAAGAACTAAGACCTCTGGCTAACCTCCAAGAGCGTTTATTAAAATCTACTCCCTAACCAATGAAATCCTAGGAAACTAAGGAAGCAGAAAAGACAAATTGTCTTCAGAAACACGTCTTCTTGCACATGTACTGAGGCAGAGTTTAAAGAGCTAATGCACCAGTCTCAGGACTCTGCAATTATATAGTTTTCCCCTGCCCAGTGGTCCCCAGATGTTTTCGAGTACAGCTCTTACCTTCCCCATACAACAGTTACCCTATCCAGGGAGGCGATGGGTTCTGGAATCCCACATTGTTTGGTGGCTCCTCAGTGGAGGAGGCCAAAACTGTGCATCTTTGAAGGAGACACAGCAAAATATAAAGACCTCTTTTTGTCCTAAGAATCTACGTTTCCCAGAGGCATAGTTTCATCTCACTATTCTTTATTGGCTCATATTTATATTGGTTATAAAGTAACTAAAGAAGGAAAGCAAATGATTAAACAAAAGGTGTATACCATTTAACCTATTAAGAAGTCTGTGCTGTTGTAATGCCAACACCAAAGAAATCATAGCTGTCATTGCATCTGCAGACTGCCATCTGGCAGAAGAGTCCCTTGGGGGAGGGGTGCAAATGGCTTTGTGAACAGTTTATACTTTACTAGAAATTACTTTCAAATCTGCTTGCTGTATTCTTGATAAATGGAATTGCTTATGCAGTATTACAATGGAAAAACCATGAGCCATCAGTCCAAATGTGGTGGAAGAATTTGAGGTTTTTAGGACATGTTTTTATCTGTTTTGTTTGGCATCATTAACTCGATTCTGAAGAACTGCTTGAATTATAGAGGAGATCACTTCTGAACTGGATCTATGCTTATCTGCATCTGTGAAGGACTAAGCAAAGAAAAGCAGCTCTGTGACCACAGGGAAGCAGAGCATAGATGGTATGTTCAGCCTCTACTGGCTAATGTGGTTTTCTTAGTTTGTTTGCTTGTGGTTCTCTGACTGTCCTGTCAACTTCAGATTACAGCAGTAGCTAGTGCTGTTGCTACCTTTGACCATCTCCATTTTGTGTGAAGAGAGGTGTTTTCTTGTTTTATCATATTTGAGAGCTGTTAACCACCATTCACTGCACCCTTAAGCTCAGGGCCTGAATTCTGCTATCCCAGATGTCTTGTAATTCATTCACAGTGCTTCTGCAGAAGCAGAAAATCAGAATTTTTATTCATAGATCCTTACAATTTTTTTCAGTTGTGGAAAAAAGCAGGTCTAGCTGTTGAGGCTACAAATGTAGGCTATGGAAGTGTATGGTGAAATCTTAGAATAGCTCATGCAAAGTAAGCAAATATGTGGAAATATCCTTAATTTACATAGTAGTATGTGTGCATCTGCATGCATGTGTGTGTGCCTGCCTTCAAGTTATACGGGACAGAAAATCTACCTTTCTGTTAGTCACTTTCCAAGCACATTTAGTGACCATAGCTTGGCTCTGACCTGCTGTCTTATTAGTTTTTGTCCTCTGTTTTATTTCATTGTATTTGAATTATTGTAAATTGTGTTATAGGTATTTTACATTGTTTCTATTGTCTGCACCATGTCTTTCATCTATGGAATGATTTCAAGATATAGAATGTGAAATACATATTGTAATTAAAAAATAAACAAGGCATTTTATTGCATTCTCCCAAAGCAACTACTATACAAACTTCTGCTTTACTTACCAAAATCTTTACAGAGGAATACAGTCATATAATAATAATAATAATAATAATAATAATAATAATAATAATAAATAATATTTTTTATTTATACCTCGCCCCTCCGTCGGACAATCGATGTGGCTCACAGCAGTTAAAACTAATACAATATTAAAATACAATCCAAGATCTCACAACCCTCCCACCCCTTAAAAAAGAATTAAACTAATAATAACATTAAAACATGATAATTAAAACATTAAGTTAAAATAAACAATGCTGGGATAAACAAATGAATAATATGCAGGGCAACGATTGCAGCCAAAATAGAAAGGGGACTCCTGAGGCTGGGGCATCTAATCAGGGAAGGCCTGCCAAAAGAGATCTGTCTTAACAGCCTTTTTAAAGCTGCTTAAGGTTGTCAACTACGGATCTCATCCGGCAGGCCATTCCATAATTTGGGAGCGGTGACCGAAAACGCCCTCTGGGATGTTGTCAACAGCCTAGTTTTCATCGGCTGTAACAAATTCCTCCCAGAGGACCGGAGTGTGCGGGGGGGATTATATGGGAGGAGGGGGTCCCAAAGATAAGTTGGACCCAAGCCATTTAGGATTTTAAAGGTCATAACCAACACCTTATACTGGACTTGGAAAGTAATAGGCAGCCAGTGAAGAGACTTCAATACTGGTGTTATGTGGTTTCTCCTAGATGTTCCCAATACCACTCTGGCTGCCATGTTCTGTACCAACTGAAGTTTCTGGACCAAGTACGAGGGTAGCCCCATGTAGAGTGCATTGCAGAAATCCAGAGAGGAGGTTACCAGTGCATGCACCACTGTCTCAAGGTCCCTTACTTCCAAGAAAGGGCGCAGCTGGCGTATCAGCCGAAGCTGATAACAGGTGCTCCTGACCATTGCATTCACCTGACTAGTAATCTGAAGTGATGGATCTAAGAGCACCCCCAGACAGCGAACACAGTCCTTCATGGAGAGTGTGACCCCATCCAGGACTGGAAGTTGCAACCCAATTCCTGGTTTTAGGGCTGCTACAGTGAGCACCTCCATTTTGTCTGGATTTAATCTCAATCTGTTTTTCCTCATCCAGTCCATTACTGCCCTAAGACAGTCATTGAGAGGAGAGATACCATGAGGAGCTGAGGCCGATGATCAGGACATGGAGAAATAGATCTGGGTGTCATCAGCGTACTGATAACACCCAGCCCCATGTCTCCGAATAATGTCTCCCAGCGGCTTCATTTATATGTTGAATAACATCAGGGACAGGATGGCGCCTTGAGGAATGCCACAAGTAAGATCTTTTTTTGCAGAACATCTGTCCCCGAGTGACACCCTCTGGGATCTGCCTGAGAGGAAGGAATGGAACCACTGCAACACAGTACCCCCAATTCCCATCCTACCCAGGCGATCCAAGAGGATGCCATGATCTATTGTATCAAAAACTGCTGAGAGGTCTAAAAGCACCAACAGGGTGACGCTACCCCTGTCGATGCTTAGACGAAGGTCGTCGGTCAAGGCAACCATGGCAGTCTCCACTCCAAATCCCATCCTAAAG
>CM034708.1:26261281-26271695 GCA_020142125.1 Phrynosoma platyrhinos
TGGGTGCATCTTATATGCCGGAGCGTCTTATATGGCGAAAAATACGGGCAACCATTACCCCTCCATTTTTGCAGACGTGGTATCCATGTCCCTCACCTGTTCACAGGTGGCAAATGGAGGGGGACAAAATGGGGCATGCGCCTGTGGTGTGCACCCACAGGCACCCATGGGCATGCACCGCCATTCAAGCCTATGGTGCTTGAATATTTGCAATTTGCAATTTTCTCGGGTGTGGTGTCTGGAACAGATCCCCCACAAAAATGGAGGGGCAACTGTGGTTACATTTTTAACTTTTGTATGTTTATGTAAGTTTATACTGTACTTAGCTAGTTGATTTTAATTGTTTTTTTTAATATTTGTTGTAAAGTTTTTAATTGTTTTTATTTGTGAGCTGCCTTGGGTATCTTTCTGGGAGAAAGGCAGCATAGAAGTGAAATATATAAGTAAATAAAAATAAACATATGCCAATTGAAAGTGACCCAAAGTAACTTTTACAGGACAATCCTATGCCAGTTTACTCATAAATAAACTCCATTAAATTTAGTGGAGCATATTGTCAAGTGCAATTGGCTATACATAGGACTGGGGCCTTAGGGAGGTTCCAGACTGTGGAGTTTGCTATTTTTATGTATACGATACACTGCAACATTTCACAGATGAAAACTGGGACATGTGTGACCAAGCAACATTAGAGTGTAGTCAGGATGGAAAACCTTAATGAGGAAGAACATACAAGCTAGAAAAGGCTACAGCAGTTTTGTTTTGTCTGAGGAGATTATTGCACTCCAAAAAAAGCAATTTATCCCCAATGGGATATAGTCACTTTTTGGATTAATTGCAGATGTTATCACACTTAAATTGCTGCCTTTGCCACCGAGCAACTGCAACCCAGTGGCAGCCTGGTTCCCACCCTTGCTTAGCCGGCCGGTTTTCCAAAAGCATAACAGTTTCTTCTTAAGAAGAAACAATTCACCTATGTATATCATTACTTTTTGAGAGCCAGTATGGCGTAGTGGTTTGAGCATTGGACTTCAACTCTGGAAACCAAGGTTCAATTCCTAGCTTGCCCATGAATCCCACTGGGTGACTTTGGGCAAGTCACACTCTCTCAGCCTCAGGAAAAAGCAATGGCAAACCTCCTCTGAACAAATCTTGTCAAGAAAACCCCATGTTAGGGTCACCTTAGGGTTGCCATAAGTTGGAAACAGCTTGAAGGCACACAACAACAACAATACCATCACTTTGAAAGCATTTTAAAATCAATTCTATAAATTTAATTTAAAATGTGAACTAAAGCCCTTTATCATTTAGGTTCTGTTGCACAATGTTCTTTAAAAAGTATTCATAACAATCAACTGGTAGGGGGTGGAAAAAATGCAGTGCTAAAAATTTGCTAACTGAATAGGCACTGAGGTTTGTTAATTTGTGCTGAAACAAATCACACCATGAATTGATGACTTTATATAAAATATGACTGCATCATTGTAACAGCAGAACTGACTCTTATTCCAAAATACATTAATGCAAATAAATGATGATAGGATGGTCTATACTTATTTAGTCTGTAAAGTTCTTTTGTATGTTAGGTGAGAGCCAGTGTGGTGTAATGATTTCCGTGTTGGACTGCGATTCCTCACTCAGTTATAAAAATACACTGGGTATCCTTGGGCAAATCACTTGTGCTCAGCCTCAGAAGAAGGCAATGGCAAACCTCCTCTGAGCAAATCCTGCCAAGAAAACCCTGCGATAGGGTCACCCTAGGGTTGCAATAAGTTGAAAACAACTTGAAGGCACACAACAACAACCTCCAAGTCACCTGTCAACTTATGGCAATCCCATGAACTTCATAGGATTTTCCTAGGCAAGGAATCCTCAGAGGTTGTTTTGCCAGTTTCTTCCTCTGAAATATAACCTACTGCAGCTGGTGTTCATTGGTATTAACCAGGGCTGACCTTGCTTAGCTTCTAGGATCAGATGGAATCTGGTGCTTCTTTAATGAGTGTTAAAAGAAATTCCTTCCCTGTTGCTCTGTCAGTCGATTGGAAGAGTGCTAGTTATAGCATCATATGCATCTGCTGATCTGAAACAAAACTTTATGTACTTCAACTAATGTGTGGTTTGAATATTGGACTATGACTCTGGAAACCAGGATTCAGTTCCCAGCTTGGCCATGAAACCCACTGGATGAACATGAACAAGTCACAGCCTAAGGTGAAGGCAATGGAAATCCTCCTCTGATTAAATCTTGACAAGAAAACCCCATGATAGTTTAGCCTTAGGGTTGCCATAAATCAGAAATTACCTGAAGACACCACATACACACATTGTATTAGCTGGATTTCTGATTCCTTGTGCACCATGCATCACAATGAAGACGTCGCTAACATTATGTTGTAACCATAACACAAATGCAAATAGGGACTATGAGGAAAGTCAATGAGGGATTATTTTTAAAATATCATATTGTAGTTTGCAACAGTGACTAAACAAAAAGGGGCTTTAGTTCATATTTAAAATTAAATATAAAGAATTAATTTAAAATGCTTTCAAATAATGGTGGACACAGATGATTTTCTCCCACTGCCTACATAGTTACACTTTCTTTCCTAATGTTGATGCAACATAAGATGCTATACTGCATGCATTACAAGTGAAGAAATAGCCCAACCAAAGCCCCGCCATTTGCTGGTGTCTATAAGGAAACATAATATTTCCAAGTCTATCATTTTTTTTTAACAAAATCACCCAAACTATTTCTTAAATTTTAATAATCAATTTTAGCTAATTAAAATCTCATAGCTGAGCAGTGGGGCAGGGAATATCCTTTGGAACAGTGAAACTTTGATCCCACAGGTATTTTGGACTTCAGCTCCTAGAAGCCCTAGCCAGCTTGGACAGTGACCAGGAATTCTGGGAAGTGAAGTCCAAAACATCTAGACTATCTTAAGAACTGTTTAATCATTAACAATATTTTTGCTCTTCTATGAAAACAGTTCAGGAAGCTGTCAAGAAAAAAAAGATTAGTTAAAGGAAGTGTAACATATCTCTTTTAATTAGAAAAAAAGCAAAAAGCAATCTTGGACGAAACTGATTTTCTAGATCCATTTCAAACTGGTTTCAGACCTGGATATAGGGTGGAAGCAGCCATGGTCGCTCTGGTAGACGACCTGTGTCTTAGCACCAACAGGGGAAGCGTGACTCGGTGCTTTTAGACCTCTCAGCTGCTTTCGATACAATAGATCAGGGGTAGGCAACCTTTCCCCTTTAAGGGCCAAGGGACTTCAGCTCCCAGAATCCCAGGAGCTATTGGCCAACATGGGACTATTGGCCAACTTGGCTGAGGCTTCTGGGAGCTGAAGTCCCTCGGCCCTTAAAGGGGAAAGGTTGCCTACCCCTGCAATAGATCATGGCATCCTTCTGGTCTGCCTGAGGGAGCTGGGAGTGGGAGGCACTGTTCTTCAGTGGTTCCGCTCTTTTCTCTCAGGCAGGTTCCAAAGGGTGGCACTCGGGGACAGCTGCTCCTCAAATGCGGAGCTAAAATGTGGTGTTCCATCCTGTCCCAATGTTGTTTAACATCTGCATGAAGCCGCTGGGAGAGATCATCAGGAGACATGGAGCAGGGTGTTAGCAATATGCTGATGACACCCAAATATTCTGCTCCATGTCTTGGTCAACTGCCATGATGGTAGATGGCGGTTCTCCCCTCAATCAATGTCTCAAAGCTGTAATGGACTGCATGAGGAAAACCCGACTCAAGCTGAATCTGGACAAAATGGAGGTACTTACAGTGGGGGCCCCCAAACCTGGATGGAGTCACACTCTCTGTTAAGGATTGTGTCCGCAGTCTGGGGGTGCTTCTAGACTCGTTGCTTCACATAATAGATCAGGTGAATGTGACAGTTAGGGATGCCTGCTATCAGCTTCGGCTGATACGCCAACTGTGCCCATTCCTGGAAGTAAGGGATCTAGAAACTGTAGTACATGCCCTGGTAACCTCACAACTCGACTTCTGTAATGCACTTTACATGGGGCTACCTTTATACCTAATTTGGAAACTTCAATTATTACAAAATATGGCAGCCAGGCTGATCACCGGAACATCTAGAAGTGATCATATTACACCGATTTTAAGATCTCTTCACTGGCTGCCCATTAGTTTCCAAGCACAATATAAGGTGTTGGTGACGACCTTTAAAGCCCTACATGGCCTGGGCCCAACTTACCTTAAGGATCGCCTTCTCCATCTAATCCGCCCCGCACCCTCAGGTCCTCTGGGAGGAAGCGTCTTCAACCGACAAGAACTTGATTGACGGCGACCTCCAAGAGGACATTTTCTGTTACCGCTCCCAGACTCTGGAACGCCTTGCAGGAAGAGATCCATCAGATAACTAACTTAGATGGCTTTAAAAAAGGCATCAAGATAGATCTCTTCCGGCAGGCCTATCTGCCATAGAATCACCTTTAAATTTGGTTTCTCCCCACAAGATGCTCTCCTCTTCTCCATTCCTGCTGCCCCAGAGTGTCGATAGTTTAATTGAGCCAACTTGTTGTTTGTCTTTGTTTAAATTTGTTTTTTGTTTTAAATTGGTTTTAACAGAGACTGTATTTAATATATTTTTAATAGGGGTGTATTATTGTTAATTGTCGGCGTTTGAATCTGTTTTTAGCTGTAAGCCACCTTGATTGCTACGGCAAAATGTGGGGTAGAAATATTATTATTATTATTATTATTATTATTATTATTATTATTATTATTATTTTATTTAAAAGCTAAAGGATGCTTTTCAAATCCTTCAAATCTGAGCACTGCTGCAGGGGAATGGACATTATCCTCCATTTTAATGTTTCACATATCCTATTCATGTCTCTGGTGTGTGTACAAGGATTTATTTTCTTGTACAGAGGCAGACTCTGTTTCTGAGATACAGCACCAAAAGCCTGGAGGAGCTGGAAGCATCTTTTGACAGCTGAATTATGGAAGTGAGATGATGTTTGGAAAACAGAGGGAGGGAGCGGATAGAAGAGAAAATTTGAGACACTAGGCAACAGATAAATGCATCTTAATGCAGCCAGTCAAAATGGCAGGCCAATTGTGCCAGTGGCTGAAGCTTCTACACAAAAGCTAATAGATTCCCTGAAATAAATTGAGAACGGGGGTGGAGGGGAGGAATGCTGGTCTCTCCTTTTGTTCTAACAGGAGAGCCTTGGGAAGAAAAATCCCTGACTGACAACAAGATTCAGTGTTTCCAGACTTCAAAGAACACAGGTTTCTTTAACATTAGCAAGCTTCAGCTTTTGTATCTCACAGTGTAATGACGTTTTGCATTACTTGAAAAATCCCATGGGACCACAGAAGCATTTGTTCAGCATGTTAATTGTGCAGAATTTAGATTTATTTTATTTATTTTTGTGCATGTCAGTGTTTTCAATCTAAATCAAAGCAAAAAAAAAAATGAAGATGGTTAGGGAGTAGAGGGAGGGGAGCTAATGAGAACTGTGGAAAAACCAGACATTTCCTCTGGAAAATTTGAAATCTTCCCCCACTATGAATAGCCCTAATTAAAATTAGAAAGGGCTGATGAGGAAACAATCTCTGTCTTTGTTCTTCTCCAGGTCTCTCAATATACACTTTGTCTTCTTTACCAGTAATAGTTTTATTTCAACCTCTTTCTTGTAAGGGGTGCCACCTGACAGACTTTTACAAGTTCTAGTGAGCAACTGAAAATGTTAGAATGACAACTTTAGCTGGGAGGAATGATTTTTAAAAAGAAAACTACTAAGAATCATTTTTTCCATTTTTGGAACAAACTATTTGTAATTCTGAGCCAGCATGGTGCAGTGGTTTGAGTATTGGGCTAAGAACCTGGAGACAAGGCTTTGAATCCCCACTCAGCCCTGGAAACATATTGGGTCTTACTATGGGCAAGCATCTCAGCCTAAGAGGAAGGTAAAGGCAAACCTCCTCTGCCAAGAAAAGCCTATAATAGATGTACCTTAGAGTTGCCATAAGTTGATAATAACTTAGGACCACACAACAACATAATTTGTAATTTGTTCACCAGGTAATGTTCATCCATGAACAAACTGTATTTGAGATTCCTAAAAAATGTGCATTTGAGGGATCTGAATCTTCCTCTCTCCAGTCATTTTCAGCTTTACTTGGTATTGTATATAATAATGGAGTCAGCTATTTTTAATGACATCTTCTTCTAAAGACCATATTTGGATCTATTGGAGTTCACATAATAAGCACAATAAGACCATAATACCACATGACCAGAGTGGATGATTGGTTATGTAGTGATTCCAATGAAAACAACCAACCACTTGTCCTCATTCTAGTTACCTTCTCTCCATAGTTGACAATACAAGCCCTATTTTGTATCTGTAGATGCGGCCTACATATGCAGAATCTGTTGGTAGGTCCGTGTAATCAGAAATCCTTTTTGAATTTCTGCTTATTTACATCTTGTATACTTCTGAGCTCAGTTCATGCAATTAAGGAATTGGGTTTCCTAATTAAATTCCATCCTCTGCTCCTTGCATCTGTTCACTGGATCCAGTGTAAACAAAGCACAATTTCTTCCATTTATATCTAGTGTTACCAGGTTTTCAAAATAACAATAATAGACAGGAAAAAGGCATGACTTGCAATCAGGACATTCCTATTGACAAGTTTCCATAGAACTGCTTCTAAAGCAGGTAAAAAAAAAAAAACCTCAACCAGAAATCTTCAATAAAAGTCCTGTGAAACTTAAGAGTTTGCATGACTCTACAAATTTTGGTCCATGTAATCATGAGAGAAAGAAAAACTCTTTCCATGGTCAAGTGGCCTCACCTCAGTAGATAATCCATTTGATACAAAATAAGCCAGTTGGTGCAGCATGATGCAATTTTGCTCTAATACCAGTAGTAATTGGAGCAATTGTCGTTAGAGCTGAAAGACTTCCTCATTTTGTTTCTTGTTGCATCAGAACATTGATAAGGTCCTTCTGCTTCCCCTTTGCTCTTTTAAGTAATTTCCCTTGCTTCTCTAGCTAAGTGCTGCTTTTATGTTAAAGTTAAAACATACAAAATAATGTAAAACATACAAAGAGCAGTGCTTACTGGAGAATCAAAAGTTGTTGTAAAAGTACAACTATACTTTTCTGAATAACTCCTTCACAGCTGTAATTTTCTTTCTTTTTTTCTTCTTTTTTTTTTGGGAGGGTTATCCATTGGCACATGACAAGCAGTTGTTGTTAGCTGACTTCGAGTCAACTTCAACTTATGGCAACCCTATGAATGAGACTTCTCCATGAACCCCTATTTTCAACCTCTCTGCTGAGGTTCTGCAGGTTCAGCCCTGTGACCTCCTTAGCCACCTGCCATGTGGTCTTCTCTATCTACTACCCTCTACTTTTCTCAGAATTATTGTCTTTTCCAATGACTCATGCCTTCTCATGATGTAGCATATAATAGGCTCAATTTAGTCAACTTGGCTTCGAGGGAGAGTTCAGATTTGATTTGTTCTAGGAACCATTAGTTTGTCTTTTTGGCCATCCATGGTGTCCTCAGCACTCTTCTCCACCACCACATTTCAAATGAGTTGATTTTCATCCTGTCCACTTTCTTTATTATCTATCTTTCACATCTGTACATGGTAATGGGGAAGACAACATCTTGGACAATTTTGACTTTAATATTCAGTTGTATATTTTTACACTTTAGGATCTTTTCTAGTTGTTTCACAGCTGCTGTTCCCATTCCTAATCTTCTTCTAATTTCTTGACTGCAGTCTGCATTCTGACCAATGTTTGATCTAAGGTATGGGAAATTTCCTCATTATCCAGGTTGAATTTGTAAATCCTCCATGGTCATTATTTTTGTTTTCTTTATGTTCAGCAGTAAGCCTACTTGCACTTTCTTCTTAAATGTTTCTTAGTAATTGTTCCAAGTCTGTTATACTTTCCACAAGTAGTATGGTGTTGCCTGTATAGCTTAGATTGTTGATGCTTAGCACAATACTAGTTGACCTGGGTTAAGGGAGAAATTGTATTGCTGAATTATTTGGACCCTACTATTGAATCTTACAACACAAGCCAGTTTTGAGTTTGCAGGGAGATATTTACAAAAAAGATAAATAAAGGTTTTGGGGTTGTTGCTTTAGTTTGTTTGTTTTTTGCTTTCTTGCTCCAAGCAAACCTAGAGGCTGTTGTAGATGAACTTACAGCATCTGATGAATAATAATGTGAGAGTCTGTAGACCATTGTTTCCCAATGAACAACATGCAAACATGGCTTTTTACTATAAGATGAATCATAACATAAGGTCTCCTTCGTCCTCCTCTTATCCTCATCACATTGTGAAACATCCTGCCTGACAAAAAGACCTAATGAAATCAAAGTATTGACCAGTCTCTTGTGTCTGTTTGGTTGGCTTAATAAAGCTATCTCCACAAGATGGGTTTGGATTTTTGTTATGGCATGCAAGATGACGGTTGGGCTTTTTCATTGTAAAGATGTTAATCATTTCTAAATTCCAAGTTTAAAATCAGTGGGTTGTTTCCAGTGGTGCTCCTCCATAATGGAAGAATAAAGCAGACAATTTTCACCAGTGGTCACTTCCCTCTGTAGCTCTCCACTCCACCATCCATGTTGTTCTTGGAGTAAATTTGAGAGGAAGATAACTAAAGAGAGAAGGGGAAATGTTAAAATCTCCTCTACTCTTCTGATAGCACATGAAAGTCTTTTCAGTGAATGTAAAGAGACCATTTTGCCATATTACTGATTTATTACTTATCATTTTTCATCTGAAAGACATAAGAATTTGTTGACTCTTAATACACTTCTTTTCAGGTTTACCTTTTGAGGGGTTCCACCTCACCCCCCCCATCTTTGAATATTTGATTAAAAGATCACTTAAGCAGAACATTGCTATAGTGAATTTTGTAACTGTACTATGCATATTTCCTTGATATTCATGCAACATGTTAATTAGAGATGCATAAACAGTAAGCCTGTAGTGTATTATGGCCACATAGGAAATGAAAGAAAACCTGTTGGGACAATAGCGGTTGCATGTTCTAGCAAAGAAAAAGCGCTGGCTTTAACTTCAAGAATGTAGTTAGCAATAAATCTGATACTCCCTTTCTTCTGTACCCTGTAAGTCTCATGTAAACAGAACAAAAATGTAATTGGAAGCCACTAAGGGCCTACTTAGATAGTTTCTTACAAACCTGATATTAGTTTGTGAACAGGAGAGGAGAGGTTCAGTATGGACCATTGATGAATGTGCTCCACCCATATTCTTGTAACCACAGGTAAAAGCAAAGAAACACGAGAGACCCCTAGCTTATCAATCTTTTTCTTTGTTGTCAAAGGAACCAAAGTTTTGAACTGATATCTGCCACTACCAATGCCACCAAACCTACCAAACAATCCAAACCTTCAGTGTTCTTTCTTCTCCAAAGGAAATTGACCTTATCAAACTTTTTTTGAATTTTTCTTCAGTCAGAACAAAGAGACCATGAAACACATAATTTGCCCTGTTATCATCCCTGTAATACTCAACACATAACATTTCCCCTGTGCCCTAAGACTCTGAAAATGTTATCTACGTGGTTCATTAGTGGTGGTGCATGCACTAAGTAAACCAGAGCACAAAATAGAGGCATGAGAAGTATTAGTTGGCATCAAAGTAGGAAAAACATGGAAGATGCAGAGGTGAAGGGGGTGCTTGGTAAAAGAACACAAGGTGGACTATCAAGGCCAGTACTTATATGATCAAGTAAAGGAAGGTAAGAAAAAGTATAGGTAGTGGTGATAGTATATAGTGAACAGAATCACAGAAAATATGATTAAAGATTGATAGGGTGCCTGTGATGCTGAAGAAAGAGTTAATGAAACACCAGAAGCAGGGCACACACAAGAATGGCAATATTGGTGACTGTTATACTACTTAGGTTGAAACTCTGTACAACTTAACTGTGGATAAAAATCATTGCTATTAATACTTTTGATTCTTTCTTTGATTCTGTTTATTCATTGTGTCTAGTTGGGACTAGCAGTTGAATTAGGCTAGATATATGGCCCTCTATGTAAGTACAGTATATAAGGCCATCAAACTTCCTAGGAGGACTAATTTATGAGTAGTAGTGGATAGGGTTTTCCTGTTAATGTTAGTTAATAGGCATAAAATGTGGATGTTTTAGTAACTTAAAAGTTTCATTCAGTTTATGATGTACTTTACAATATATACCGGTACTGCCAAAGATAAGCCTTATTTTTATTATTTGATGGACTAAACACAAATGTAATATTTTTGGCAGAGTACATAGATTGTGGAAGGTGGTGTGTATAATTACTAGAGAAAAGATATGAATTGATATGGTATTGGGGGCATAGTTATCAAATTTGCAGACGACACCAAATTA
>CM034708.1:26271795-26297105 GCA_020142125.1 Phrynosoma platyrhinos
CCTTGTGGTCTCTTCCAACTCTATGATTCTATGATTCTATGAAGAGGGACATATTTTTCTCTTATGCTTATTCTTTTTTTATTTCCCCATGGCCAACATAAAATTATGAATAAGCACTGTTTTAATTATCTGGATATAGGAAACCCAATATCAAATCTTTACATGCTTTTGAAAGCAATGCGCTTCAGTTTAAAGGAAGAATGTTTTAGATAAAACTATTAATTGGCCTCTGTGGCTACTTCATATTTTTCATTAAGAAGAAAAAACAGCTGTTTGTTTTTTCCCCAAAGGCTTTGCACAGTCAAATGCAACTTGTGTCTTGACTAATTTATTTATTATTTAGCTACAGCTGCTATCAACTGAGGCATGAAGCTCCATACAATTGCAGGGCTGAAATCCATTTGCCCTCATCCTGAACACAAGATGTCTGTATGATGTGGTTGTGATCAGTTAATCTGGCCGCTTTTCTTTTCTTTATCAGACTCATGAAAACCCATATTCTTCTTTCTCTTTTTTTGCATTCATGTGCCAGATTGTCAAAGGCAACCCTCACGACTGTGGTAGTATTGTTTTAAGTTTGATATAACTACTCCACTATTTCTGGCAATGACTGGTCAGGCTTTAATCTAGGAATACCTGAGTCACCTAATTTTAACCAAATTACAGCCTTCTGTAAACCTTTTAGAAACAGTTGTTGTAAAGAGAAGACCATTTTTTGTGTGCCTATATACCATTTCTGACTTATGGTGAACCTAAAGCCATGATGTGGTTTTCTTTGCAAGTTTGGTTCAGAGAGATTTACCGTTGCCTTCCTTTGAGGCTGAGAGAGTGTGACTGAAGTTTGAACTCTGGTCTACAGCCAAAGTCCTTATGCAACACTCAAACCACTATATCACACTGGCACCATATCTTGCTCTTTGTAACTGAAGAAGTGATCTGTAGAATCAAGAGTACTTTACTGGTTTCCGGGGTGGGGGGGGGGGCAACAGTAGTTTATTTAAACAAAACTTTATCCAAAAATTCATGGTTGAACAAAGGGACAAAACCAACATTTGTATTCGTCTCAACATGAAGCGCTGGGTTGACCTCCCCTAAAAATGTGTGGTTACTATTCGGTTCTCCTATAAAAGCTATACTCCCAATCAGCAATCAAAATCTATGGACAGATAATATATCCACTTTTATAACACCTTTTAACCGACATTTGACAGGCTATGAACAAAAACTGACACTGGGGTCAGTTTTTTTCATTAACCTTCCACATGTCTCCCTTAATATCTGAAAATATTGGAAGTGCCACACTACTATTTCAGCCATATAATTGAGCTTCCAGGTACTTTGGAAGATTAGGAGCTGAACTGGGTTGGCAGTAGATGGCAGTCTGCCAGAGCAAAGTCAGAGAACTATTTTCAAAGCTTTGAAAACACTTGAAAAGGAAAGTGAGGTGGAGAGGGAATACAAAAGTCCCCTATGTTTAAAATCCTAGTTCCAAGTCATCATTGGCAAAGACTAGAACTTGTAACTAGAAATAAAATCCAGTCTGCATATTTTCTGTTCTTTTGATTCAAATCCAGCAAAATAGACACACACATGCATATTATTTAGTGCAATGTGCCCTTAAACAAAAAAAGAAGCTTACTATACATTCAAAGGAAATAGAATATAGTGTTGTGCCTTGAATGGAAATTAGAATAAGTACCATATATACTTGACTATAAGACAACTATAAGTCATATGACTATAAGCGACTATAGGTCGAGGGCAGGCTTAGGGGCCAAAATTATAGATTTTGATATGATTTGTGGATGGGTTGAGTGTAAAACTTAGAGGCATGTGACAAAGGATGTAAAGGATGGAGCAAAAAAATATGGTACCAAATAACGTGCAAAATTCCAGCATGACATAACTCTGTGCTCACCTAAAGGCTGAATGGATGAGAAGGGAACTACACTAAATGTCAGGAGGGGGCAGAGAAAACCCACACATATCAAATAGAATGAAAAGGCAAAATGAAGAAAATGGTGGCTACACTAGCAGTGATTATAATCTTTAACTTTAATGTGGTAACTTTGCCTGATTTTAACCCAGGAAACTGACAACATGTATAAATGCCTTATTCAGATCCTCCAAAGCTAAGTTTCTATTGGCATTCCTTTGAGGCAAAGTGCCAAAGAGCTTCTACCACCATCATTTTCTCACAAATATTCAAAAAGGCCAGAAGCGGTGCCTTGGCAGAGAGAGCAGAGAGGATCTGTGCTTCTTTTAGGTGCTCCCAAGATGGACTATGCTCTTACCTTTTGCCACTCAACTCAGAGAAGCGATTCCTTTTTTATATATAAGAGTTAAAGTACAGTCCTTACATTGGCCCATGGATAAGTCAACTCAGGTTTTCTGTGTCAATTTTTGACTAAAATTTCTAGACTTATAGATGAGTATATACAGTATTACCACTGTCCATTGCAGTCTGTAAGTATTTGGAGAATCAAGTCTTGGATAATGGATGGAAATGGGAGAAAGGAATCCAACATCAACTGACTGTTGGATTTCTTTTTACTAACTCTTTAGTACAGTGTTGCATTTCCTTCCAGTCCTGTACATCTGTTGCTGGAATTAGTTTTAAGATCAAGCTTTTGAATGGCTTCTCTATCTACTGGAATTATGCTTGGCATGCCCCTCTGACAGTGTTTCCATAAAAAGATTAGGCACCTGTTCCAAATGTGTATTCCTAAATGTGTTCTAAGCCAATTGCTTATGCTATTCAATGCTGTTTTGATTTTTGTCAACCTCTTTCTGAAATGTTGCTAAGAAGGAGGAAGATGCCTACATCACCACTACCACATCCCGCCACCTCTTAGTCTACAAACATTAGCCATGACCTGGGCCTAGCATTCAGAACCCTACATTTCTTCTCCTTCTTCGCCCTTTGCCACTATAGGCCAAGAAACAACTATTGCCATTATGATAACATCTGCCCAGTAAGAAGAACATAACCTACGGTATGTCCTACTCAATGGACAATGTGGAAGAAACTGTAGAGAAAACAACACTTTTCATATGTTTTAGGAGGCAGTCCCATCATTAACTACATGACGTCTTGAAAAAGGTCCTGTAAATACTGCAAATTGAAAAATCTGCAAGAAACTCCAGATAAATAAAAATGCTAGTTTCTGCCAATAAGAAACAAAAGGTGATTTTTCACCTTCGAAAATAACTAGCATATAATGCAAGCATTGTTAATCTTTAAGGTGCCATAGGATTCTGGGGCTTCATCTGAACTGCAGAAATAATGCAGTTTGACACCACTTTAACTGCCATGGCTCAATGCTATGGAGTTCTGGGAACTATAGTTTATTTTGGCACCAGAGCTCTCTGACAAAGAAGGCTAATGTCTAACAAAACTACAGCTCCGATAATTCCCTAGCACTGAGCCAGGACAGTTAAAGTGATCTCAAACTGGATTATTTCTGCAGTGTGTTTTGGATTGGATAAAAAATTGCCATCATTCATCCTTTTAGCCTCTCACAGACTATGTGCTAAATTATTGAAAAGCAACATAAAATAAACTCAGTTAGCAAGCTTTCCTGTTTGTATTCTTTTGCATTTGAAGGTTTTTCAATGGCAGCTTCACAAATGTAATGTAATGTACTTCATAGAATAATAAAAAGGCTATTCTGAAGTAATGTGTGGTTCTTAAAGACACATAAAATTTTTAATGATTTAAAAAGTAGTCATGGGGAACTACATGGGTCCACATGGTTGATTTCACTCTGTGGATTGTCCCATCTGGGCAACAGGTCCTTGGAGAAGGTCCTACTGAAAGGTGCACTCCTTCCAGGAAGAGAGAGTATGAGAGAGTGACTGCCACAGTCTTGAACAGGGGTAGGCAACCTAAGGCCCGGGGGCTGAATGCAGCCCCCTGAGGCCTTTGGACCAGTCCCAGGCCGGTCCTGCAGCCACCTTCTGCCGCCGCCGCCAGCCATGATGATATTGATTATTGTTACTTGTTCTTGGGGCTTTCTTGGTAACATCTCCACAGAGGGTTGCCATGGCTTTTCTGGGGCTGAGAGAGTGTGTATGCATATTTTTTAAATTATTTTTGGTGCTTCGGCCCCCAAATTGTCTGAGGGACAGCAACCCGGGCCCCGGCTCAAAAAGGTTGCCTACCCCTGGTCTTGAAGGATGTTTCTTGAAACCAACACTCAGACAGCTTTGCCCCTCCCTCGTTTTCTCTGCATGGAGAGAAATGTCAAATCATAAAATACTGTAATTAACTAAAAGAAATTACTTTAACATGTTGATTTTATGCTATCAGTAGGGGTAATTCTGAGGACTCGTTCAGGGATTTGACATTGGGGGAACGTCTAGGAAAAATGACCTAGGCTGCTGGGTGTCACAGTTCAGCTTTTATGTTATAAATGCCACATTGGGTTAGTGTGCAGTTACATTTAACATTGCATTGGGGGGAGTCAGCAAGATTAGAGCTGCAAGGAATGAGGTTACCCTTATCCTACTGTTACTACAGTAGGAACAAAAATCAACCTGAATACTGCTGCTGATACAAGTACTAGCTTGTCTTCTGGATCAATTCCTACCAAATAACAGCTTTGGAAAACAGAGATTTTAATCAGGAATACCATGTAGGGGGAAAAGGGTTTGGAAAAGCAATCACAACACTTATTTATGCCATGGTCCTAATCCTGATCTGATGCCCTGGTGATTTCTATTTTTAAAATGAAAAACAAGCAGATGTATTAAATATGAGCATTGTTAATGCAATGTCTGGCTCATAGCCAGACAGATCACCTCATCAGACATTGGTACTGAACTTTCTTAGGTGCTCATTTCCTGGCTACTAGTGTGAGAGAGATGGGCCAAGAAAGACTCAACTGACAAGCTTTGCCCATTCTGTGTCAATGTCTGAGAACTGCAAAGGAAGTGGATCTCTCTGCAGAATGGTGAAATTGTGGAATCTACCATTTGAAACTTGCTAGACACAACAGAAGAAAGTTTTTCTTAGGTGAAGTAATCCCGTGTTTGGTAAAGAAAAGGAGACTTGTGAAAAAAAGGAGTGGAAGAGCTAAAAAGAAACAGTCAAGGATGGATTTATTTTTAAAAGAGCAGCAGCAATAACATATGCCTTACTTGGTATTTATAATTTGTGCTCCATATGAAAAAAATAATATATCAACATTTCCATGTGCCACAAAGTGTCAATTGGTATGGGTAGAATTTCTTACAATGCACATTGGAAGAATAAGATCCTCATCTATTTGCACACTAATGTGCTATTCTAAGTCATGCATCATGATATCTTCAAGGAGGCCAGTATAATTATGATGGATTAGGCTGCAGGCTTGGTCCTAGATGCAATAATTGTTTCACAGATGCTACTGATGTGACTCGAATTTCTAATAAATCATGGTTTACAGGGAGGAAATGTAGAGCTGATATGTACCAGGCTCATGTAGTTGCAGAAGGGGCTGGAAATCCACTTGCTGTCTTTGAGCAGAGTGGATTTAAAGGGGGGGGGGGGGGAATAAATGTTAATGCAAAAAGGAAAGTGATTCCATAATATGTGGTTATTTCATAGATCTATAAAACAGCACTGTTACACTCAGTAGGGTAGGAAAGATAGTGCCAAGAATTTATTTCTTAGGAGGAAGCACCATAATCAAGAGCAGGGGTAGGCAACCTTTTTGAGCCGGGGGCCAGGTTGCTGTCCATCAGACAATTGGGGAACCGAAGCACTAAAAATAAATAAATAAATAAATAAATAAATAAATATTAAAATTAAAATTAAAAAAATTAAAAAAAATTAAAAATTAAAAAAAAAATGCATGTACACTCTCTCGGTCCCAGAAAAGCCATGGCAAAACCCCTGTGGAGATTTTGCCAAGAAAACCCCAAGAACAAGTAATAACAATAATCAATATTATCATGGTGGGCGGCGGTGGCAGGACCAGCCTGGGGCCGGTCCAAAGGCCTTGGGGGGTCGCATCCAGCCCCCGGGCCTTAGGTTGCCTACCCCTGATCAAGAGGAACTGCAAGAAGCTTCTCTTTCTTATAGCCACCTGTCTAACCTTAAAAGGCAAGGACTTGAAAAATGGTAGAGAAAAGAGAAAGCCCTTTTAAGGTACCTGATTTCTCAGTATCAGACCTTTTTGTCCCATAGATATTTTGCTGCCTCAAGTGGAGCCTAGGTGCAACCACTGTTTTAAAAGGCTCTCATTGCATTCAGACACTAACTACAGCCTTTATTTACCATGAAACATATGACATGGTACTGCCTGAAGTTGGTTTCTTCACCTTGTTGCACAGCAGGGCAAATGGGAACTAGTGAAAATTTCAAATTTGGGACAAAATGTTCTCATTGCAACATGTCCAGGCTATTATGTTAACCAGGACACTTTTGAAGGTAGTGCCACATATAATGCACTCCAGTAATACAACCTGGGTGTAGAGAGAGAGAGAGAGAGAAATCTTTCCTTTCTAAGAGGAGTGTCAATTGGCATATCTACCAGAGTTAGGGAACTATGGATTTTTTTTTAATGTACCCATAAGCAATAATGGATCCAAATCTATAAGCCTGGTCCTCAAGAAGGAATGCTGTCTGTCTAGCACAGGTTCAAAATACATCCATGGTTATTACCTATCAGCAATACTTCTGCTTTTTATGCATTTTTAGAGTTTTTGTCTTTGTGTTTTGTACATTTATAACTCAGACACTTTTTCCTGAACATCTGATGTACTTGAGTTAGAGGGAAGAAAAAAATGAGGTACAGTTGGGTTTCATTCTCAATAGCTGCATGTAAAGATGTTAGATAGTATGGGAGACAAAATAACAAAATAAATATGGAATCCCATAACCTAAATAACACAGAACTGAACCAGAGTCCCCTAGCTTGGTAGGTAGGATTGGAACACAGTAACTCTGAGTCCTACAGTGTTGTAAAATAAGCAGAAAGGATGCCACTGTATAGAAAGCCCAGGAGAGGCCAACAAAGGGCCTTTGCAGACTGTCAGAAATAGTGCAAATTGAGTCCACTTTAACTGGCCTGACTCAGTGCTAGGGAATCATAGGAACTGTAATTTATTGTGACACCAGAGCTCTCTGACAGAGAAGGCTCAATGTCTCAGAAAAACTACAGTTCCCATGATTCCCTAGCACTGAACCAGGGCAGTTAAAGTGGACTCAATTTGCACTATTTCTGACAGTCTGCAAAGGCCAAAAGTTGTTGGTCCATGTTCTGGTGCAGATTGTCAATGAGAATGACAATAGCAGTTTAAATTCTAAAATTGGTGTAGATGAGAGATTGAAATGGGAATTTGTAATTAAAACCTTTCGATCCCTACTATCTATTTATGCACATTGCCCAAACGAGGAAAAGAACATTTCACAAATATTTAGATAAATGATTTGAATTCATGGAAGCTTTCTTTCGAGCTAGCCTTGCAACTATCTCTCTTTTTTGACTGTTCAACTTTTCTTAAAGAGGCAGTACATACAGTAAAAATAACATTTCTAAATTTATAGGAAAATGAGACAAATTCAGTGTCCTCAACTAGATGTCACCAATTAGAATGGCAAAAGTTGAAACATGGTGATAAACTATAACTCTACAAGCATCCTGTTGGTAGTATCTTGCACTTGTGCTGTGGCCAACCTTGCATTTGTACTGTGGTCAAGGCCAGAGCAAATGGAAATGATGTTAGTCCCAGAAACATACAGAGGTTCAAATGGCATGATACCTGCCATGTTCCTTGGCTTTAACCCACACTCAAAAATCTCTCCACCCCAATGAAACCTTGTAGATCAGCAAATATTGCTCTATCAGACTCGATTTTGGAAAATCTACCATGATGCAGAAACCAATAGCACAGAACGAGACAGCAATCCTTTAAAACAGTGGTTCTCAAATGGTTGGGTGGGAACCCCAGGAGTTGCTCAAGGGAGGCATGAGACTTGGAAGTCTTGATTCCTCCTCCTTCTTTTTCCATATTTTTTCTGTCATGGAGGGGAAGGGGAAGGCAAAGAGGTCACTTGGAGGAAGGTTATTTCCTTATGAAATGCTAAAATATGAATATACATGAATGTCTGAACAAAAATACACATATTAAACAAACAAAATATTTTTATTCATATAGTACATCGAGCTAGGGGGTGTAACGTCTGCATGTAGATGTAAAGAGGGTCACAAGGGTAAAAACTTTGAGAACCACTGCCCTACTGCAAAATAAACTCCTCAGAGAGGCAGGGCTCACAACAGGTTTAATTTGGTATCTAGTGAGCCTTTGCAAAGCATCAGATGCTCTGTGTGTCTTCAAGTCAACTTCCGCACAGTGCTCTGTCCAAGGTTCTGACATCTGCCTTGTTTAAATAAGCCTCAGCTTGACCTTCTCTTAGCAGACATGATTGTGCCTTACTTGCCTTGACCTTAGCTGAACTTATTGTGCTGTGCCAATAAATATCACAGCTCTGAGAAGGTGTTTCTTTCAGACTACCCCTTTCAGATTCCCCCCTTTCAGATTCACCATCAGATTCTGGGAGTCTGCAACCTCCAAAAATCATGTTTCTAAGCTCTTGTGGCATAGTACTTTGAGTGTTGGACCATGGACCAGGGTTCGATTCCCAGCTCCACCATGAAGCTCACTGGATGACTGTGGGTAAGTCACATGCTTTCAGCTTCAAGAGAAGACAATGGCAAACCTCCTCTGAACTATTTTTGCAAAGAAACCCCATGATAGGTTTGTCTTAGGGTTGCCATAAGTCAGAAATGACTTGATGGCACACAACAACAGCAGCAACCTCTAGTAAATGCATTGTTGCAATCTACTTTTGCTATGAATTAAAAGCTCAGTCAGAAGAAGTCACTGCCATTTCTTCTCTTTCAGCTAAGGTATTTCAGTGATGTTATAGCAGTACCGTACTTTAAGCACGAAATAACTCCTTACTGATAATTACTGTTTTCTCTTGCCCTATATTTCAATTGCTTACCTGTTGAATACAAAGATTTAAACTGAAGACTTTCAGGGCCTCCTTAGCATTGTTGCATGTGGTCATTTTAGATAGTGGGGGGGGGGATCTGAATTTCTGTAATTTCTTATTACCTTTTACATTATAAGGCAGTAAACTAGTACATTGAGGAGCAAGCCATTCCAACCATCTGTTACTCAATATCAGAGAAATTAGGGGAAGCTAAATAATATTTCTTCTACAGTCTGTACCATGTGAGACTGCTTCAAGCAGCACCTTTTATGAAGAAGTTACAGTATGGAAAGATCCTTTTTAATAATTCAGGCAGGTGTTAATTACATCAACATATTCACATTTCCTCCCAGTTTTGGACTAGCAACACTGCTTTAATTATAAAGATGACATGACATGCAACTTTTGTTACCGGTTTGAGTTCACTGACCTTTTTGTGGGCCTTGTTGTGTTTTGTTAGTACAGAATGCTCAAAATTGTCATCCATTTGGAGATGCTGCTAGGCTGACATCATGGGACATGAATCCAGGGCCTGCATCCCAGAAGGACTATGAATCAGGACTATGGAGTCAGTGTGTCAAACCTTTGATTCCGACTCTGATTCCTCTAGTTTTCTACTGTACAACTCTCATTCCAACTCCTTTATAAATGGCATATGTAAAGTAATCCAAAATAACAAATTTACTATAGTACAATGGTAGCACAAGGCATTTCATCACCACCGTGTGAATCACCAGGCTACTCAGACTGATAGAACACAAAGTCTGTTTTATCCAATTGAAATTTCTGAACAACAAACTTTCCTAAATTCCTGTGCAAGTAAATATGAAACAAATTAGGCATCTAATACCATATTTTAAAGTCTGAATTGGGACATTTCTACTATCTCCAACTAAGGCTTCAACTCCAACTCCACCCAAAATTGCTTCTCATGTCAACTCCACAAACCAGGTGGCATCTGGAAAACCCGTGGCACATGATAAATGGAAATGCTATACTACCCAGGAATGGCTACAGCTACAGATATGCACATTCCATGTTAAATTAAGGGAAGTAGTAAGTTGAAAAAGTCAGATACTGGTGTTAGGGGATGAGAAAGAGTCAGGCCTTTCAGTGCTCTGGTGCTCTCATTGGCCAAACGTCACCAAAGGCAAAGTCTGCTTGGATCAGATGACTAACACTCTCATGCTCCGATTACTCAGCCCCGGTTCCCAACCCCTGAACATTTTTTGGCCAAATATCAGTTCTAGAGGAGCCATTTGGGCTTGAAAGTGTTTTCAGAAATCACTAGAAAGTGACCTCTGGTTAGATCAAACATTGCTTTCTGTCACTGTCAGGTGCCAAGAGTTCTGAGGAGCCAAAGGGCTTCTCAAACCACCAGAGAGTGCCTTTGCTTTAAAGCACAGTGCTCAGTGTTGCATGAAATCTGTTAAATTTTAGAGTTTCTGAGTTTATGATAGTGTTAACTGCACTACATCCACCTTGGAGATGGAGGTTGTGATTCTTCCTGCAATGAATTCCTGCAATGAATACCCATTGTTCCTGTCCAGAAAAGAGGTTGGGAGTTACATTTACTGGTATTATGTTTTCATGCATTTGTATACATTGTCACACTTACAAAGAGAGCAGTGATGCCTTTTCAAAAGTGGTATATATCAAGAAGTGGTTACCCTGGATTCTTTCACATAGGCTGCTTATTGAGAATCATAAAGGAAGAGAGATGTCAGGTGTTTGTTTTTTTTGTTTTTGTTTTTGTTTTTAAAAAAAAAAGTAGCCTTCTATATCTGGGGTTATGACTCTTTAAAAGATTTGCATAAACAGTCAGGATTAGACAGTCAGCTGGACTTTGTTCATGGCACTTTAGCAACTCCTTGTGTAGTGTAAGAAATCATTTCATACTCAAGGAAAAAAGCTCCCCACCTTGTAGCAGCCACAAATATGACACATATCTGCAATTTCAGGCATGTCCAGGTAGAGTAAGATGCTTTAAAAAGAAAACAATTTGAATTTATGTGGTGGCTGGAATCCTGTCACTGTCTTTCAAATGGATATGGTCCACTAGAGAAGTGGTTGAACGTTTTTGTCTGATGTGGAATGACCATATTCAGTTTGGGTTTTAGAGTTGCACATGTGGTGCCATGGTACATCCAGATACACACCTGGGTGTAGCTATGCATACAAATATGCATTCAGTTGTGCAACATGGCCAATGAAACACAAGAGTTGTGTAGCAGAATCAATGCCCACATGCAGGGATTTACACTGCTATAGCCTCGTCTTTTGAAGTCAGACACTAATTATTGAAGCTCTGTGTGTCCACAGTGCCTTGTACACATACTCTGTCTTGGATCCAAAGCACTGCAGAAATAATTCAGTTTGGGACTGCTTTAACTGCCCTGTCTCCGTGCTGGAGGATCCTGGGAACTGCAGTTTATTGTGATAACAGAGCTCTCTGATAGAGAAGGCCAAACATCTCACGAACTACAGTTCCCAGAATTCCCAACCATTGACCCAGGGCCATTAAAGCAGTCTCAAATTGGATTATTTCTGCAGTGTATTTTGGACCTTGAATACCTTTTTTGTCTTCCTTGCCTTATTTTGAGATCTGCAGAGAAAGTCCTGCTCTGAATTCTTTCTTAATGGGAAGAGTGTTTGGCATAATGTTGAAAGGTTTCCTTTGTCATGGCACCTTTCATTTAATGCACTTGCTGATAACTCTGTAATGAAGCATATTAATTTGTATGACATACCATAGTACTACTTTAAATAATAGTACACATGCATCAAAAGAAAGTGGGTTTTAAAAAAATAGTGCACAGACATGCCTAAAATCATACACTAAGAAAGTAGCTGCCTCTGCTACATCATATGAAGCATGACTAAATGAAATTCCATTTTCTTTTATTTTGCAATATTAATATTCCATTCTGTTTTACAAATGCCCACAAAGAAGCAAGGAATATGCTGCTCTGTATACACAGGTCCATGCTGCAAGTCTTCATCAACTAAAGCCTCAATTAAAGAATGATGTCTCCTCATTCTTTTTCTTACCATCCAACCTCACCTGAAATAACTGGGGGACTGACAGTAAACAAAGATGTAGGAAGAGCATCCCTTCTGTCTCCTTTTTTATGCTCTAAATTGGATAATGACAAAGCTCCCACAGATGGCTTCTTTTTCCAGTTGATTTCCATGCCACTTGATTCTGTTTCAAAGCAAAATGATTAGATTACCAACAGTCAATTCTTCTGAGCAGAATGTCAATAGATTTCTTCAACCTGAATCTTCATTATTCATTATTTGCAGATGAATCTTGAACAGCTTGTTTGTGGGTTTTTCACACAGCAGCTTTAGATCGAAAATGTTGCTGTAGTACAAAATGTTCAAATTTTTGTATCCTAGAGGTTTTTTTAACATTAAATATATATTTGTTTAGCTATTTAAAATAAATGGTTATTTTAATAATTAAAAACAGATGCTTTTTGTAATAGTGCATGTCTCCCCTTGTTAAATTCATGTTAGGCTTTAAATGTATCGAGTTCCTTTAGGACTATAAAAAAGTACCTTTCAATGGTACCTAATGTTGATTCCGCCTCAACATTAGGAGGAACTTCCTGACAGTAAGGGCGGTTCGAGAGTGGGACACACTCCCTCGGAGAGTAGTGGAGTCTCCTTCCTTGGAGGTCTTTAAGCAGAGGCTGGATAGCCATCTGTCAGGGATGCTTTGATTGGGAGTTCCTGCATGGCAGGGGGTTGGACTGGATGGCCCTTGTGGTCTCTTCCAACTCTATGATTCTATGATTCTATGAAATAATATGCAAATTCATTTTCTTATTAATCTTATCAATATATTGATCAATTGAAATACATACTAAGCATTGCTTTTAAAAATGAATTGACAGTTCTAAAATTGATCATAATTTCTTCTGTGGTGGCCCCCCCTCCCCCATCTCTTATCAAGTGAGATACAGTTGGCCCTCCAGTTTCATGGGGGATCCGTTCCGGACCCTTCCACGAAAATGGAAACTCACTAATATTCAAGCCTCATAGGCTTGAAGGGGCCACGCCGCATTCATTTTAATGGAGATAATCCCTCCGTGAATATTCAGAACTGTGGACCTCGGGTCCGCGAGAACAGAGGGACGTCTGTATATGTTCTCAGTGTTCTTAAGACTCTTTCACATGTCAAGAGATGTGGAACACATGTTAAAGATACTGGAAGTTTTGATCCCAAACCTATAATGAACCATACATTTGATACAATTCAGTTGTGTGTTTTGCTAACGATTGTGTCAATTCTTGATTGTTAGCTCATCAATGCATTTTTGCCATGTGGATTCTACACAGTGGGGAAAATGATCAATATAGAACTTGCTAGCTATGGAGCAAAAGTAGAGTTTGAAGAATTCTTTTAACATGAATTTAGTTACTTTAATTTAGTAAGAGGAAGTATACTCTAACTTGGTGAGCAGTAGGGGAACACTATGGAGACATAAATACTTAACTAATATGTGGGCATGTTAAGTTATGTGGTTTGTATCAAATAAGTGTGGCTTTCTCCCTCCCCCATTTTCTCTTTCAGATACTGTAAGAGGGCAGCCTTGTGGATGGCCCCAGAGTAGGCCAGATGGAACAGGATAGAACCAGCCATGTTGAAGGCAATAATTTGAGCCCATTTCTAATACCGAATCCTTCTCATGTTTGCCAGGCAGAGCCTTTGTCAGTGAAGCTGCAGAATGGGAGCCCATCAGCAGAGAAGGCCTGTGTTGAAGTAAACGGCAACCACACGTGGCTGCATTTCAAAAACAGCTATGGAATGAAGTATGCGCTGAAAGGAAATGCAAGTAATCGAATAAGCCCTGATTTTGTGCAGGAGAAGAGAGATTGTATCAGATATATGCAAAATGGTGGGATAAAACGCACTTTTAGTGATTCGTCTCTGTATGGGCTTTATCAGAACAAGAAATTTAAACGAGACGAAGAAACAAAAGGCAGGAAAAATGCCTTATTAAATGATGGTGACCAACCAGATGTTTCTAATACATGCAGGGAGAAGGACTTGGTGGATTTTAGGGTTGAACAAAGTGCAGCTTCTGTTCTTATACAGTCTTCAAGATACAACTGTGGTGCTTTAGAATCTCCTCATGCTCCCCAGATTCAGAATGAACTGGAGAATGAAAACATTAATTGCCACAAGAGGAACATTGTCTTGCTACACAAGAACAAGGCAGTGCCAATACCTAATGGTGCTATCGTTTCTGCCTCTTCTATGGAAAACATGCATGGTGAACTCCTTGAGAAAACACTCTCTCAGTATAACCCAGACCATGTTTCCATTGCAATGCAAAAAACCACATCTCTTGCAAATGCCATAAACACTCAGGCTACTAATGAGTTGGCTTGTGGCATACCACATTCATCCCATACCTCAGGGCAGATCAGCTCCCCACAAACCTCAAACACTGAGCTGCCTCAGGTGCTAGCTTCTGTGGCTACTGAGATCCACAATACAGAAAACTCCAATAAGACAACCATATTGCCATCATGCTACACTTTTCAGAACACAGAATTACAGTTACGGCAGCAAAAGTTAGAAAATACGCACCAGTCCCCTGCTCCAGGAAACACAGGGCAGGTTCCCACTCTGGACTACTCACTAACCAATCAGGATTTCTCACTAAATCCCAGCAACAACCTGAAAGCTCAAAATAATAGTTTGGAAAGATTGTCAGAGCCTGCAAATGAAAATGGTGCTTTATTCCAACAAGATTCCATGTTCAAGAAAGGTTCTTTCAGTCCACCTTCAGTTGCAGCTTCATCTCCAGCTCCAGAAATAAACAATATTCTATCCATTGAGGGTTCAGAAAGGCAAAGTATTCCTTCTGAAGGCCAAAGTCAAAAAGCTCATTTTAATGAAGAGAAAAATGGAGAGCAGCAACTACAAGGGCAAATTACAACACAGATTCCTGACTTTTGCCAGCAAGCACTAAATTCTCAACAGGGTCTTCAACAAGGTGCTCAGGTTTCAAAACCATCTGGCAATGAAATTGATCCGGTGCTCTCTGTGATGACATCAGGAATCAGGCAACAATATCCCAATGAAATGCAGACCAAACTGGAGCCTCACATGCAAGACCCACAAATATTAGGAAGCAGTAAAGATTTGCAACATTTTCAACATCTCCTTGGCCAGATTAATGAGGAGAATCTTGGTGATAATGAAAAAGACCATTATCAGGCAAAATCTCACATGCAGTCTTCTTGGACAGGAATGACTTCCCCTCACTATCGTCCCAGTGAGTCTCCTCAAAAATCAAATGAGGTGCTTTTGAGGACAATACTTCAGTTACAGTCAAATTCAGCAGAGCAGACACATCTAGAACAGTATTCTGAGAGTCCTGATAGGTCAAAAGAATGTACAGGACAGGCATGTTACCAGAACATCACACAATGTGAGCAAATACCAGCACTATACAAGGGTGAGGCAACACAATTGCCTCCTCACCTTACAGCGGACCAGCAAATGCAATTCCAGAAGCACTCACCCCCACAGCCTACAAAGATGGATACTCGGTTGAAATCCCATGAACAGCAACAAAACGCAAAGCACTTTCACTCTGAGGCACAAGCAGAACATCGCAATGAAGAATCTTTGCAGGCACAGTTAAAACCACAGCACTTAAATGACCCACCATTGGAAAATGAGCCATTTTTACGTTCACATATTTTGCAACAGATGCTCCAGAGTCAGCCAGTACAATTGCCACAGAGTCCACAACTGACCATAAACTCCCAGCAGCCAGCACTGCAAATGAAGAACAGAGACCTTCCCCAGACATTTCCTCATACCCTTAACAGTCAAGAACAGCAACTGGAAGGTACATCATTTAGTCAGTTTAAATTAGAGGAATGTTTCGAAACAGCAAACAGTTACTTCAGATTAAGTGACTTCCCAGTACAGAACCCCCAGACAAGACCAGAACAGGTATCGGGTGTCAACAATCATGCTTTTAAAGCAAATACTGTCATAAAGCATTCCTACCCAAACAACATGCACTTAATCTCTGGAAAAAAGGAAAAGCCAATGAACACTGAGCTTTTCTCAGAAAACATAACACATGACATGCAGCATATGCAATATTACTCAAATAGTATGACTCCAAAACAAGATATGTCCCAGTGTTTTCAGGATAAAAAGCCCCAGTCTCCATTAGCATCAGCTCCACAGACGCCCTTCCAACAAACACAAGAATATCCTAATTTTACCTCCAACATGTGTAACCAGCAAGCTACCCAAACTCAACCAAGTTACTTGCCATATAGTCAGCAAACAGTATCTCAAGCAATAGATCAAAGGGAATACCAGCTTACACCTCAACCCCATAGGGATTTTCAAAAGCATGCTGCTCTCCGGTGGCACATTTTAAACAAGCAAGAACAACAAAATAACCAAAATAAATCTGATACATACCACATTATGGGTCAAAACAAACCTATCAAATCTGAAGCTGGCTCCAAGTTGAATGCCTGTCTTCCTCTATTGGCTGGACAGTTGGAAAACAAGACATGGAAGAAAACAATCAAACAAGAGGTTCAGAACTTTGGTTGTGAGAACATGCAACAAAAGAGCATCATTGAAACCATGGAGCAACAGCTGAAACAGATTCAGGTCAAAACACCTTTTGATCACAAGTCCCTTACTATCAAATCGCCAAAACACATAAAAGTTGAATCTGCAGGGCCCATCACTATTCTATCAAGGAACTACAATGCTGCAGAATTTCATGCTGCCTCTTTAGATCAACAAGCTTTTAATTCTAATGAAAAAACACCAACCAAAAGAACTGCTGGAACAGCTCTCAATCATTTTTTAGAGTCACCTTCCAAGTTATTTGACACTCCTGTAAAAAACTTACTGGATACACCTGTCAAGACCCAGTATGATTTCCCCTCATGCAGCTGTGTTGGTGAGTTGAGTTTTATGTTTTTAACATGGCAGTGATATATATACTAGCTAATTGATTATAACTCACTCAGGCTATCAAACTTAAGGTATGCCTTCCTTTCCTCTGTCCTAGCATACAAAAAACATTCTTGCTTTTTTAAAAAAAAAATTGTATAAGTTACATTTTTCAGAAATTCTATTCAAATGGTTTATTTTGGAGAAGATATTTAAACCTGGTAAGAATTTCAGACTCTAGCAATCCCACTATACCCTGTCCTTTTTTTCATGGAGAAAATTATGAGCAAACACTGCTGTCCCTTATTTAGCTGGACATGGAATCTTTCTTACTCTGATTCCACTCCCCTCTTTTGCTTGGGAGTAGACCATCAGGTCAGGAATATTCCATGGGTAAATACGTGAAATGCATATGGATGGTATCTTGTTCTTGAATCCAAGCACAGCACAGGCAGCTGGATCAGAGAAAGTAAAAGCATATATATACATTTGAGCCTCTTATAGATGTCATTTACCTCCAGCCTAAGCAGGGCCAGAAATGCAAACTGACACCTAAACCAGAGATGCACAAACACCCAAAATGTGAGGATTGCCCATGCCCCACTCCAGAATTTGAGAACCACATCCCCCCAGCTTGGACTTTCTAGGAGACTGCCCACCACTGGTCTAGGACATGGAATGAATGTGTAGGTGCAAAACAAGCTGTTTTATGCTTCAGAGATGTATCTTTCCAAAACAAGAAGTGAATAGAAGTCATATCCTCCTTTGTAAGGAAATTCCATGGTTCCAAAACAGCCCAGGGCACAAAAACATGGTGAAGTTGCTCCAAGCTCTCTAGAAGGCACATTTTGAGTAAAGAAAACTACGGTGCCTTTGTGGCTTTCTGAGGCTTGCATTGTGTACTCTTCCCACTCTTGATCTAGGTAAAGGAGAGCAAGATGTTTGTTGACCAAAAACTTCTGCAGTTAAAGCAAGAACATTGCATCCAGTTCGTAGGGTTGCCATAAGTCAACAGGCAACATGAAGGCATGCATAGAGAGAGAGAGAGAGAGAGAAAGCAACACACACAGAGAGAATGGGTTGTGTGGTAAGAGGAACAGGGTAAATTCAGCATCTTCCTACACACCCTGCACATCACTGTGGTCTTTTAATCATATACCTCTGTGTCCCCTTTAGATGGAATTGGCGCAGACCCATAGTTAAAGACACATGCCATTGGAGCCTGGGCAATTATCATTCTTCTTCATGACATTGTGTAAATAATTGCTACTGCTGTAAGAATTATATCTAGTGTATTCCTATATGTTAAAATAATTTCTCTAGCTTTAAATGAACAGTTCATTGAGAGAGACTTGTATTTTTAGCTTCAAAAAGTAAAGCAAGTTCATTATTTTATAGTTTTTCAGTTTTAGATATCCTAATCTAGGACCATTTTGTTTTTAAGATTTTAAAACAAGGATTTTAACCTTAGGGTTCAAGGGTTGTAGTCATAGCCAAGAAACTAATTATAGTGGTATAAACCAAAATCACTTCAGTTTCTTTATGATTGAGCCAGATGATATAAAGGAATTTTTCACCTTTCAGTATTTCTGCATCAATGAACAAAACAACCTCAACAAAAGCAGTGCTGCTACATAGCTGTCTAGAACATGGTCTTATCCAACCTTCTTTTATTTGCTGAAACACTTTAAAAAATCTACCTTGAGATCTTATTACAACACAGCATATCAGACTTTAATTGACCTTTTTCAGAAAAATTGTGTTAAACATGCACCACAACAATTTCCTACCTGTTGCATTATGAGTTAGAAAAAATTGCTTCTTTTATCCTAAACATTACCCACTATCATCTTTGGTATAAATATTCCCTATTTCATTTTCTCTTCCAAAGTGAAAATAACAGCTATCTCCACACCTATCTTATCAATCTGTGAATGAACTGTCAAATAGATAATTACACATAACCAGACAGAATTTAGGGAACGACATATCTTACAGATTGATTTTTTTCTCTGTGTGCATTATATCTCTTTAAATCATTTCTTGGAGAAACTTAGCCCCAAATGACCTAAATAAATAAATAAATAAATAAATAAAATTTTGTTGTGCAACATTGAAAGCAATCTTCAAAAGCTATATAATATTAATATTTTTGTTTTGTTCTTTCAATCTTGTTTTAAACAGAACAGATTATTGAGAAAGATGAAGGTCCTTTCTATACCCATCTAGGAGCTGGTCCCAATGTTGCTGCTATTAGACAAAAAATGGAAGAACGGTAATGAATTACCACAGCGTATTAGCAAATTTGTGCATGTCAATTTCCCCCCAGTCTTGATAGCTAAAGAACACCACAATTACAGATACAAGAAATAACTAATAGATTGGCCATCATGACACTATCTGATTCACTGGAGAATCATAAAATGTGATGGGTCTGCTGGGTTGCTCTCATAAGCTGCCTACTCCCAGGAAGATGCCAGCAAATTCAAATAGGAACAAGCATTCAGCACCTTGCCAAGTAAATAGGTTGGCAGTGACTAGGAAAGCAGGCAGTAACCTGGCATTCCCTGGGGCTCATGTATGCCAAGATACATAGCAGAGATGAGCAATGGCATGTGTGTGTAAAGTGAAGCATGCAAAAGCACAAGCAAGGGGTAGTCTTTCTCCTCCAAATCTACATTAAGAAGGCTAGAGTGGTCCATTTAATTTCTCATAGGAGTATGTTAATACTTATTCTTGGAAACTTGGTAGTTAACTATGGTGTTTGTTTTTTGTTTTTGTTTTTGTTTTAAGACCAGAACATTAATCAAATATAAAGAGGCAAGCTTTACTTCGGTTCTGTCTTGCCATTTTCCAAGTGGTGATTAAAAAAATTATTGCATTATGTAAAATAGTAGTTCACAACCTTTGGCCCACAAAAAGTTGTTGGTTTGCAGTTCCCAGGATCCCATTTCATTAGTTATACTGGCTGTGGCTTCTAAGAACTGAAGTCCAAAACATTTAAAGGACCAAAGTTTACAAATCACTGATACAGTATAGGCATATTCTAATAGAATTAATTAAATACTGGACTCTTGCAGCACAGACTTTTCCAAGTACCTATATAGAACAAGCTGTACTGATCTTTAGACACCTTAAATTATATATTTAGATATAAGGTGCCTAAAGACCAATACAACTTGTTCTATATAGGTACTTGGAAAAGTGTGTGTGTTTGTGTTTAAGAGACATACATCCACGCACAACATCAAACGTTATGAATCTGTCAAATGTTGGCTCTCAGACAAATTTACAGCACAGTTGACACTTATCAAATTATGAAAAAAAACATAATATATTGTATTTACCAGTGTAATTTGAGTAGAGGATTTACAAGCAATGGCTCATAGTGTATTCTCTGCTATGTACAGTCAGCCCTTCATTTTTGTGGGGGATCTGTTCTAGACTCTCCCCCCACCCCGAAAATAGAGAGTCGCCAATATTCAAGCCCCATAGCTTGAATGGGACGTGTCCCCATGGGCAGGCGTGGGCATCCCATTGATTTTAATGGAGGTCACCCCTCCGTGAATATTTAAAACCATGGACCTCAAGTCCATGAAAACAGAGGGATGACTGTATATTGCATTTAGGGAAGAGGAAGAAATTGGGAGGGGAAAAAGAGTTTTCATTTTAATGCAAAGGTACCTAATTTGCATTTTCCAAACTGATGCACAAATTAAATCACCCCTATTTTTATGTCACTTTTCATAATTTTACATCACAATTTTCCCTTCAGAAAAAAGTAAACAAAGTACATAAACTAAGGAAAAGTACATTCAGACATACATATACAAAAATAATGCCCAAAATGCAAAATATATACAACTCCATATACTAAGAAAAAGTGCATGCAAAATGTATCTGTTAGGAGACAATTTGTGCAGACTATTTTCTTTTTAAAAATGAATGCAGTATTTACATGTTATGTAGTTAAGGTGGGGAAAGCTGAGCAAAAAACAAAACTGGCAAATTTGTCCATCTTAACTGCACATAAATCTGAAGATAATTTCAACTATTATATTCACTTTATTAATTATTTGCATTGGTTGTCTTTTTTTAAAGATATGAACAGAAAGGCAAAGCTATAAGGATAGAAAGGATTGTCTACACAGGGAAAGAAGGCAAAAGTGCACAAGGATGTCCTATTGCTAAATGGGTAAGAATTGCATCCACTTCACCATATAAAGCAGGAGTGCAGAATCGTGCCCTCTTGGGGTCCTAATCAGGCCCCCTGGGAATCCCCAGATGTCCACATTCCCTCCTCCATGATACACTTGTTGGGTGATTCTCCTCATTTTAAAAAATTGAGACATCTCTGCTGAGACTTGGCTACTGGTAGTAGCACTTTTCACCTAAGCATTCTGGTATTCTTGGTCCAGGTTTTTTTGCCTTTGGCACTGGAATGTGCATCTCCCCAAGACTGAATTCAGCCCTAGAGCTGAAAGAGGTTCTCCTTGTTTGTCATATAGTTCACATGAGTGGAAAAACAGTATCTGTTTGCTGTAAATAAAGAGGTAAATTGAACATTTTTTAGGGAATTAAGTGATCCAGAATTTCTAAAAAGTTGACCTGGCATAGATTTTAAAGGAAATATGATAAGTATAGAAATAGATTTTAAAATAACTGAATTAAAATGTATCTCACAGTCAATGCAGCCCAGTTCCCTAGCACTGAGCCAGGGCAGTTAAAGTAGACTCAAGCTGCATTATTTCTGGTAGTCTGTAAAGGCCCTAAGTAAACCACAAGCTAGATATGAGTCAACTATGTGATGTGGCAGCTAAAAAGCCAATATGATCCTAGGCTGCATCAGTATAAGTATTGTGTCTAGATCAAGGGCAGTAATAGTGCCACTCTGTTCTGCTTTGGTTAGGCCTCACATGGAATACTATGTCTGGTTCTAGGCACCACAATTCAAAAAGGATATTGACAAGCTGGAGTGTGTTCAGAGGGGGGCAATCAAAATGATGAAAGGTCTGGAAACCATGCCCTATATGGAGCAGCTTAGAGAACTGGGTATGTTTAGCCTGGAAAAGATAAGGTTAAGAAGTGATAATGATAGCTATGGTTAAATGTTTGAAAGGATGTTATATTGAAGCTGGAGCGAGCTTGCTTTCTGCTGCTCCAGGGACTGGGACATGTAGCAATGGATACAAACTATATTAGGAAGATTTTCCTAATGGTAAGAACTGTTTGGCAATGGAAAATGCTGCCTCAGAATGTGATGGAGTCTCCTTTTTAGAAGCTAGATTGCCATTGTACTTTGATTGTGTATTTCTGCATGGCAGGGGTTTGAACTAGAAGGCCTTGGTCATAAACCCATGTATTAATTCTTAGCATCCCTTTTCCATGTAGCTTTCAGATACAGTAAAATCATTATCACAATTTAAAGCCTACAGTCAACAACATGCTCAGAGGTCAGCTGTTACTGGACTAAATACTACAGTCTTTTATGAAAATTTCAACCCTTTTATTTCATCATTTTAAATCTATTAATACATAACACGTGATAGGGGCTCATACTGAGTCAGACCATTGTTCTGTCTTTTCTAGTACAGTCCCTCTATTCTACCGTAGTTGACAGCAGCCGTCAGACTTAGGCAGAGGTCTTCTAAGCCTTTCTGTGTGCAAACATCATTACATGGAGATGCTAGGGATCTATTGGATACAAAGGTTGTGTTCTGCCACATGGAATCACCTGTGTTAAAAGAGGATTGGACAAGAGCATAGCTGATTTTTTTTTTCAATGCTGAGCCTCCATTTTCTTTCCCACCTTACTAAAAGCTACTCTATCTTTTTGGGGTGGGGTGTTTTGTTTTGTTTTTTACTGAATGTGTAGGTAATTCGTAGAAGTAGCATTGAAGAAAAACTCCTTTGTTTGGTGCGGGAACGTGCAGGCCACAGCTGTGAAACAGCAGTGATAGTCGTGCTTATCTTGGTGTGGGAAGGAATTCCTCGGAGCCTAGCTGACAAGGTGTATTCTGAACTCTCTGAAACTTTAAGGAATGGCACACTTACAAACCGCCGGTGTGCTCTAAATGAAGAGTAAGTACATATGCACTTCTTTCCCCACAAGTGGGGCAAGCTTTGTGGAGAAGGCAAGACAGATGCACCATTGCACTACTGAAGCTGATCCTACTGACTTGGTGTTTGTTAGAGTCACATCTTGGTGTTTGTTGGATTCACAACTGGTGTAAGCAAGGCTGAAAAAAATAGGTGTATCAAAATGACCTGGTCAATCTCGCTTCCCTCCCTCCCAAAAAAAGTTCCCCTGGTTCCATGAATCATCTCTAAAGAGTGTTTCTTATTCACTTTTCATTCTGATGCCATTAATTCCACATAAAAATCAATGGATTAGGTATGACTTTAAGGCAACATTACCAAGCAATGCAGGTTGACTCTCCATTGTCCAGAATTCCAAAATGATTTATGAGTGACTGAGATAATGGCAACTTTGCTTTATGATGGTTCAATGCACACAAACTTTATTTCATGCACATTTAAAACTATTATTTAAAATTACCTTTGAGCTATATGTATATAAAGTGTGTATGAGACAGAAGTGAATTTTGTGTTTAGACTTGGATCCCATCTCCAAGATATCTCATTATATAAAGGTAAAGGTTTCCCCTTTTATGTGATTGGCTAGTCAGTCATATCCAACTGTAGGGGTGGTGCTCATCTCTGTTACTAAGCTGAGGGAGCCAGCATTGCCAAAATCAACTCCATGGCTATATGGCCAACATGATTAAACACTGAGATGCATAGAACATTGTTACCTTCCCACCAAAGGGGTACCTATTTATCTACTTGCACAATGCTTTCGAACTGCTAGGTTGGCAGAAGCTGGGACTAGTGATGGGAGCTTTCTCCGTCACACGACACTTGGGTCTCAAACTGCCAACCTGCCGACCTAGTGGTCATCAGAGTCGGTGTCTTAACCACTAAGCCACCACATCCACTTCTCATTATGTACATATGTACACTCATTATGTGTGTAAATGCTAGTACAGGTATTCGAACATTTAAAAAATACAAAATAGAAATACTTCTGGTCCTAAGCATTTTGGATAAGGGAGATTCAACCTGTACAAGTATTACAAATACTATGAATGACAGACAGGCAAGCAGATAGATGCTATGAGAAAGTGATAACCTGATGATGGAGGGTGCTGAATGCATTCCTTGCCCAGAATTTTATTTAACGTAGGTTCTGTTCTACCTGGAAGTATAATCTATTATTTGAAAGCTTGGGTATAAGGAAGAAATGTTGCTGATAATATTATGAATATATATTCTTCTTTCATTCTTATCTTAACATAAGTCACTGGCTTCACTTAAGTAACCAAACACTTGTCATAAAAAGCAATAATCTTAATTCTGTTCACCTGTGTCAAGTTGAGGGCAATTAAAACAACCCCTTCCACTTTGGGTGAATTCTGCTAATCATGAAAATATATGGAGAAAAAAAATTAAGTATAAAGAACTTTATACAAGGTAAAAAGTACACAATTTTTATTATTATTTAAGGAAAGCAGAAGGACTTTAATTATAAATGAAACACTTCATCCCATGAGTTAGGAAGTCAATTGACTAACTTATTTTTAAAACTTCTGGTTTTAATAGAATAAGATTTCTATTCAGCAATAACAAAGAGTTTTATTGTAGCTTATTATATGACAGATATAATGCAAATACATATATATATGTTGTATTTTTCTTTGTTTATTTTTTGCTTTGTTTCTTTGCTGTTGAGTGTGTGTGTATGTATATATGTATGTACTCCTTCCATTGTCACTTTGCTTGTATGAAGAGTGACCATTGTAAAGTGGAGGGTCTCCTTCTAGTAAAAACTAGAAAATTTGAACTCTGGCTTGTGTGGGAGACCTTCCACATGTATACGAGGCACTCTTAAAATTACTGCTTTTCATATGATCTAAGTGATAATGGAGGAAAGGAGAACTAGCATGCTTCCTTCCTTACCTCTTTTTACATGCCTGAGTGGGTACTAGTTTAAAGGACAGCCCATTTTCCTTCTCTTCCATGACCCCTACATTTCCCAAAATGTGCCCTGCCCAATATGGTAGACATATCACAATATGTGTAATAGGAGCCTAGTTTCATGCCTACCAATTATTCTCTTAATGCACCTTGTTTCCTAGATTTTTCATGCAACAACTTTTGCTGAATGTACAGAGTACAATAATTATAGCAAGGTCCATCCACACATCTCAGTGTCCTGATTATGAAAATATTTCTTAGGATGTTCTCTCCCCTTTTGTCCCTTTGTGTAATTATTTTAGCCATCTGGCATCATGGAAACTTTAT
>CM034708.1:26297205-26307408 GCA_020142125.1 Phrynosoma platyrhinos
TTTTCGTTAGTAGAAGCATTCGTAAGTAGAGGTACCACTGTATTTATATGCTTTCTATGCACAATGTATCCAGCCAGTATACAATTTTAAGTATGCATTCTTATGCACTTTAAATGCCCTGGTTAGTCACACAGTTATAGTGTGACTATATATCTGACTATGTATTTATGTGTCTTTTCATGAGCTTTTTCTTATCATGCCATTAAAGACCAAATACTCCCAAAAGGCAAATAAAGACAAATAAAGATTTAATGCAAAGTATTCTTTTCCAAACTTGTGGGCTGTTCCACCCTAGCACACACACTTGTGCCCTTTTCCCGAACAAAAATGGAAGAGAAGTCCAAAGGAAATAAAGAAAGTATTTATCTTGAAATTATTGGTTTTAATTTGTCTGTATTAAATACAAAGAAAATAACTATTTTCCATGCTAAAACTGCTTGGCAGCATGACCCAGATTTTCTTAGAGTTAAGGCAACACATGATGACCCACTTTCCTAGGAAATCTAATTAATTGTGTGTTAAGTGTTTTATGCGGAAGGCAGGAAAGTTACTGCACCTTATTTTTCTCACCAGTTTAGCTTAGGAAATTACCTCAAACTTTTATGTTTCTATATGTTATGTTATACATTCAATACAGTGTACAGCAGGGGTCAGCAACATTTTTTGCCTGGGGGGGCTGGGGAGGGGGGATGGCATGGGGACATGCAGGCATGTGCGCGCTTGCACGCACGCTCATACTTCCCTCTGGCACGTGCACACATATGACGCCTACCTCCGTGCGCATACATGCGCAAGCACGGGCATCGTTTTGGAAGGCCGCAGCACACGGGTGCCAGGCGAATTTGCTTGGAGCAGGCATGCTATGGCCTTGCCAGGACCCAGGGAAGGCCACACTGCGCCTGCTCCAGGAGAATTCGCCCAGCGCACATGTGCTGCGGCCTTGCCAGGGCCCAAGGAAGGCCGCAGTGTGCCTGCTCCAGGCGAATTCGCCCGGCGCACGTGCGCTGCGGCCTTGCCAGGGCCCAGGGAAAGCCCCAGCGCACCTGCTCCGGGTGAATTCACCCACGCACGCACACTGCGACCTTGCCAGGCCCCAGGGAAGGCTGCAGCGCACCTGCTCCGGGTGAATTAGCCCCACGCACGTGCGCTACGGCCTTCCAAAATGGCACCCGCACACTTGCACGTGGCACACAGGGCAGCGGCGGTGGGAGTGGGACTGGCCATGGGCCGGTCCCAAGGCCTCTGCGGGCCACACCCAGCCCGCAGGCCATAGGTTGCCAACCCCTGGTGTAGAGCCTAGTGAGATCACTTGCAAAAAACCCAGCTAATTTTCTAGGCTTGGGAATTTCACTGGTGTACATCCTGGGCTTGCTGGGTTCCTAGAAATGTGATTCTTTTCTTTCTTAGACGAACTTGTGCATGCCAAGGACTGGACCCTGAGACTTGTGGTGCATCTTTTTCCTTTGGTTGTTCATGGAGCATGTACTACAACGGCTGCAAATTTGCCAGAAGCAAGATCCCAAGAAAGTTCAGACTATTAGGGGATGATCCAAAAGAGGTAGCCACTAATTAAAATTGCATGTTTTGTATTCTCTGGAGTGTTTTGCATTTTCAAGGCATTAGGTGCAGTGATGAGTCTACATTAAAATGATGCTAGTGGGGGCTGGTGTCTATCTTAAAAAGAACTAGGAAACTTTTTTAAAAATTAAACCTTCCATGGTCCCTAAAACAGCATGGTTTCTGGCCATGTTGGCTGAACATTGTGGGAGGTGTCATCCAAAAAATTGCTTTTCCAAGCTGTGAACTTATGTTTTCCCAGGGCTCAATACCAGGCAGATTTCAGCTCTTGAACTATATTTCTTTACGTTTCTTCATTTTAGCCTTTTTGCCCTACACTTCTGTTAAGCAATTAACTATAATGGAAATTAAACAGTACATTCTATCTATATAGATAAACATTTATTGTTATGTGCCATCAAGTTGTTTCCGACATATTCTCCCCTTTCATGCTCTTTTTCAGAGAATATTTGCCTCACAGTGGGTTTCCATGGCTGAGCAGGGATCTGAACCCTGGTCTTGAGGGTCATATCCAGTACTCAGACCACTAAAGCCATGCTGGCTCTTATATAGGTAAAAGCCATGGAGTCTTGGAAATAGGAGTAACTTTTCAGGTCATAAATTCCAAAATCCTGATCAATGCAGGAAGTTGTTTTAGCATCCCTGTCAGATGGCTGTCCAAACTCTGCTTAAATCACTCCTGTAATAACAACTCACAACTTCCCAAGGCAATATGTTCCCCCATCGGACAGGTTTAGTTCTTAGGAAATGTCTCATAACATTTCAGTCTGCTTCTCTGCAATTTCCATCCACAGGTTTTATATTTGTTCTCTTGACCAACAGAGAATATATCTACTTCCTTTTTTGTCATGTCCCCCTTATTTATTTATTTTTATTCGTTGGTCTTAACATGGCCATCTTTTTCAGCTGTTCATCACAGCATTTGATTTCCTACACCCATAATGTATGCCAGGGGTCGGCAACCTTTCCCCTTTAAGGGCCGAGGGACTTCAGCTCCCAGAAGCCTCAGCCATGTTAGCCAATAGTCCCATGTTGGCCAATAGCTCCTGGGATTTTGGGAGCTGAAGTCCCTCGGCCTTTAAAGGGGAAAGGTTGCCTACCCCTGATCTATGCCTATTTAATTTCTTGTAATTTTTTTTAAGTAGTATGTTGAATAATATACTGTTTAAAAAAACATATTACTTCATTTGAAATGTGGTGCTGGAGGAGAATGCTGAGGATCCCATGGACAGCCAAAAAGACAAACAAATGGGTCCTAAAGCATATCAAGCCAGAAACCTCCCTGGAAGCCAAGATGACCAAACTAAGGCTGTCATACTTCAGACACATCATGAGAAGGAAGGACTCATTAGGAAAGACAATGATGCTGAGAAAGGTGGAGGGAAGTAGAAAGAGAGGAAGGTTGTATGCCAGATGGATGGACCCTATTATAGATAATGGGTATGGGTCTGCAGGAATCAAGCAGAGCAGTGATGGACAAGGGGTCTTGGAGATGTCTCATCCATAGGGTAGCCATGGGTTGAGATTGACGCAAGGGCAGTTAACAAAAATATTGAATAATGCCAAGGTGGAATACATTGTGTAAAACCAATGCCATTTCATGTTAAATGTGTCTTCTAAAATAGGAAGAAAAGCTAGAATCCAATCTTCAGACACTATCAACACTGATGGCCCCTACTTACAAAAAGCTGGCACCTGATGCTTACAACAACCAGGTGGGTAAACAAAATATAGAGTTCAGAACCAATACAGAAATATTCTATCTGCATAAAAGTTTAATTAAATTAATAACAAATCTTTGGGATAACTCTGTGTAGAAATTAGAAAGCAAAAAAAAAAAAAAAGTTTAGGGTACTTTCACACATTTTTCACTAATTCATTTGAAAAGGCCAAGAGGCCAGTGTTAATGGCCAATTTAAAAACTTGCTATCCCTAGGTGGGTCTTGTCCTTGACTACTTTCTGTGGATGTAAAATGTAGGATGGGATCAGGGGAAAATCTTTTAATGTCTCTAAGGCTAGAACTGGATAAGGGAGAAAAAGATCCTATTCTCCCAAACTTCAGAGTTGGAGCAGCAGTTTAAGCCTGTATCTTGAATAATAATAATAATAATAATAATAATAATAATAATAATAATAAATTTTATTTTTAACCCACCCCTCTGCTAGGCAACCAGGGTGGCATACAACAGATTAAAACAATACAAGGGTAAAACACATCAATCAACTCAATTCCCTAACCCGCCCACCCCTTAAAAGTAAATTAAACTAATACGGTATTAAAATAACAGAATAAAACCAAGACATCATGTAATTAAAACCATAAAACAGGCATAAAAAATAGGCAGTGGCAGCTAGGGGAATGGGCAGACAGTTCAGACTATCTTTGGGGCCGGGAGATTATTCCGGGAACACCTGCCAGAAGAGATCCGTCTTTACTGCTTTTTTAAAGCAGTCAAGAGGGGTAATAAGACAGATCTCATGCAGCAGGCCATTCTATAATCTTGGAACAGTGACAGAGAAGGCCCTCTGGGAGGTCTGCGACAGCCTAGTTGTCATAGGCTGTAGCAGATTCCTCCCAGAGGACTGAAGTGCATGGGGGGATCGTACGGGAAGAGGCGGTCCTGGAGATAAGTTGTACCCAAGCCATGTAGGGCCTTAAAGGTCAAAACCAACACCTTGTACTGTGCCTGGAAACTAATTGGCAGCCAGTAGAGAGATTTCAGCACTGGTGTAATGTGCTCTCTCCTAGATGTACCAGTGAGTAACCTGGCTGCCATATTTTGAACCAGTTGAAGTTTCTGGGTTAAGCACAAGGGTAGCCCCATGTAGAGTGCATTACGGAAATCCAAATGTGAGGTTACCAGAGAGTATACCAAGTTTCAAGGTCCCTAATCTCCAGGAAAGGGCGCAACTGGTGTATCAGCCGAAGCTGATAACAGGTATTCCTGACCATCGCATTCACCCGACTGTTCATGTGAAGCGACGAATCTAGGAGCACCCCCAGACTGAACAGGCACTCTGATGGAAGGAGTGCTCATTAGGAGCAGAGCAAGTCTGTAGACCTCATCTACCTCTCTGAAATGTAGAAGTGATGGAGAATGGCATTTGTTGGCTCTGTCTGCATGTGCAACCAGTGCTGGGAGCATCCATCAGGCACAGAAATAAATCCACACATTTTCATCTCCCTATAGTGGAAGGGAGAAAGGCAGAGGCACGTCAGTCTTGATCAGAGTTAGGAATACAGAAATCACATTTTGGGACTATAACCCACAGAGGGCATTTACAGGCTGCCAGAAATAGTGCAAATTGAGACCACTTTAACTGTCCTGGCTCAGTGCTGAGGAATCATGGGAACTGTAGTTTATTGTGACAACAGAGCTCTCTGACAGAGAAGGTTCAATGTCCCAGAAAAAAATGCAGTTCCCATGATTCCCTAGCACTGAGCCAGGACAGTTAAAGTGGCCTCAAGCTGCACTATTTCTGGCAATCTGTAAAGGCTCAGAATCCCCAAGAGGAGGATTCCAAGAGATCCTGGTTTTGCTCAGCAAAAGCACTAATAATCTGTGCACAGAAACAAGCCCATATACCTGTTCAACCTTTCAAGTGAATAGTCAGAACAAAAGAATGGAATGTTTTTAAAAAAACACCATTTCCTGTACAGGTTGAGTATCCCTTATCCAAAATGCTTGGGCCCAGAAATGTTTCAAAGTTGGGATATTTTTAGATTTTGGAATAAAAGTAGTGCAGTATGTAACTTTACTGTATTTATGAGGCTAGAGAGAGATGCAAGGCTGGAGAGAGATACGGTTGGAGATGGATGGGAGGATTTGTGAAATGGTGGGAATCCAAGTATAGTGCTTGGTGCACATCCATGTCTCCTGCCATTTCACAAATCCTCACATCTCTTTCCAGCCTTGCATGTCTCTCCAGTCCTACAAATACAGTACAAGTGTGCACTACACTATTTGTACCTGTATTATAAAATCCAAAATATTCCAAAATCTAAGCCTTGAAGTGTCATGTAGACACTCAAAATTTTTCAGCATTTTTGGAGCATTTTTTTATTTTTGGATAAGGGATACCCAACCTGTAATGTGTACCAGTCACAATTGAATAAAGTATGTTAAAATGATTATTTTGAGACCTCTTTGCTGATATCCCCAGTGAATCTTTCTTTTATTCCATAAGTAATAGCAATATGCCCAAAATGGCTCAGTTCCTTCTCAAGGTAACCTGATTTTATTTCTTAATCTCACTTTTCAGGGTACCTTGGGAACTGTAGTTCATAGGAGTGCACCAGAGGCCTCTTACATAAAATTCTATAATAGGGCACTAACTAAAGAGCCCAGATTCCTTTGAATGAAGCCATGACAGTTAAAGTAGTGTTAGACTGCTTTAACTGTGTAGTGCAGATACACCTTGACACCAGCCCAGTATTACTTGGCCACTGAACTTCTTTTATCCTTATTCTTTTGGAATAGCCTACCCTGGAATAGCCTGTCTTGGAGTTTGGTCTACAACTTCCATACCTATTAGTAAGATTCAGCTCATAACTATGGTCTCTAGGGAATTCTGGGAGTTGTAGCCTAACCAAAAAGAAATGTTTCCAAATTTCCAAGCTCTGATGAAAGCTTTAAAGCTCACCAGCAGTACTGCCCTCAAGCAGTTATGCTGTGTGCCCTGGCAGATTTAGGGGGGTTGCAGACTGTCAAAAATAGTGTGAATTCAGTCCACTTTTAGGGTTAGGGTTAGTGCTAGGGAATCATGGGAATTGTTATTTTTCTGAGACATTGAACCTTCTTTGTCAGAGAACTCTAGTGCCACAATAAAATTCAGTTCCCATGATTCCCTAACCTTAACCCTAACCCTAAAAGTGGACTGAATTCACACTATTTTTGACAGTCTGCAACCCCCCTTAGTTCTATAAAATTACAACTTCATTCCTATAGTGGGTCTAATTTCCAGTGATAACCTGACCACGTGGTTCAACATGGGAAATAGAATTCAACCCAACTACACTTTTAAAAGTTATCGCTAGATGATAGATAAATAGAATAGAACAAAAAAGAATAGAACAAAATAGAATAGAACAAAAAAGAACAGAACAGAACAGAATAGAATAGAGACTTATGTTTTGGTAACAATAATGTGAAGTATATTTTGTTTGCAGATTGAATATGAACACAGGGCACCTGAGTGCCGCCTGGGCTTAAAAGAAGGTCGCCCATTCTCAGGGGTCACTGCCTGCCTGGACTTTTGTGCTCACGCTCACAGAGACTTGCATAATATGCAGAATGGTAGTACACTGGTAAGTCACTGATGCATGCAACTGTACTCATGCGGAACTAAATTCCTCAGTTGTGTTCATTATTTTTTCATAATCTGTATTTCTATTAAGCTGGCACATATTGAGCTGTTGGGGGAGGGAGGAAACAGTAAAATGTTTATATGAAGAGGAATACAAACTCTCCAGAAATTTAATTAAAAGAAGATGGTGATTCCCAGGGTTCCTTCTTAAAATCTTTGCTCCTGACCATGTTGCTTTTATTACATACTGAAATAATATAAAACTAGAACTAACAAGGGATATTGCTATGAGCAACCTGTGGCTTCCAGGATCTAATGTGGCAGTACAAAATCTGATGTCTTTATTTGAATCCTGAAGAATGTAATTGTTAAGTCCCCAGTTTTCATATCTGTTAGCAGGGGGGAAAGATGCATTCTTCCAAAAGGTTAGAAAACAAAAGGACTTTAGATAGAACTTGTGTGCCCTCAAGAGGTAGGGTACCCTTCATAGCAATGTATTCCTCCACCTGTTGTTATTGTTAAATGCCCTCATATGTGGACCCTGAAACCAAGTGGGATAGGCCCATGACTGTCATGGATGCCAAGAACTCCCGAGCTGCACCTGACACACTTGTCTCAAATGGGATATTGAAATCACCCAAGATCAAAAGTCTGGTGACTCCCAACACCAATTCCGACAACAATTTTGTGAGCTTGGCCAGGGAGTTTGATGTGCCCAATATATTACGGCCTCAGTTTAGTCATTCTGGCTGTGAGGGAGAGTTCAGATCTGGTTTGTTCCAGGATCCATTTGTTTGTCTTTTTAGCCATCCATGGTATTCACAGAACTCTCCCCCAACACCATATCTCAAATGAGTTAATTTTCTGTCAGCTTTCTTCACCATCCAGCTCTCACACCCGTACATAGTGATGGGAAATACAGTGGCTTGAACAATCCTCACTTTAATGTTCAGTGGTCCACTTGGCCCTACTTCATTTTCCACTAATCTACCTTTAACATGCCAAGTATTCTATTTCCTTCACTACTCCAATGAACCTTCTAAATTCAGCCAGATAAATCACATTTCACTTCAAAATCATGTACAAAGCACAGGGGGGAAATGATTATAATTTCCTACTACTGATATAATTTTCCACTACTGGTAGCCTCTAAGAGTGGTAATTCTGTTACTGTTGTACTTTCACAGTCTGCTCAATGTTACAAAATGATATTTGGAGCCATCAGTGAAACAAATTCTAGGCATTTGTGAGGTATTGTCAGATAATGTGGTACATTCCAAGGAGTGTCACTTTTTATAATTGTGCCACTGTGATCTTGTCTATAACAATTTCATTCAAATGTTTTGTCAGCTTGTTTGGAATTGTTTCCAAAGTACCTGCCATTTCTGGAGCCACAACCACAGTTGTTTTTTGTGTTATTTTTTTCAGTTGTTTATTATTTTATTTTATTTTATTTTATTTTATTTTATTTATATCCCAACTTTTCTTCTGCTCTGGGAACCCAAGATGGTTTAGAAAAATTAAAACACATAGAATTTTACATTGTATATGGGACAAGGAAATGAGTGCTGAATAAGGAAGACTTTTTACTTCATTATCCAAGTGTGTGGCACTGTGTAAGCAGTAATAAACATGTTAAAGAATTGCAAAGGGGTTCATTACAACTCAATCTAAATGATAATATAAAATTGTGTATGCAGTCAGCTCTCTGTATCCATAGATTCTTTATCCACAAATTCAACCATCTATGGCTTGAAAATATTGGGGAGAAATGTAAATTCCAAAAGGTGAACCTTGATTTTACCATTTTATACAAGGGACCATTTTACTATGCCACTGTATTTAATGAGACTGGAGCATCCATGGATTTTGTGGGAGGGGGAACAGTGGATACCAAGGATCCACTGTATTATTCAATATGAGCTAGCATGGTATAATGGTTTGAGTGTTGGCCTAGGACTCTTGGGAGACCAGGGTTTACATCCCAGCTTAGCCATAAAACCCACTGAATGACTTTGGGCAAGTCACATTGTCTTCCCTTCAGAGGAAACCCGTTCTGAACAAATCATATGGAGATAATCCTTGTTAGGGTTGTCTTTGGCTTGCAGTAAGACTGAAATAACTTGAAAGCACACAACAGCAACAAATATTATAGAGTAGGCCCTTAGATTCAATTGGGCTCCAGGACCCTCAGTGGATATCAAAATTTGTGGATACTCAAGTCCCATTATATATAATGCCATAGTAAAATGGTATCCCTTGTAGAAAATGGCAAAATCAAGCTTTGTAAGGTTTTGTGGGGGGGGGGGGGTTGAAATATTTTCAAATATTGAATCCATGGATGCAGCATCCATACATATGGAGGGCCAACTGTATGATAATTATACAATAGAAACCAGAGTCACAAGGCACCACCAACAGCCCCAGAAAGGCATAAAATACAATGGAGAAGGCATACCAATCTTTCATGCCCAAGGGCCTGACGTTCTGTGACATTCATAGCTGCTTAAGGCTTAAATCATTCCATGCTTGAACTCATTTTTCCTCTTTCTTTTCATGCTTCTTCAGTTGCTTCCCAATCAAGGCTCTGTAATTACTTCACACTTATTGTCTTGCAACAGAACCATGTGAAGCATTTTTCCAATCCTAATCCTTCTCCTTAAACCATTTATTTAGCTGCCAGGAGAAGAGCAACCTGCGCTAACAATTTCTAATGTTCTGAAATAATTAATTAAGTAAAGGATAGGATTGCATCCATAGGGATGCAGTGGCTCAAGTGGTTAAGACGTTGACTCTGTTGATTGCAATATTGGCAGGTTGGCAGTTTGAGGCCCGGGTGCCGCATGATGGGGTGAGCTTCTGTCACTAGTCCCAGCTTCTGCCAGGCTAGCAGTTTGAAAGCATACAAATGCAAGTAGATTAATAGGTACCACTTCATTTGGAAGGTAAACAGCATTCTGTGCAATCAAAAAAATCATAGAGTTCAAAGAGATCACAAGGGCCATCCAATCCAACCCCCTGCCATGCAGGAACTCAAAATCAAAACATCCCTGACAGATGGCTATCCAGCCTCTGTTTAAAGACCTCCAAAGAAGGAGACTCCACCACACTCCAAGCGACTGTGTTCCATTGTAGAGGAGCTCTTACTGTCAGGAAGATCCTCCTAATGTTCAGGTGCAATCTCTTTTCCTGTAGCTTGCATCCATTGTTCTGGGTCCTATTCTCTGGAGCAGCATAAAACAAGCTATCATATCCCTTCTTAACCGTCCCTTCTCCAGGCTAAACATATCCAGTTTCCTAAGTCATTCCTCATAGGG
>CM034708.1:26346500-26359045 GCA_020142125.1 Phrynosoma platyrhinos
AAAAAATTTTTTTAAATGTCCAACCACCTTCTGAGGGGGGCATTTTCATTATGTTTTGGGGCCTTCCTCAGCGATTTCAGGTCTAGGAAGAGGCCCTTTTATAGCAATACGAAATAAGTTCCTTACTATTTCAAAAAACGTTTTCTTCTGATTCTACATTGACCCAGCCCCTCACCAAACATAGTGGATATGTCCCCCCACAGATGCTAGAGGGCATTTCAGGGAAAAACAGTTCGAGGATGGAATTGCCAAAAAAAAGGGGGGGGGACCCCAGTGGGCTCAAGAGGCCCCCAAATATGATACTACATGCCACACCTTATACAGGCATTTTAAAGGTATTGGGGGGATTTTTTACCCCTAAAGGGGTCCACAAAAATTGCCATTGATGGCCACTTTCCTCACCCCTAGCCTAGGGTTACTTACATGCCATAAGGAAGCAGCAGAGTAAGACCCTATGATGTTATCACAGCCACAGTGTCATGTTCTAGCAACTATTAAGTGCATTTAACAGAATCTTGATTATATACATTGATTTCATGACTAAGCATTAGGGATATAAGTAGTACAGTACAACCCTCATATCCACAGGACTGGAACCCGCCATTTCATTTATCCTCATCCAAAAAAATATGGTCTCTCTAGGCATCTGGAGATCTTCCAACAGAACTCTATGGTCAACTTCCGCAGGAAATATAGGGTGTACTATTTTCCACAATTTTCAATGTAAGTCTAAGAACGTATCCTGCATGGATATGAAAGGCTGTACTGTAATTACTTACACCAATGGGTTTTGAAAGACACAACTTCATTTATCTCATCTGCAGGCCTTTGATCAACAGCAGACGCTTATGGAATGTGATGCAAGAATCAGACAACAGTGTTTCCCACATGTAAAAATTGTCCGTTTTTTACAGCACTGAAGGCAAACAATCTCCTCTATCACCTGAGGCACAAAGGATCAGCACACATGCAGACTAGTCACTCTTTATATTAGGACAATGAAATATCTCTACCTATTCTGGGAGTCCCTGAATCCTTACCCCACACCACTTCTGGGCAAGAAGATATGTTAGTGTGTGTGCCAAAAATTTTAAATCATGTTCCTAGAAGCCTCTGGAAAGGACGACTCTCCTGTATAGCCAGATATGTCCGTTTTAAAAAAACAAGTGAGCCTCTAGTCACTTTCAAGAAAAATATACAGCAAAGACAAACATTTTTGCTCTACACATTCTAGGGGGGAGAAGTTTAAAATTGGCCTCCTGACTCACCAAAATTATCCACATCTGCTCATATTAAAACAAAATGGCTGGTGGTAGTGTTGTATTTTATATAGTAAGCAGAGCAGAACTGGACAGCCATGCTTCACCACTCCAAGCCATACCAAAAAGGAGGAAGGTGAACTTGCAAGGTTGTACAAAATCAAATATTTTATTTGTCCAATACCCTTTAAGCACTGGAGCTCAGTGGAGTGAGGAATCTGCTCTGGGTTTTAATATGAACTTTAAAACTACTGTCCAACATACTGAACCTCTATCTCCAAATTAGGTTCAACACTTTAGGTAGTCCCTTTACAGTTGAAACAAAAACAGGGTGGATTCATTCTGACCCTGGAGGCACCAGCCTCCACTGATTTTAAAACACACTTCTCCAAAAGCACTTAAAAGCTCATCATTGAGTTCTCTGGTGTGCTCTATAACCAAATGGATCATATTAGCCACAGGCCTGTCAGCCACTGCTTTCAACACTACAGTTAAAGCCAAGCAAGAGAAACAAGCTGCCAGTTATAACACAGAAAGCCCAAGATGGTTTTGTTGACTTGGCGTGGAAGCTCACTAGAACAAAATACGCCTAAGCGTGTGCCAAACATTCATGGCAATGACTGCTCAGTGCTTGCCAAAGAGCATGAGGGATGCTTTACACATGACTGCAAAAAAGGATGCTTCATCCCTTATCATCAGGTTTGAGCAGCAGGGGCATTAGTCTAACGCAATGGGTGTTCATGAAGCAAGGAGCTGTGATTTTCCTTGATTCCCTGGGAATTGTACAAGTGCCACAAATGTGACAGTCAACACAAATATGTGTGTGTCCATAACAATGCACATGCAGAAAATAGCAAATTCTGTTCCTGGCATCTCAGTTAAAGATTCCCTAGGTATGATGGCTGGGAAGTCCTTGACAGCTAAGAGAAAGAAGCAGTGATCAGAGATAGCAAAATTCCCATCAACATAGCCTCAAGGGAGAGGGGCCTAGGAGATGGTTCTGCACACTGACTATCATGGGAACAAATGGAGAACCCCTTTGGGCCACATCTGGGCAACAGGCCAGAGGTTCCTCTCTTGTAAAATTGCAACACTGAGTTGCATGGACCAGTGGTTTGATCTGGTACAAGGCAGACTCATATGTTTCTAATTAACACATGAAGCAGCTTCGAGCCACTGGGAGACAAATACTAACTGTACTGGGACTTGTACCAACAGAAAATGTACATAAGCAGTCATCCCCCATGCAATACATGCATGCTTTCTTTTCCCTGTTCTCTCAGCCAATTTATGGCAAGCATCCTAAAAAAGAAGACATATGTTTTTAATGACAACTTATAAACATCCACAGGAAGCAGCAGCTTCAGTCCATATTAAGACATTTGCTGTCCATTTGCTGCTCAGGGGTGAGGGGGAGGGAGACCTCACATGTGAAAAGTATTATTTTTCCCCCAAAATCATTGCAAAGCATTCACAGATAAAATGCACCCACCTACCCAGAGTTTGGAAGTAATGAATAAAGTTATGAATTGATTCCCTACTTGGTCATGAAACCCACTGGGTGGCCTTGAGTAAGTCACATGCTCTCAGCCTCAGGGGAAAGCAATGGTAAACCTCCTCTGATCTTGCAAAGAAAACCCCATGATAGATTTACCTTATGCTTTAGGATCACCATAAATTGGAAATAACTTGAAGGCATACAACAACAACAACAACAACAACAAGCAGGTGGCTGTGATGTTAAATTGAGTATGGGTATTAGGGCCAATAATGTTAAATTAGGATTACAGAGGTATGAGTTCATATATTTTCAGGGCCATGAAGACTTGTGTACAACCTTTGCCTACTCTATTTCTCAGCCTTACCAGGATTCACTGTGAGCCTGGGGCATGGAAAGGCATTTTAGGTACACTTTCCCACCCACAGTGTACTTTTCAAACAGACTAATTGGAACAAATTACTTTTAAGTAACTTTCCATGTTCTGCATTCACATGTGGGAGGAAAACCAAGAGGCAAGGCAGAAAGGCTGCTCAACTGAAAAACTGGTTACTTTCTTCAAAAGGGAATTTAATTGTAATGCCTTGTTTATTCTGTTAGTCCCAATCTTCCTCCAAAGAGTTTAGGCTGATGAAGGTAGCTTTATTCTGTTTTATCCTCACAACATACCAATGAGGCATGTTTAAGCAAAGAATGGTGGCTGACACAAGGTTGCACAGTGTACTTGATGGTTAAGTGAGAATTCTAATCTGGGTTTCCACAGCCTAGACTTAATACTACAGTTTGTAGGTAGGCAACCTTTGGCATTAACCCTAATTGCAAAAGCCCTCTACAATAAGGGTGACCAGATGTTCTCCTTTTCCAGGACATCTTCTGTCCATGAGAAAATTCACTTAGAAGCATGAAATTATATTTAGATGAGTATTTTTAGCTTTTATTTTGTAATGTCCTCCAGTTTCTTGAATGCCCTACATTAGTGGTGCCTTGTCTTCCTTTGCAGTTCGTACATCTGGTCACCCTGATCAGGTCAGACCTTTGGCAAGGACAGTATTATTAATTACTCTCCCCTAACAGCTTGCTGAATCAGGAAAAGAGAAAGGACATGTGGTACAAGGAAGGGGTTATCCACCCACTTTTGATTCTGGCCAAACCCAGCACTACCTTTGGCCCTGTCCACCATAAAGAACAAGATCCTCCTTTATGAAGAAAAGGATTTTTATTTTTTATTTTTTTGTCTTATAGTTGCAGCAAATATGCAAGGAGAGCAGGGCACAGAATAGAGTCTTCCACTTATTTCTGCTACACTAGAATGCATACAGGGATTTGTATCCTAGATTTCTTCTGGACATCTAAATTTTTTTGTCAAATTGGAATGTTCTGGCAGTGAACACCTTACTTGTTTGGAAACCCACTACTTCATACAAAGACTGTTCAGTGGGTCTTTGGTATTTGGTTCCAGGACTCCCCATGGATACCAAAATGTGTGGATGCTCAAGTCCCTGTAATACAATGGCATGGTAAAATGGTGTCCCATATATAAAATGGCAAAATCAAAGTTTGTTTTTTGGAATTTATATATATTTTAAATATACTATATATATTGAAAAATACATGTTTTCAAGCCATGTATGATAATGATAATAACAACAATAATAATTATTATTATTTATATCCCACCTTTAGCCGAGGCTATCAAGGCAGCTTACAATTAAAATACAATCCCATACAATTATAGTAGAACATATAACCCCCCCTTAAAATATATTAAATCATTATCAACATTAAAATTAGCTTAAAATAAGACAACAAGTCATTACCATTAAATGGCTGGCACTCTGACTATATAGAGGAGTGATCTGATGGTCTGATGGCAGGGGAGAGATTATGATAATGTCATTCTGGGAATGCCTTTGTCATAAACTCTCCTCCACCATCAGATCACTCCTCTATATAGTCAGAGTGCCAGCATGTATGGTTGAATCTGTATATGCAGAATCCATGGATATAGAGGGCTGACTGTACTATGTGCCCACGTAAATGAAAAACTGGCTTTAGTATTTATTTGTTTCAAATATTTGTAAATCAATTTTCTGCCTGCCATGAAATACACTACACAAATAGAACAAAACATTATTTTAAAACAGACAAAAACAGTTTTTAAAAGCCAAAGACCTGTAACAAAACAATTCCAATTTGATGGGATGTCAGAAGCTCAGCAGAGAATACAACCAGCTGGAGAGAGTCATCTGAGGTTCCTCATCCAAATACTGTAGGTAATTTAGACCTAAATCATTCTCGAAGAAACACATGAGTTAAGGATGTTCAAAGACTTCTCTAGAAGATGCCAGGTGCCCACTTGGGCACTGGCCCAAGTTCGTGTCAGTCAGAGGCATAAACTACAACTGTGAGCTACAACTTTCTCAGTACTTGAAGCAGATCCTAGGCATGGATCCAATTTAAACAAGCATTTATTCAAAGACAAAATTAAGTCATGAATAAAAAACAGAGAAATTCAACAAGTGTTGGTCAGATATTTATTGGTTACAATGAAAAAAGCTGTTGCAAACCCACCACACTTGTAGAAAGAAGACAGTTCAAGTGGGATCATTTGGAAATCATGGTTTGAGATGTGGATTTTTTAAAGGGACATTACTTCCATGGGCTCAAAATGTGGTTTTCCAAGTACATGTTTATTTTTATCTCTTCCTACCAAAGTGTTGTATCTTCTAATTCTACATATAGCCAAGCATCTATGTGCTACATTAATTTCAAAAAGAATACAAATACATTGTGTGTGCACACATGTGCACGCCTTCCAATTGCCTGACAATTTATGAAAACCCCACAAATTTCACAGGGGTTTCTGAGGGAAGGAATATTCAGAAGTGGTTTGATAGTGCTTCCTCTGACATACAGCCTACCATCTGCATCTACAGACCTGGTACTCCTTGGTGTTCCCCTATCCAAGTACTGACATTACTTAGCTCTTAAGGTGAGGCAGGATCTGGTGCCTTTGGGAGTATTTAGGATTTTTCTCCATGCGTTATTACAAACAACTACTAATTGGCTAGTGCTGGCCTCAGAAATAGGAAAATCTGTATATGGAAACTTTTAAGAATAATGTCATTTCCCCACTAGCCCCTACAAGAAACACCTAGTTAACTGGCATGGATATATACAGATGGTTTGTTTTTGTAGTGGAAAGTGGGTGAGGCAGTCAGGAGGATGTTTTTTCCAGGTGGGTTTAATTTTATAAAAAACAATATCTCTAAAGGGCAAGGGTAGAGATGTAGTAGAGATTGGAGGGCCATTTCTGGCACCTTCAACCCTGAGTATGCCACACCATGCCACCATAGATGGGGAAGGACCAGAGGTATAGAGAAGGGAGAACCATGTGGCCAACAGACAGAACAAGTTCCACCCTGACTACAGGGGAGCATCACTGTAATAATATGAATAAGAGCTCTTTTAGTAAAGGTCTTTATAAAGCATATTTACTCTTTTAAGGATTTAGATTTCTGGGTGTGGGACAAACATTCTTACTAGAATGATAAGATCTTGTTAAGAAGATAAATGGATTGGATATTGAGGATTGGAATTTCACTACTTCCCAAACCAGTTTAATGAGAATGTGGAGTTCTGCTTTAGAGTTCAGATTTTCCATATGCTCTATGCTTCCTCTCTGTTGCCTGGTCACTATGATTACAAGTGGTTTGAACGTTGGACTATGACCCTGGAGACTCTGGGCTTGATTCCTCACTTGGCCATGGAAACTCTCTGGATGACCTTGGGTAAGTCACACACCCTTAGCCCCAGAAAACCCCATGATAGGATGGCCTTAGGGTCACCATAAGTTGGAAGCAACTTGAAGACACACAAAAACAATGTAATGTTTAATTAAACATTAATTTCTGCCAATAGATAACTATTAATGTGCATTATCAGTTCACATCTTTTTTATAACAGTCTCTTTAGAAAGTCATACAAATATTTTCTGGCCAAAATATATACTTTTTAGAATAAAACCCACTGTTACACATGCTGAGACGCTATACCCAGCTAGCATTTAAGCAAAGCTGACTGCAATCAGCCTGGGTTAAAATTTTAAAAATTAAAATTAATTTCACAAGTGCTTCATAGCCACATAGAATTCAAGTGACCCAATTCTCTACAAATGATTCCATGTGTAAAATTAGCAATGCTTTACTCTGGAACCATTTGCCCAGATATTTTTCTATTACACATAGATTTTTTTCCAAAGTCTCTTCTAATATTTGCTGCTCTTCTCCTTACTAATAACAAAAACAGATCCAGGTGTGAGTGAAACCATAAAAGTGAAAATTAAAATTTGGAATTGGTGTTTGAACCACTGGCTTTCCAAACTGACTGCTTGACTTCTCAATGTGGAATTCATCCATTGATAAATTTGGCAGCAAAGGTAAATGTTCACAAAACATGTAGTGTTCCTCCTTCAAGATACAGCTGGAAATGTTGTAAGAAGGGCCCTGCTGGATTATTACAAAATCAGGAAGGCATGAGAGCAATACTCCTCTCTCATTTCTCCCACAACTTGTATTGAGCAAAAAACTGCCTCTGAAACCTCAGGCTGCTAACAGTCACCATTACTAGTAACTTATAATAGCCTTATTCTCCTTTAATATGTCCAATGCCCTTTTAAAGAAATCTAAACTGTGCTGCCAGCTCCAAATCCCATGGCAACAAACTCTATAGCTGAACTATGCATTATTCCTATTGTTTGTCTTGGATCTCCCACTACTTCAGCTTCATTGGATCTTCTCTGATTTTGATATTATGAAAGAATAAAAAACTTCCTCTCTACCCAATTTCTGTATAATATGAAAAATCAATCATGATATCCCTCCAATGGATATTATAGGTAGGGGGAGAGAGAGAGAGAGATGTCACACAATTAAAAGATTAGCTAATAGTTTATGTTACCCATTCACATGCATTCAGATTGCACAAGGCAACCCATACAAAATCTATTCAGAAAGTCTAAACTAGTTCTGAATTTCTTTAATTGTCAGGGTTTCCTAACCTCCTAAAACTCTTTCCATTACAAACACATGCAAGCTGAGAAATCTATATTAGCAATATTCAGAGTACCACTTACACCCTTGAAAATGCCAAAAGGAGAAACTGGTGATGAATTAAAACAAATTAAATTTGCGTCCAGGTGAAAAGGATGATTTAATAGGTGGTTAAAATGCTTACCATGGATTTTCTGGGATTCTGGGTCATCCACACTGATTGCAATGATCTTCCAATCAGTCTTGCCTTCATCAATAAGACCTAGAAGTCCAAGGACTTTCACCTGAATTACCTCACCAACTGTACGAACCTGAAAGCACAAACAATTTCTGAACTAACGAACATGTCCTTGAAAAGACAGTATTTTTCTCAATGACGTTAAAAGCCATATGATGTAGCGATTCTAGAGTGTTGGACTGACATATGGAAAATCCTGTTTCCAGTCCTTACTGAGCCATGAAACTGACTGTGGACTCTTCTGCACAAGCTCCATTCTCACAGCAGTCAAGCAATAATAATAAAAGGGGGGAAGGGACATGAACACTATGTGACTGGCTATCATGCAACTGCCCCAGGAGTGACATTTTGCACCTGGGGACTTGCGTGATTGCGAGGTCATTTACGGGTTTTCCCCATGAATGACAATGAATGGGTTGGGGACAGGGCAGCTATGGGTTGGAGGTGGTGATATGAAATAAGTTTCACCAAAACCACTTCCCAGTGAAATCACAGTTTAAAAGCCTGTGAAATTCAGTCAGGCAAATTTTCTCATTCCTGCCTCAGAGGACTGTTGTGGATAAAAGTGAGAAACAGAATCATGTGCATGACCATGAGGTTACTGGAGGAAAGGTAGAATAGAATTATAATTTAGATGATGATAACAGTTGCTCCCCAACCAAATGAACTTATGTGAATGCTTCTCCTGGATATTTTCCTGTTAGACAATTTCCAACAAGGGCCTAGATATTTGGGCCTAAAGGCACCAGATCCTGTCTCATCTCAGAAGTTAAACAGGGTCAGTCCTGGTTAGTACTTGGATAAGAGACCACCAAAAATACCAGGTGTTGTAGGTTATACTTAAAAGGAGGTAACTGGCAAAACCACCTCTGAGTATTTCTTGCCTAAGAAAAGTGTATGAAATTCATGGGGTTGCCATAAATTGATAGACAACTTGAAGGCACATGCACATATATGCACACATACACAGTTTCCAACACCTTAGCAGAGCAGTAAAGACCCATGTAAGCAAGTGAGTTTCCACTAACTTCGCCTTGCTTAGTATACTATCACTCTGTATCTCTTGTTTGTCTGTTACTCCATATTAGAAAGGCACCATTAAATAAAAGTCCATAATAAGTCTTGGTAATAATTAAAACAGACCTGAGAACCAATTTCACAGACATCAATGGGATCGTTGTCACCACAGCATTCTGTACTGTCATCTTTATGACTGGGATCTTCCCAAGTCTGTTACAGGAAAAGGAAAAAGAAAAGATCCAAAATTTAAGATGCCATAATTTTTCTTGTTATTAATCTGAACAGATTACTGAAATTTGGGGGGGCAAGAGTTAGGTCCCTTGTATTAACTGGAAGTCTTAGTGACTATAATCCTTACAAGAGCAAGTGCGGTATAGTGGTTTGAGCATTGGGCTATATCTCTGGAGAGCAGGGTTCAAATCCCCATTCAATCATGGAAAGACACTAGATGACCTTGGGCAACTCACAGTCGCTCAGCCTCAGCAAAGTCAAATCCCCTCTGAACAAATCTTGCTAAGAAAACCCTGTGTTATGATTTTTCTAGGGTCACCATAAATCTGAAATGACTTAAAGACACACAACAACAACAATATAATCCCATTTAGTACATTGGTATCACCACTGCATAGTAAACGTTCCGTTTATTTGTAGGCGATGTGGGAATCCTGGGGGCCTCCAGATGTTATTTATCTGCACCTCCCAGTATTACTCACCATTGGCTATGCTGACCAGGACTAATGTGGAGGGTCACAAATCCTTCCTTCCATGGTATTTACACATCACCTCCTGAATTTGGCAGACTAGGCAAGGGCATTTAAAATTCTCAGCCAAAACACTCTAGTGTCTCACCAAAGTGCAATACAGGATGCCAGTCCTGCTTTTTAAAAACATCCTGGGGGTAGCTGGAATGGCAAGCTTATCTGCCTTCTCATTTCCTTTCTGTTCTGCAGTTCACACATGTTCACTTAGGGATTCTAGAGGCAGCTGTTGTTTACCTTGCCTGTTGTAAGCAGGCACACACAGTTGCAGGAGGATTGGCTACAGCAGAATCCCATTCTTTCCCAGCTTAAGCTTTATTAGCTTTTTTACTTCAGCCAATTGTGGCAACCCAACACTGTAAATCTATGTTTTAACAGCCTTCCTTTACCATTCTCCTAATGATGCTGCTGCCAAAAAACAGAGGACAAGTAGGAAAAGAGGGGCTGGGAGTATAACAAGACTTTGAAAAAAGGAACCTCTTTGCCAGAGGCTTTGTTAACTAAGATTTGAATGTACGGGGGGCCATAGTTGTTTACCCCTGTTCTACAACATTATACCAAAGGATCTCCTTTTCTCTCACCTTGATCCTGAATTCAAGGCTTTTTTGATAGTGCAAAAACAAGCTGCATGCTTGACGATTTTTCCAGAAACATATGTTTGAGTTATAAACACAGATTCATATAAAAATTTATGGACAATATTGCCATATACAGTAATGTTTCCCCAGCCCCGCCACAACAGTCTACCAAATGCTATTGCCTTCCTTGTAACTGGTTTGCATTCATAAAAAACACAGGATTTATGAGGAGACAGAAAAACTTTCTCATTTTGACAGGCAAAAGCAAAAGTGATGTTACCTGAGGGAAGGCCCCATAATTCCAAATATAGCCCTTGTGAGGAAAGATATTTGCCACGTATCGCAGCTTGCCTTTCTTTACATCTTGCTTAATGGGATTCAATGGCTCCTTCGTGGCAATCTGAGCATGTTGCAAAACAGAAAATGGAGATCCAGGAGGAGAGAAGATTACTGCAACAAATTACTCCCATAATGAACAACTCAAAAAAGCTTCATGTTTTATATTTAAGTTTGCCTCCAAAGTTGGAGTAAAAGAGGGCAAATAACCTAGAACACTTCGGACATTTGTAAATTATAAAAACTTAATGTATCTGGAAACAAAAAATTCCCTTGACACTGCAGCCTGACAAGGCACAACACTAAGTGCAAAGTGGCATTTTTAAAAAATGCAAATAGCTGTAAAGGAAGGACAGACAGGAGACCATAATAAATATGGAAGGGTAGAGTGGGATTTTCTCCCAACGCAAATAACAGCCCTACAGGAGTGGTTTTCATCTGGATTGCAGCAGAAGAGGAAAGAGTTAAAAACTCCTCCATTTTGTTTGCTGAGATCCTGATAATTACGTCCCACCTTTTTAAAAACCACTCATTTTATATATTCACCAAAATATTTATCTCACACCCCAATCTAGACATCTCAGGGCAAGGTGCAGACAATCAAAAAACTCAAACCATTAGAAAACAGTTCCGAGTAATTTGACAGGCTAAAACAATGGACTGAGATCCAAACCCCAAGAGGTAACAGCCAAGCCAGTGGGTCCTAAAATCAAAGAGATATGTTTGAACTTAGCACCAAGACAAAAGGAGACCAGTGTCAGTGCCTAAAAACCCCCAAGGGAAGGACATATTACATACAAAGATCCATTTAGCATCTAGTTGGGTCAGGAGTCTATACCAATGGCTTTGAATAATGAGTACAGTTATAATTACTGTTGCATAACACTCACGCTGTATTTGTCAAGTCATTGACAAAATCCAAGTCACCACCCCCAAGTAGCACCAATGTTTTTGCTTCATCTACTGCTGCTGTGAATTTTTTACAGTTATTTATTGGACAGTGTTTATGACATCACTTGTGATAAGATGTAAGAGCATCGTCCAAATATGCATCAATACACAGAAGGAAAACAGATGGTTTCCCCACAATACCCATGCATTCAAGATGTCTAAGAGAGGTTTGCAGCATTTAGATATCCCTTTCAAATTCTGTATCAAATGCACAGATGTTACAAGATGGTAGCAATGCAGAGGAGTCAGGCTCACTGTGCTTTTCTCCCCTCCAGGAGTTAGCTCAACTGTACATGCAACTGTCATCTGAACACTCATACTGTCTCTTTTCCAAGCAAATATGCATTAACCCAGGCTGTAAGAACATCTTCATTTTATGAAGCATCCCAGGCAACAAGAAGGAATAAGCTTTCATGGTGACTGCTCCCTTATTATGAAATGTGCTTCCTAAAGAAATCCATAGGGCCCAGTCTGTTGTACTTATAAGAACTATTGCTTTTGGAACAGGCTTTTCTTAGCAAGACTGCTTCTATTGAGAAACAACAGGCCTTCAATGAGGATTGGGTTGATTTAGTGGAAACAGAACACTAAGCATCCACTGAGAAAAAAATTAAAACCAAGGAGAGAGAATGGAATGGACTATTTCTAAAAGAGGTCATGTTTGGATGACTGTCATCCTTCACAAATGGTAGCTGGTGCCTTCCATGTCAATGAGATCCATTTTGGGTTTTAATCACAATTTTGAAGGAGATGAGCCTCAATGTAGGTTCAGTATCTTGGACACATCTGGACTAACATCTGGAATGGGTATACCATCCAGCTGACAATGAGATTACCGTATTTTTCGGCATATAAG
>CM034708.1:26389469-26417316 GCA_020142125.1 Phrynosoma platyrhinos
GCTGCATCCACACTGCAGAAATAATCCGGTTTGACACTGCTTTAACTGGCCTGGCTCAATGCTATGGAATTCTGAGAAATGTAGTTTGAGATTGCTCCAGAGCAATGTCAAACTGAGTTATTTCTGCAGTATGGATGCAGCCAGTGTGTGATTTCCATTCACTTTGCTGAACGAATGCACTCTGTGAAACTACAGTGTAATACTGAATCGAAAGCCATATCTTATTTCTTCCTCTTTATCCTTATTCCTTATCCTTTCCTCCAGTGAAAACTACCCCATTCTGGCAAACAATAGTGTGTTTTGTTCTCTCCAGCCTCCTTTCTTGCCACCCCCCAACCTTTGTAAAGGACAATGTGGTGTAGAGTAAATACTGCATTTCCTTATATGCAAAGCCTATCTGGCAGAATGCTTTGGTCATACAACACATCCCTGTAACAGACAGGCAAACACTATGTGCATCGTTTGTTGTGTCAAGGCTATGTACAGGACACATACATCATACTCTTTCCCACCCCATGTTGTCTATTCAACAAATATACTCTGCTTTCTCATAATAGGATGTACTTCCTGGTGCACTCTATGTGCCAGGACTTATCTGCTTATTAGACTTTGTTCCAATTACATGGGAACTGGATTTTACCATTTTGCTTAGCACCCTACTGAATTTTCTTATATCTAATCGTCTTTGTACTTAATGAGGCTGAAGTTCATTCTTTATCCCCAACCACCATCTACAGAAGGGAAGATAATCAGAAATCTTGTTCATTTCCAATAAAACATACAGCTTTACAACTACTTGCCCATGTGTCCTGCTTTACAGACAGTAGTCCTCTCTTTGAAAGGCTGAGCTCAGTATTCTATTTGAAGATGTCCTTTTTCCAAAGAGCTTTCCTGTTCAAATCAAACCGAATAACAAGAACTATGATAAGGGAGAAAGGGGAATTGAAGATGCCCACCAAGCATTCACAGTTAGATAGTAGAATCGGTGCCTAGTCACAGCCTTTCTCACTATGGTGGCTTGTATTTTGTTTCTACTTAACTTGGAATAATTACTAACATATTTGTCATTATAAATATATGCAAGTATAGTTGTCCCTCCCCATTCACAGACTTTGAGTCTGTGGTCTTGGTCCTTTGCGGACTGGCAAGCGGGGAGGGATAAAATGACACATGCACCCGTGAGCACAGTGGGGCTTGAATATTTTTGGTTTTTCATTTTGGGGGGGGTCTGGAACGGCTCCCCTGCAAAAACAGAGGGGCAACTATATATGCAAGCCTATGATTGCTTTTTTAGTGATATTTTCCTATTTTTTTGGCATAAGTGTATTTGTTGCTGTTGTGTGCATTCAATTAATTTCTGACTTATGGGGACTTTAAGGTGAACCTATCACAGAGTTTGTTGGCAAGTTTCTTCAGAGGGGGTTTGCTAGTGCCATCATCTGAGGCTGAGAGAATGTGACTTGCCCAAAGTCACCTAGTGAGTTCACATGACCGAGCTGGATTTGAACCCTGGTCTCCAGAGTCATAGTCCAATGCTCAAACCACTACAGCATGCTGGCTCTCACTCTGTCCATAGTGCTATTCACATATTAGATTTTATATTTTGTTTCCGCATTGGTTGTGCAGACATAGCTCAGTTAACAAAATCCTGCAGAAAGAAGTTGCTGCTGCTGCTGTTGCTTCTTCTTCTTCTTACATTATTATTATTATTATTATTATTATTATTATTATTATTACAAAGTCTTTTTATGCCTACTCAGCCCCCTCCTTTTCCTCCTCATCCTCTGACTGTCTGGAATGTTTAAAGCAGCATTAGCATTGGAAGGATTTTAAAGAAGGGCTAGAGGGATACAGACTTTTGGTGCTGGTTTGCAGTGGCCTGTCTGCAGTAAAAGATGTATTAAAACTTGAGTTGGGATAAAAGATAATTTAAATTTAGCAATCGTACTGGGGACAGGTGTGCCTGCCTATCACTGGACAAGTAAATAGGAGCTGCTCCTGAATGCCTTTAGTTAGCATGCATAAATGGCAAAAAGAGAGAGAAAAGGGGGAACAGATAGCCTGTCTCGTAGATCTATAAGTTTGGCCACCAAAATGGGAAAAAAACTTAGAATAAGAAAGGAGGAAGCTGGTGAAAGAAAGAAAAAAAAATCCTCCTTGGATGAATTTCTAAAAGGTTTGCAATTTTTTTTTTACTTATGCAAAACTTACCAGAACTGATTTTTTCATTTCACATGTGCATATTTTTAATTTTGGATAAAAATTCTGCTGAAACACATTGAACTGCTGTTCTTTTTCACGATGCGGAACCTATCCTTATTTTTTCCAGATTATTTCTGCCTCTGGTATTAAATTTTCTGTTAATGAAGCATTGCTTAGGAACACTTCTACTTGTTGACTGAGACATACCTGTACCGTATTGCCTGTTTAGGGAGGCCAGGTGACAAATAACACAGGGATCTTGTGCTTTTAATAGTTGTATAGCAGGCTAGCTGCAGCTGCTGAAATGCCCTGTTAATGGGCTCGCTATAAGTTTACAGGCAACATGAAGGCATACAGATATATGGCATCACATGGCATTTTGCTCCACAAGGCGAAGAACCAATTGTCTCTGCTCCATTTCTTGGAGTCTGACTCTGCAGTTTGACTCCTGTTTCAGCTGTGATGATGGAGCAGCATTTCTTCACCTTGCCTGAGGACAGCAACCTAGTTTAGCAGACATGAAGAACCAGTGTGGTGTAGTGGTTTGAGCGTTGGTCTATGGCTCTGGAGTTTAGGGTTCGATTCCCCACTTGAGCATAAAAACCCATTGGGTGACTTTGGGCAAGTCACATTCTCTCAGCCTCAGAGGATGGCAATGGCAAACACCCTCCGAAGAAACTGCCAAGAAAACCCTATGATAGGTTCACCATAAGTCAGAAATGACTTGGAGGAACACAACAACAACAAAGTTGGTCACTGTTAGATGTAACTGACTTCTAACACCTTGCACCTGTTCAAAATGATTTGAGGGTACAGTCCTTATACATATTCAACTGAAAGTTCCATTGAATTCAATAGGATCTACTTGCTCCCTGATTCTTGGTGCCTTGTTTCCTGCCAACACAAAACATAGCAGCTGTGGTGGTAAGTTATTTACTGGAGACTAGCCTATCCTGGTTGCTTTACAAATGCCTGGGTTGGTCAGGGCCATTTCTCCTTAGCCAGGTTCCCTTTCACACTATACAGATATAGTGCTATGATTCCACTTTAACTGCCATGGTCGCATCCTATGGAATCCAGAGATTTGCAGTTTAGGGAAGGGCATTTAGAATTCTCAAACACAAGTTTCTAGCACCTCATCAACTGCAAACCTCCAGGATCCCATAGGATGCAGTTATGATTCCATCTTCACTGCAAAAATAATGCAGCTTGACACTGCTTTAACTACCATGGTTCCAGGCTATGGAATCCTGGGGTTTGTGGTTTGCTGCAGCATCAAATTTCTCTGAAAGAGAAGGCTAACTATCTCACCAAACTACAAATCCCAGAATTCCATATCACAGAGCCATGGCAGTTAAAGCAGTGCATTATTTCTGTACTGCAGATACAGCCTAAGAAAACCTTGTGATAGTTAAAATGGACTCATAATGCTGTAACTGAGCAGTGTGAAAGGGCCCAGGCCAGAATCACTGATGTATCTATCACAGCTGGAAAACCACAGACTAGTTATAATCTGGAGAGAAGGTCTGCAAGTATCCTAAACTAATATATACTGCTTTCAAAATAGTGACATCTTTCTTAGGTTTAAAATTCCATAGCCACTCCCAATACTGGCTGGAGAACTCTGGAAATTATAGTCCAAAAAGTAATTTTTCCGAGCTCTGTCTTTACTTTAAATAGAAATACAACAATCTGACATTCTCATAGCAGAGATGATTGTGCCTTCTCAGTCAGCTTGTTCAAATGAGATGGGAAAATCCAAGGCCCATGTCCCTTCTTTCAGTCCTTTGTCTTGAATCCAGAAGTAGATTTGTCACCTCTTCAAATGCTGTAAAGGACTGTCATATGTAAGTCAGATGCAGGGACAAAAACCCCTACATGTGAGACTGTCTTCCAGTATTAATTGAATGTGTTCTGCTTATTCTTTGAATGTATTGTCAAGACTAAAGAGTTATAGGGCTTGTCTACACTGGTGGGAAACCCCATACCTACCCTATAGTGGCTGCAGCCTGGACACACAACATTTCTTAGGATTTGCAAGCAATGCAGAGCTTTTCTTTGAAAACACAGAGAAAGAAAAAATGCCCTTTACTCTGTGTTTGCTGGAAAATCCAGATAGGCGGTAAGGACACAGCTGTGTGGCTTATGTCATCTGGGGGAGAGACACTAGGCCAAGCACCACCCAGCCTAGAATAGGAAAGAGGGATGAGATTCGAATGTATCTGCTCTAATGTTTGTTTTGATGTTTTGAAATGCTGTACGCCGCCCTGATTGCCTAGCAGAGGGGCGGGATATAAATAAAAATTATTATTATTATTATTATTATTATTATAAAAACTTCACACTATGAGACATGTCATTGTCGTAAGTTAGTTGTGTAATGTGGCATTATTGAAATCATCAAGGACTGGGAAACTGTGCTTCAGCTATGGGATGAGTACAGGATTTTCTGCTGATGTAGACAAGCTCTTATTCAATTAATGCTATAGGTTGTATTTGGGAGTGCAAACCTATGCTTGATTGCTCAGATCCAATAACATCAAAAATCCACCAAACAGAGATATGTTTATTGGACCAACCAAAATGCACAAAATACATGTTGCAAGATTTCGCAGCTCTACTGGCTTCTTCATCAGGCAAGGTGTTAAAAACCATACAGGAGAAAAAAATTGAAGATGTTAGTCATAGGACTTTTATCACATAGGGAAAAAAGATGGGAGCATAGTGCTATGCTTCTGTCAATAGCATACAATAACGCAAAGATTTTCACATGATGTCGCCATTATCGTGCAATTGTCCCACAAATCAAGCAGCGTGTATATTCATGGAATTTTCCCGTGAATAAAAAGTGGTGCGATTTTGCCACTTTATTCATGGGATACTCACACGATAATGGTGACGATGTGTGAAAATCTACACGTTATTGTGTGATATTGATGGGGGCATAGCACTGTGCTCCCATCTTTTTCCGCTGTGATATAGTCCATAGATCTTTGTTTTGCTGTTTTTGTTCTTAGTTTAGATGGTATGGAAGGGTATCTCTTGCAAGCTGGCACCCCCTCCTTCTGGCCATGTGGCTACTGGGAGATTCTCAAAATCCAGGAAATTTAACATCTATTTGCAACACAAAAAGATACTTCCTTTGCAACCCAGTATGTCTCCATCCTTTGTGAAGCCACAGGCCCTTTTTCAAAATGCACAATAGAAGCTGATGGAGTTTTGAAAGCTTGCAACATGTATATTGTTCATGGATGTTAAATTTCCTGGACTTTGAGACTCTCCCACTAGCCATATAGCCAGAAAGAGGGGTACCAGCCTGCAAGAGACCCTTACTCTGGGTTTGTCTACACTAGCAGAAAACCAGTACTAACCCTGTAGCCACAGCACAGTTTCCTGATCCACAACCTGTTCCTAATAAGAGCCTTATCCAGATTGCTAACTGGGGATCACCACAGGGATCACACAACTAGCTCGTTGCAATAGCTCCACTGGCTGCTGTTCTGTTTCTGGGCACAGATTGGTTATGACCTTTAAAGCCCTACATAACTCAGGTCCAGGTTATTTGAACAACCATATTCTCCCTCACTCCCATATTTGCCCTTAGTGATCCAGCATGGTGTAGTGGTTTTAACATTGGACTACAGCTCTAGAGACCAGGCATCAATTCCCAGCTCGGCTATGAAACCCACTCTCTCAGCCTCAGAGGAAGGCAATGGCAACACTCCTCTGAACAAACCTTGTCAAAAAAAATCCCATGATAACCGCCTTAGAGTCACCATCAGTTGGAAAAGGCTTGAAGGCACACAACTGACACATTCTCCCTTACAAACTAACCCTGATTTGAGATCTGCTGGGGAGGACTTTCTCTTTGTCCCACCACCCTCATAGGTGGGAACATGGGAGAAGGCCTTCTCAATGGTTGCCCCCCTTCCAGAGAAGTTAGACTGGCATCCTCCCTACTTTCTTTTCACAATTAAAGACTTTTCTATTCTGACAGGCATTTGATGAGTAACTATATAAGGCCCATTTTACACAATATGCTGGATATTGCTAATTATTGTGCTGGTGTATGTTTTAATGATGTATGTTTTAATTTGGTTTTAATTTTTTATTGTTTAAATTGTGTTTTACCTTTCTTTTTTAATTGTTGTAAGATGCTTTGAGTCCCAATCTGGGACAGAAAATAGTAGTAGTAGTAGTAGTAGTAGTAGTAGTAAATATTCCTTATGGCAACAGAACATTGGGCATTTGGGCTTTACTGTAGAATTTCCATTGAATAAATTTTGCGGCTACCATCCTTTGGAGATAATGTGAAAAGCACCCGAAAAAGACTAATGGGTGCAAAAATCTAACCTTTGTTTATTGATATTAGAAATCACCATAATATGGAATAAGAAAATACTCATGAGTCCACCAGGAACAACTCACAGACAGAATATTATTCTTTTATCCTTGGTAATTTTTCTTCCTTCATGAGCCTTTCAGCACTCACAAAAGTGCTCATATAACTGTTGAACGAAGCTAAAGTCAGGGGACTGACATCAGATCTTTCTTGTAAAAGTTAGATCCCTTTTTAATATCTATTGCAAAAAAGTAATTCACCAAAGAGCCAAATCAAGGGACTGGAGTTTTGGATTACCTAATCAGAAATCTGTCACTAAACCCGATAATAGCCAAGCAGTCATACATAGTTCTTTCAAGGTCACAGGAATTATATTTATTCTGTCCAAGTGCACTTGAAATTGAGAGATCCCCAAAGCTATCTTATGGTGAGGAAAATACTCTCAATTCAGATATTCTAGCATTTTACTGGTTGGGAAACAAATGCAAATGACTTAGCATTAGTTCTGCACAGAATCAATCTCTGAACCATGGTTGAGAGAACAGGAGTAGGCTGTGGGTTCGTATGCTTCCTATCCCCATACTCTCATGCATGAATCTCCCTACATTTCTCACCACTAGCCTTAACTAGCAATAGTGCTTCATCAACAATCATACTAACCATGGTTAATGTTAATCAGGTCCCTTCTTATGTGTTTCAATTGCTGGTTTGAAGAGATCCTTGGTTATGTAGCAAAGAAGTGGCAAACAAAGAAGTTCAGTTACTTTTTTGGACTACTAGAATGCCCAGTAGCCATGCTGGCTGGAGGATTCTGGGTGCCTAATCCCAAAAAGTAAAACTTCCAAATAAAACAGTTCCCTTTGGATTTCCATGACAAGTATCAGTAACCCTGCTGACTGGGGGATTCTGGGTGTGCTGATCCAAAAAGGTAAAAAAAATCCAAGCTCCAAGTACTTTGGAATTCCATGACAAGTATCAGTATGTCAAAAGACATTGGGAAAGAGTGACTTAATATACATGTAGTTCTGTACTCGTGACCAGAGTTTAACCAATATATATGTAATTCTGCACTCATGATGAGAGTTTAAATATATCAGGGCATGGTACATTATTTTGTATTGAAACTCTGCAGACTTTGGGGGTTTCTTCTGTCCCTTGAATGGAAGAATCCTTCTCCAGCTGACTAATCCTCCCAGTGGAAAGACTGGAAAATCCACACCTGTCTCTGGACCCTCCTCTCTTCCCCAAACCTGTCCCTTTTACTGTCCACACCTCCTTTCCAGTCATTGACACACAGTTGCTGCCTTTCCTTAGAGCAGCATAGCTTGCCTAGGGCTTGGCAAACTCACATAAATATATCCTAAGCCTTCCTTTTGGCCAGAGAGCCCTTTATACCTGTGGAGGTAAGTGCAGAGATTTATGGCTTGCTGGCTTTGTGGTTTAGGAATGGTTTCCTTTTTTACTATGACATTGCTCTTTTTCACCCCAGAGATGTCTTCTTTGCAAGGGACTCAGGTGGCTCATCTGGCAATGCCAGTCCTTGGGGAGTGCCTTGCAGGCAGGTAATCTGACACCTCCAAGGACAAGCAATCTTAGCTCCTATTGTATTGTGTGGTGACACAGAGCCAAAGCAATGGCTTTCCCCTTCCCATTTCCACAGAACTGTAGATGCAAAAAACATTGCTTCCCTGGGTTTGGAAGATGTGCTTGTTGGTGACATTCATACAAGCTCTTGCCCGAACTCTGAAGTCACCAGTTCACAGAAAACAAGGGAGTATTGGGACAAATCCTTATAGCCAGATGTGATACTGTATATTTGACAAGATGTGAAATAAGAGGAAGACTTATTTCTCCTCTGTAAAGATTACTACTGATAGGTTATTTACTTGGCATCTGCATTTGTCAACCTGTTTGTCTCTTACTTCTCATTGCCTTTAAGCCTTACAAAATTAATGCCATAGTAAGCATTGCCTCACCACCACTCTGCAGTCCTATAAATTAATAATTATAATACAGCAAAACTTTACTGATACCTAACTAGACTTAATCCACTTCATTGCCAGCATACTAGATCCAAAAGAATGGAGTGCAATTGAATTATGTTTGCATTTGAAGCTTTTGCAATAGAAAATTGTAATCTGTACTTGAGAACATATTCTCATGTTTATTTGTGCTTACTATTTACATTGTTGCTTCTGTAGCACTGCAACAAATGCATCTTATTTTGCTCCTGTTATTTTTGTTTGCCTTCAAGTCATTTCCAGCTTATGGCAAACCCTAAGGACCCTACCATGGGGTTTCTTGGCAAGATTTATTCAGAGGAGGTTTGCTATTGCCTTCCCCTGAGGCTGAGACAGTATGACTTGCCCAAAGTCACTCACTGGGTTTCTGTGGCTGAACTGGGAATCGAATTCTGGTCTCCAGAGTCATAGTCCAATGCTTAAACCACTACACCACACTGGCTCCCTGTGGTGCTTTATAAAGGAATACAAAAAAATGAACACAAGACTTTGCACAGAGGAACTTATTTGAAATGTAGATCATCCTGGAGACTTCTATGGGGTAGGGAGGAACAGGAGAGGAGGGAGGAACTTACAGGAGCATGACTTTATGGGATGAATATGACCAAATTTAGGCTTCATTGCAACTGGGATTGAGAACTAAAATGTATATTAAAGAGGTGAGTTAATATGCTCAGGCATACATAAATCTTTGCCTTTAATTAGGAGTAAGCCCTACTGAATTTATTGAGATTTACTTTTGAGTAGAAACATGTCGGACAATCATGTTAATGACTCATTGCATGTGAACTGGTAACATAGCCTAACTTACGTAAGTGAAGTTTCATGGTGTCTGACATGCTGCGCTGGGGGTTATGTGTTGTATGTAACCTTTTTGAGAACACGTATCTTGTTCTGAAACAAAAAGTTCCCTTAGAAAAAGTGGATTTTTATACATTTAGAACACTGAGGATGACCACAGACATTGTGATAGTATAATATATTGTGGGTTTTTTTACTCCTTATTTCTAATAATAATAATCATCATCAAACAAATAATGTTTGATTTGTGTTTTAACATGTATTTCTAACATTCAGCAGAAATCAAATAAACAGATTTGATTTACATTGGCCTGATCTAGCAAGAGTTCAAGGTTGGTTAAGGTACACCAATCCTGGTGTCTATAATTTCCAAATTCAATAAGAAGAAGGACAGTGGTTAATTAACACAGGAAGTCTTAATTCATGAGACATCAAGGAGGGGTGAGGTGAGAATCGAGTACTACTCCGGCACAAGACTTGCAAATATCTTGGCTGGAAAGTTTATTTCTGATCTGGGTCATTATGTCAGAGTCCAAGTCAGAAGTTTCTAGAGTTTTGTGCAGATATTCCATGTGATTAACTATTGGACTATTTGTTCAATCGCTGCATGGGACATTTGGTACTCCTGGAGTGAAAAGCACATGCACACACAACATACTTTGAATTATACTGGTTCTGGACAGTCAGGAATGTAGAGGTTTCCTGTTTTAACTGAGCCTTGCCTCAGGCAAAAAGGTATTTCTGAACTCTGGTATGTTGCAATACCTGTTGCTTATTATTTGGTCCTGACTTCTTTTTTATTTGCTCCTCTCTTCTCCTACCACAGCTCCTGGTTCTCAGCTTTTGGTTCACTTCAAATTGCTTCCCTTGATTCAACCCAGTTCAGCTCCTCATAGTTGGGTGGGAATAAGTGGCTTACATGCTGACTAAAACCATTTGAAAAATAAACTACAGTGGACTGCTTAACTAGGACCAAAAATCTTCATTCTTATTTTTCTGGAATATGGTTGCCACTTTTTGGCCTGGGGAACAATAGATATTTCATCAACTGATGCAAAATGAGTACAGTTGCTCCTCCATTCTTGTGGACTTGAGATCCGCGGTTTTGAATATTCACGAAGGGGCGACCTCCATTAAGATCAAGGGACTGTACCCCATTCAAGCCTATGGGGCTTGAATATCGGCGAGTCTCCATTTTCGTGTGTGTGTGTGTGTGTGTGTGTGTGTGTGTGTGTGTGTAACGGATCTCCCATGAAAATGAAGGGTTGACTCTACAAACAGTAAAATTAGGATCAAGATATTTATTAAACTAACACAGTTTAATATTTATTAAACTAACACAAGATATTTATTAAACTAACACAATAATACAGTTTGACACCACTTTAATTGTCATGGGTCCATCCTACAGAATCCTGGGATCCATAGTTTTATGAGGCACTAGCACGCTTTGGCTGAGATGGCTAAAGACCTTGTAAGACTATAAATCCCATGCTTCCATAGAATGGCTACAGAATTTAAAGTGGGGTCAAACTACATTATTTCTACAGTAATGGACTTTATCGCACCACTTTTTAAATAGACTTACCTCTCCCGATTTAAATGTTAATTTGGGTAGCATCCTGATGTTGTCAGAAGGATTTTGCCGCTGAATCTGCTGCCCAAATACAGCCCAGGTCCATCCCAGTTCACAGGGGCACTCAGCATGCCTCTTTTCGAAGACAGAAGACTCCCGGCTCCATTACAGGAGAAAAAAGAAGAGCACCTTTAAAAAAAGTTAAACATTCCAGTATAGAGAGATTATTGTGGTTGCTTACTGGTGGGCAAAGTCTCAGTGGTGTGGGTTTGTAGTAGCTGGAAATAAAGGGGAGTGACTGGCAACCATAAAAAAAAGGTTTAAGTATCATTTACAGCCATGGGCCACATATTGCCCACTCATGGACTAACTATATCAATATATATCCTTGGGTAGCTCTGTTGGACATGTTGCAAAGTACAATAACATCCCAAATCTGCAAAACAGTGATACTTTTATGGACCAACCAAGCTTGCAACATGCATTTTGTGCATTTTGGTTGGCAGTTTTGTAAGTTGTGGATGCTTCTGTATCAATATGTATCTAGTAATGTTATTTTATTTGCACTATTAAATAAAGAGTTGAAAAACCATTCCCTATAGCCTTTTATTACCCAATATAATGGTTTCAGTTTTCAAGTGGCTTAATGTCTTCTTAGTCATCTTTTCATAAAGATGTTAGCATAAGGGTTTTGTTGTTGTTGTTTGCTTGCTTGTAATTTTTTTTAAAAAACAAACCACTTTTTCCATTTTTGCAGAAAAAATGGCACCCCAAGCAGGGTCCTTGGGACCCATTGGTTCACCACTGGAAAATGAAGAAGAGCTGAATAGGCAGATGATGGCCCGAAGGCAAAAGATAATTGCAGAAATGGTTCAGACAGAAAGTGACTATCTAGGTGACCTGGAACTGTGCATCAGAATAGTAGTGGAGCCTTTGAGAAGAAAGCAGGTAAGGAAATGCCAGGTGGTCAGGGAATGGCAGGTTTCTGATCAGACTACTGGTTCAGTGTCCCTGTGCCTGGCAGAGATTGGGAATGGCTGCCCAATTGACACAAAGAAACTTCCTGTTTTCCTGTGTGGATGTTAATTTGAACACTGCATGCAGGATTTCTTTTTGGACTACAATTCCCAGAAATGGCCATTGTGATAGGGGGATTCTGGGAATTTTAGTTAAAATATTTTCCAAGCTCTGCTCTCTCATTCAGACCCCTGTTTAAAATATAGTGGGCACTTGGTATCTGCTGGGGTTTGGTTCCAGGACTCCTCATAGATAACAAAATCCATGAATGCTCAAGTTCCATTGTGTGCAATGGCATAGTAAAATGGAACCCCATGTATAAAATGAGGGGGGGGGGGAAATCAAATTTTGCCTTTTAGAATTTATATCTTTTAAAAATATTTTCAAGCCATGGATGGTTGAATATAGGGATAAAGAATCTATGCTTATGGAAGAACAACCGTAGTTTTTATTTCCCAACTTTTTAAAAATTGAAATGTACCAAATGCGGTTTTGTACAGGGGAAAGAATTAGGTGTGTTTCCCAGATGCCTTTGACACTGCATAATATGTAAAGCAAGCATAACAGCCCAATCCTTAGTGTGATTACTTGAATGGGATTTTTTCCCAAATTATCTACACAGGTTACAACCTAAATCTGTCAAATGCAGAGGTTTATTCACTTAGGTAGAGGGAAAAATGAGATTTGTCTAAATGCATATGAAAATGTTTAAAATGTGATACTATGCAAGTGTGCAACTTGTGTTACTACTCCCAATCGATCCCTTGCAGATGTTAGTGGTATATCTGTTTATGATCTCATATATTCCAAGATAGTTATCATAACACTACTAAGGAGGAAGGGAGGGGAGGGGGAAAACGGAATGTAGCAACACCTTTAAGACTAACTGGTTTTTATTTTTGCATGAGCTTTCATATATATATAAACCCACTTCTTCAGATGCTTTGTGTGCATGTGTGTGTGTGTTGTGTGCCTTCAAGATATTTCTGATTTATGGTGACCCCAAGGCAACCCTACCATGGCGTTTTCTTGGCATGATTTGTTCAGAGGAGGGTGATAATGAATGCTCAGGTCTAAAGGATATATACACAGCTGTGGGAGTTGGGTGGGAAGTCATAGGATCCTGAAGGGTGCAGGTCATGACTCTTGCCCTAAATTTTCAAAAGGCTAAGTATAGAGATAAGGTCTTTCAGATCTTTATAGTGGTAAGTTAGCATTGATGTGTGAAATACTACTAGATTTCCCATTTGAATCCTCTTCTGGGGTTTAAGTTCTTGGGTATATGCAGCATAAAGAGAGAAAAACTGAAATATCTTGAGATTTAAGAAGCAGAATGATTTAGAAAAGAACAGGACAGGAACCTGGGATATTAATTGGCTAAAGCCAAAGTCAAGGTATTGGCATCTGTCCTGGGAGAAAGGTAGGATGTAAATAAAATAAATAAATACTAATAATTAAAACATGGACATAATCAAAAGGGTGATAGTATGAATGGAAAGAGCTATCCAGCAGACATTTGTAGTGAGGTGGAAAATATTTATAATTAGGCTAGGTCTGGGACAGGATTTAGAAAAAAAAATTGGCCTACATCTTTTGGCTACTGGCTGGAGAATTCTGGGAGCTAATTATATTTCCAAACTCCAGTCTGGGAAAACCAATGGGTCATTGTGGTGTTCATTCTTCTTTCTGGAGCTGCTCACCAAGAGCGCAGCAAGTTATTCTTGTGTACCTTCAAATAATTTCCAATTTATGGTGATCATACGGTCATGAGGGTTTCTTGGCAAGATTTGTTCAGAAGCAGATTGCCATTGCCTTCTTCTGGGGCTGAAAGAGTGTAACTTGCCAAAGGTCACCTGGTAGGTTTCCATAGTGGAGCAAGGATTTGGTCTCCAGTGTCCTAATCGAACACCTTATGCTGGTAACTCAAAACCCTAGTCCAACACACTATACCACACTGGTTCTCTAGAAAGTCAGGTTTTGGACCCACATTTGAGCTATCCTGCAGACAATATGATCATTCAGAATGCAAGAAGCATCTTCTGAAATCACTCCACTGCTCAGTGGCACTGGCTGTGTGAATAGTAACTGTGAGAAAATACTTTGCAGAGAAGCAATACAAGTCCCAGGAGATTGTGTTTTAGACAGCGAAGCTAATGGAAGTGCTTACTACAATTATATTTTTTCATGCAGATTTTACTTTGCCATTCTGTTCAGCTTCAAAGCTGTCTGGTTACCATTTAGACAGCACGTGGTGCCTCTTTTCTCCCCCCTGAGTCACCAAGGCAAAATACTGCTGGGAATCATAGGATGCTCTGCAGGCGGCAGACTTCACCTGTTGATGTGCAACAGGTATGACAGACAAATTACAACTTGTCAGTGATCAGTGCCACAGTTGCCTTCTTATGTCATACTCCATCCTTAAGTTTATACAGATTGCAGCTGCTGCTGTGTCATAAATTGAAATAGATCTCTTTCTTGTCCCAACTTTTTCCAGTTCATTTGGGCTTCAGAAACAACACCTGAACTGGAGTTTGTTTGACCAAAGGAAGCACTGTTAATGACAGTGACATAGTACAGCTTTCCCAAATGTGATATTCTTGAGAGGTTTTGGACTGCAATTCCCATCAGCCCTTCCCAGCATGGGCCAAGAGGAGTATTGTAATTTAGAACAACCAGAGGATACCATACTGGGAAAGGCTGCCTCAGTCACTGAATTTGTTTTCTTTGGGCCAGTGCCAAAGTAGTTTGTTGTTGTTGTTGTTGTTGCTGTTGTTGTGTGTCTTCAAGTCATTTCCAGTTTGACAGCCCTAAGGTGAACCTGTGATGAGTTTTTCTACAGTTGAAAGTGTGTGACTGGCCTAAAATCATCCAGCGGCTTTCCATGGCTGAGCAGGGAATTAAACCCTGGTCTCCAGAGTCACAGTGCTCAAACCACTATACCATGCTGGCTCTTGAAATAACAAGCCTTGAAATAAGAGATCAAAATCCATGGATGCTCCAAGTCCTATTGAAAAGAGTGGCATAGTAAAATGTTATACAAAATGGCAAAATCAAGTTTTTCTTTTTCTTTTTGGAATTTCGATATTTTAAAAATATTTTCAAGCCACGGATGCTTGAATCTGTGGATAAAAATATCTGTGGATCTGGACGGCTGACTGTATTCCAAAAATGAATGATTTTTGAACACTCTGTTAAGATTACTCCTAAAAGGAGTAACAGAATTCGGAGTGCTTTCAAATTCCTAACAGACCAAAAATGTTACTGGCCTCTATAATCAAAGATTGCCTCTACCAAGCAATTACTACACTATACTGTTCCTGTGTATAACATCCAATTTGATTCTTTGGGTGTGTTTTCTGTAAGCGGCTGAGTAAATACACAGTTCTGTTACTAATGAATACTAATGGATAGGGATGTTTGAAGGTACTCACTCACATGCCAAAATCAACATTGTTGTTCGCTTCACACATTACTCCCTGCTGGGTGTTCTGAGATTGCCACAGAGTCTCATTCTTCCTTCATCTTATAAGGGAACAGCAATATATTATACCAAAGAAAAGGTGGGTTTTTAAAATGGTTCTAAAGGAACTGATTTTAGGGTACAGGAGCTATGCTAATTTACACCTGTGATTTGTCTTGCAAATGATAGCATTTTTCCTTCATTACACATCTCTCTAGATTTACACGTTCCTCTTTGTATTGATTTTAGTCTGTGGATTTTAAATTTTCATAAAATGGATTCATTTGTCTGCTGTGTAGATATAACCCCTATAAAAAGGATAATGGATGTGTATTTTAAGGGCTATGGTCCTTAAGGAATAGAATAATCAAGTAGATCATGTGCACATACCAATTATTCCCTTTGGTTTTATCTTTATACAGTATTTGTAAGAAAAGTGGAAGCAAAAATTAAAAAAGAGGAAAACTCTTTTAACTGGCAGGCTGCTGAATATAATATGCTGAATTAGTCATTGTAATATATTATAAGATTTCGCTTCTAGATGAGGAATTCAAAACGAACATCTATGCCAGGCTTCCCCCAACTTGGTGCTCTCCTGATGTTTTGGACTACATGCTGTCTAGTGATGATGGGCCTGGTGACCATGCTGTTTGGTGATGATGGGAGTTGTAGTCCAATATATCTAGACAATGATAAAGTGGTAGAAAGCTGATTTACATACTTGTGTAAGCATGGTCAAATGAACTATATCAGCTCAAACTGTATTCTGAAAAAACTAAAGGAATGAAATACAGATTTTGTTCTAAATGAGATTGCTTTCCGGAGTGAAGAGCACGCTGTGGAGCATAGTGGTAGAACAAAAGAAAGGTAAGCAAGAGGTTCCCCTTGTTTTACTGAATAGGCTGCCCAATGTTTGTGTTTCCTCAGATTACCAGGTTTGATGTGGATGGTTTATTTAGCAACATTGAATCTGTCCATCAGATATCAACCAAACTGCTGTCATTATTGGAAGAAGCGACAACAGGCGTGGAACCGGCCATGCAAGTAATTGGTATGTTTGCAGTCTGCTTTGAGCTCTACCAAGCTTCACGGAATCAAACTAATGGCAATAAAAGGCCCATTTGCCCCAGCGCACTCCTTCTCTTTTAGTAAAACGAACAGATGATGGGGAAGAGATGATTACTTTTGAACAGAACTGCAGTGCCAGCTGTGGATTCATGAGTAGAAGGTACCTGTCCTAGATTCTAAAGGAATCAAGATTAAAAGGCTGTTTCCCCTGCTTTCTGATACTTTTTCACTGAAATTATCTAAAATAGAGAGGGGAAAGATGCAGCCCTCCAAATGGCCTTGCATTTCAAAATTCATCACATCTCTTGCTGTTGTGTGCCTTCAAGTCATTTCTGACTTATGGCAACCCTATTGCTGGGTTTCCTTGATGGGTTTCTTCAGAAGGGATTTGCCACTGTCATCCTCTGGGGCTGAGAGAGTGTGACTTACCCAAGGTCACCCAGTGGGTTTCTTTTTTTTTTAATTGCGTCATTGAAAAGAAAAAAAATATACAAACAATTCTTTCAATCTTATTTACACACAGTAAAAAAAACTATTCTTTAACAATCCTACTTAACTAACTAAATTTTCCTTAAGCTTATATATATTGTTTGTATATATTTATTTATAAAAGTATTCATATTTTGGCAATATCTCTTTCTAAATCCAAACAGAGGATAGAGCAGCAGAGCCTATCTTTTAACTCTATATCATTTAGAATATCACCCAGTGGGTTTCCATGGCTGAGTGCAGACTCAGACCCTGGTCTAGAGTTATAGTCCAACATTTAAACCATTACACCACATGGATTCATAGTCCTTACCCCTAAAACCATGGAATTTGTTTGGCCATGGACATTCCAACTATTGCTAAAGAAAAAAACAAAAAGTTCAGACTTTATATTTTCAAAGAACCACATTTTTCTAGTCTTCTAGACTTCTTTTTATACCAAGTTTAATGTGTAACATCTCCTACAATCCATTTAAAAAACTAGTGAGTTTTTTCCCTATCTTGCCCAGCAACTTCTCCCTGCTACTTCCTTTTCTGTTTTTTAAGCTTAACATCTAGACTGATTAAGAGTTTCTGTGAACTCAAAAGCTTAACTTTTTCGTGACCCTAGTCAACCCTAGTAAAAGGATTATCCTACTATTTTTTTCCCGGAATCCCATGGTGTGGTGGTTTGAATGCTGGACTTTGACTCTGGAGACCAGAGTTCGATTCCCAGCTCAGCCATAGAAACCCACTGGGTGACCTTGGGCAAGTCACATGCTCTCAGCCTCAGGGGAAGGCAATGGCAAACTTCCTCTGAACAAATCTTGCCAAGAAAACCTTGTGATAGGTTCACATTAGGGTCCCCAGAAGCCAGAAACAACTTGAAGGTACACAACACAAACACCCCCCCCCCATGGCTTCCAATACTTCACAGATGAAAAACAGGACATGTGTGGCCAAGCACAATCAGAGTGTGTTCAAGATGGCAAAAGTTATTAATGAGGAAGAACAGATGAGCTAGGAGAGGCTTCAGCAGTTTGCTTTTGCTTGAGCTTACTGGGAAGGCACGATTCTGCCCCTCTCCTTTTCCCCCTGCGAACTAGTGTTGCACTTTAAATTCAGTTTGTAGCAAGCAGAGGACAAGGGGGAATGTGGGAGGAGGAGAGAGAAACTGGGGCATATTCAAAGCAGCTGAAAAGGAGCATGATGGAGAGTTAATCAGAATGTCCTTGCCAAATCGGGATAGTGGGAAGGTATGGAATTATGTTGGATGTCACATACATGTATAACTTCCCCTTACAGGTGATCATACTTTTCTGCCTCTTGTGCAGTGGATATATTCAGTTTATGATAATGTAAGCAGAGATTCGCAAGTGTAACCATTTCCCATGGGTTTAAATTCTATTGTCAGAATGCTAGAGTAGGGGCATTGAATCAGTTGGATTTACCCATGGGTAGGCAACCTTTCCCCTTTAAGGGCCGAGGGACTTCAGCTCCCAGAAGCCTCAGCCATGTTGGCCAATAGTCCCATGTTGGCCAATAGCTCCTGAGATTCTGGGAGCTGAAGTCCCTCGGCCCTTAAAGGGGAAAAGTTGTCTACCCCGGATTTACCTCTATGTTGACTCCCATTGAACAGTTGATTGACCGGGTCTGTTCTGGTTATGACTAACAAACAGGATTACATTAGTCAGCTTCACGTTCTTGCCTGATGAGTACCGTAACTGTTCGTCAGTGCCATCAGTGTACCACTTTATTCACTGGGATTGCAGGAAGAGGCACTGCATTCCCCATTGCACAGTGGGACAAGAAGTACGAACAATGACAGAGGCATAATTGGTTGCACAGTGTCAGTATTCAGCAGAAGGGTGGTGTAGTGCAACCACTGTATGTGCACCTTTGCACATTTCAGCATGGTAAAGGACAGGGATAGGCAACCTTTTTGAGCCAGGGGCTGGGTTGCTGTCCCTCAGACAGTTGGGGGGGGGGGCCTGAAGCACAATAAATAAATAAATAAATAAATAAATAAATAAATAAAAATAAAACATTAAAAAAATTAAAAATTAAAAAAAAATATTCATGCACACTCTCTCAGCCCCAGAAAAGCCATGGCAAAACCACTGTGGAGATTTTGCCAAGAAAACCCCAAGAACAAGTAATAACAACAATAATCAATATCATCATGGTGATGGCGGTAGGACCGGCCTAGGGCCGGTCCAAAGGCCTTGGGGGGCCGCATCCGGCCCCTGGGCCTTAGGTTGCCTACCCCTGGTATAGGATCTTGGCTTTTGTGTCCAACTGCATCTTTTAAACACTCAGGTTCAATATACATAATTTCTGCCCCTGAGGGAACAACATTGCTAGCTGCATTTTGAGGGCCTTATCTTTGATGCCTTTCCCACATGACTGACACTAAGGGTGTATCCACACGGCAGAAATAAAGTCGTTTGACACCACTTTAACTGCCGTGACTCTATCCTACAGAATCAGTAGGATTTCTAGTTTGGTGAGGCACCAGAGCTCTCTGACCAACCAGGTTGAACTAGAACACCAAACTACAAATCCCAGGATTCCACAGTTGGGAACCATGATGGTTAAAAAGGTGTCAAGCTGCTTTATTTATGCAGTATGGATGAACTAATAGTTATGTAGCTCCATCAAGATGAATCTCATACCCGCAGTAATGGCCTATTGGAAATGTTTTTGAGGAAGTGCATCTGTAGTATGATGAAGGAGACCAGGTCATTAAGGAATGACTATTCTTCTCCCTCTACAGTTTAGTCCAAGGAATGGTCATGCCTACAGCTTTCAAAGTTACCTTTTGGGACTAACTCTCAGAATCCTACACTCAGAATGGCTAGTGGCCATAATGGCTGTGGATTCTGGGAGTTGTACTAAAAAAGAACTCAACTTTTTACAAAGCACTAGCTGTACCAAAAGGAGGATTGGGCATGACAAATGTACATGAATAGTAGCTTGTGTCCCTGTATTCCCCATTCCTGGATCCTCAGGGTTATTTGGAGAATCACCACTTTTCATGTACCTATTATAACTCAATATAATTCTGCTCAGTAAAATTGAGATTAAAATTAGGCTGCAACTCTAGACTAATTTAGGAATACAGAATCCTCCCTTCTACTGCATGCCCATCTAGTCACTTTAATCCAGTATTAGTCCATTATGGCTAGTAGTAGTTCTCCATCTAATGATAATCTGTCTAGCCTAGCATTAGTTAACTGTGGCTACCAATAATTCTCCAGGATTTCATGTACAATTTTTCCTGAAATTACATGGAGATCTCTGGTGGTCTTTCATCTCAGTATTAACCAGACTAACCCTATGTAACTTCTGAAAACAGAAATAGGCTATGTTTTAGCAAATTATATTTTGAATTGAAGCATTAATGTGAAATATACTGTAATTTGTTTTTCAAAACTTTATAATGTGGGAGAAATCATTCCTCCCTTACCTTAAAACAATGTTGTCTTTTATATGTGTGTGTCATATGTGTCTTCAAGTCATCTGTCAATTTATGGCAACCCCATGAATTTTGTAGGGTTTTCTCAAGCAAGAGATATTCTTCAGAGGTGGTTTTGCAAGTTCCTTCTTCTGAAATGTAGCCTACAGCACCTAATATTTGTTAGCAGTCTCCCATCCAAGTCCTAACCATGGTTGTCTCTGCTTAGCTTTCAAGATCAGATAGGATCTGGTGCCTTTAAGATATATTTGGTGTGGGTACATGAATTGCAAAAGTAAACAAGCATTCCATATAAACATTCACATTTAGAAAGAAAGAAAAAAGGCATGCTGCAGCTAGTTGTTCTGGCTGAACTTCAGAACAGATGTGAGGAATATACATGTTCAGATGTTTCTCCTTGTTAAAACATTCCTTGCACTTAGAAGACTAGAATAGCAGGCAATAGGTTAGAAACATGTTAACTTCCTAGCTCAGAGAGATTAGTTTTATATTACAGTGTGGGAAAATATCAGCCTTGCAAGAAAGCCAACTTGTAAGTAAGCCTGGAAAGAAATGTGCTAGCCTGAAAATGGGCTAATAGCTTGCATTTGTACTCTAGTCATAGGACCTTATCACACGCTGGCCACGAAGCGAAAAGTAACCAAAATAAGAATAAATTCAGTTCTATACCGAAATGAACTGAATTTCGCCTGCACGGCCATTGCGCAATGATTCCGAAAGCTCCCTTGTACTTCCCCGAAAAACTGAATGTCAAAAGATCTCAATTCGTTACGGATTAGCTCCGGGTTCTGTCGAGTTTCGGTGCAACGTCATGTGTAAACACAGAGAAACAATACGGATTAGCTCCGGGTTCTGTCGAGTTTCGGTGTAACATCGTGTGTAAACACGGGGAAATAATATGTATTAGCTACGGATACCCTTTGGATTAGGTCTGCTTTAGACCCCATGTGATAAGGTCCATAGAGGATCTCCTTCCTTCCTTCATGCTGAGCACAGAAACCAAGCTGGCTGACAAGAGGGACAGACTAATTTGTCCTGTCTCTATATGTACAGAGATCTTGTAGCACCTTTGAGACTACTGAAAGAAAGAAGTTGGCAGCATGAGCTTTCATAGATTTCAGTCTACTTCCTCAGATGCATTTAGTGGAGTGTCCTGCGTCTATTACACTTTTCACTCATCAGTCTGAAATTACTAGCCATCTATGGCTAGCCTGCATGCTGAGTAGATCCCATTAAATCACACATTCATTGGAGGCTCTGACTGCAATTTCTCACTGACAGCACCCCAGTTTTGCAATTTCCATTAGATTTTTCTCCCAAAGTCTTGTATATCAGGCATGAGTTCAAAACATATCTTTCATACAAGCTTTCCAGGAAAAACAAGTGTTTGGTTGATCTGCTGCTGCTATTTGTTTATGTTTAGTTTATTTCATTTTACATATATAACTTGTTATTTAGACATTTTTAATCTTTGTGATTTTAGGTATTTGTGATGTGTGATTATAACCTTTGTAATAGTAAAGGGAGAGAAAGGGCTGGGTATAAAATTGAACATCCACTTGTGCTCGTGCATGTTTGAGTGTCACATTTTCAGAAAGGCTGTGCCAGTGCTTTTCTAGATATATAGAAGATATTAGACACACTTTTGGATCAAGCTTTTGAGACAGACAGGCTCACTTTTATAGCTCTGTTTTGGTGGTCAAGAATCTAGCAACAGAATAATTACTCTTTTGCAATATCCAAGGGCAGTTTGATGAACTGCCCCTGGAAAATGGTTGGTGGTGTGGATTTCTTTTTTAAAACAAAGGAAATGATGGGAAGAGTTGTGAGACAGAAAGCTCTGTCTTTGCTTTTCTAAAGTATAAAGGACATTGCCCCATTTAACCATGTCCATATACACATCATCTTTGTGAAAGAAGCATACTTAGCACTTTTATCAAGGAAGTTCACCTGTGTGTACTTTACATTCACCTAGTTATTTGATGCAAAATGAAATCAGAGGGGTTTGTTTTGTTTGTTTCTTGCTTCCACATTGACCTGAAGCCTAAGAAAATAGGCTATTGAGAGATCCTGCTTTTTGGGGGAAAAACTATGCTCTTTGCAAGCTTCTGTTAAGCTCATATATCACATAGGGCTGTGTTTAGTACTACACACATAATAGGAAATAGGTACATTCTGTCTGAAGTTTTTTCTCACACAGCCTAAGAACATGACTACCATTTTCTTTCTGCGTCTTCTCCTAAGATGTTAACAGAAGCTTTGTGTGCAGAAACCAAGAAGGTGTTTTCTCTGTGTTAGGCACTGAAGGAAGGAAGGCACACATTCACCTTAGAAATTCAAAAATGAAGCACAGTTCTGATAGACACACACCTTTCCACTTCCTTATAACATGCAAACAATGAGAATGTTCAAAATCAGATGCAGATGTAGAAAGCAGAAGTATAAGTATTTTAACAGGTATGAACTTTCGGTAACTTCCTAATACAAAAGTCTAAAAAACCAGAACATGCAACCTTTTTTCCTCTTGCTATACCACTTCTTAATTATTTTTTTTCTTGCTCAGAATATAAGGATGTAGAAAAATAAAAATGTCCCCAGGAAAGATAAAACTCTGGCTCACAACAAAAATCAATCAACTTTATTATTAGGTAACCACATACAGGTTACAGCCAAAATGAAAATCAATAATAAGTAATCAAACAAAAGGTTAAATTTACAAGATTTAAAAAATCTTAAAAGATATTTAAAAAATTCAAAAATACAATATACAAATGCAATATTTGGAGATATATTTAATGAACTAACATTTCTTATCAGAAACAATTAATCTCTGTTGTTCTCATGGGTAATTCCAAGCTGAATTGCTTTCACAGCAAATCTAGGTACAATATAACCAAGACCATCTTATTTGAACTAGGGGCATTCTATCCGTATCATTAAGGGTAGCTGCAGGAATTTCATATAGCTTACAATGCAACACATAACGTACACTATCCTCAACCCCTTTTTACAAATATCAAACAGTTATTATTTAGGAATATCACAATGCAAATATCAAAAGGAAAATGAAACAAAATCATGACGCAGATGGTAAAATCATGACACAGATGGTGTGATCACAATTAAAATTGTTAATTGCATAAAACTAAAAGCTTCCGACAAATAGCATTAGAAGTTTTAAATATACCAATAGTCCTTAATACTCTTTACTATCCCTCCTAAAAATGATTTCAATAGAGACAATGTATATATCTGGATTAATGTGTATATATGCAAGTTAACACATTAATTAGAAATACAAAATATCTCACCTTGGAAGGGAAGACTGACCAGGTAACTCATGTGCCTTGTTCAGATTGTGGTCAACATGCTAACTTTGATGGACAATTTAAACTTTCAGTTTCAAGGACTTTCCCCCTTTTTTATTGTAAAACAAAAACTGAACTGGACAGCCCTTCAACTAGAGGACTGTTTCAGCATCTCTGTAAATAGTGGATTGGCCTCTGGAACATAGGACACATGGCTTAAAAGAGAAAGTTCAATACATCTCCTAGACTTCATTCAGCACTTAGCACCAACACAAAGAAAGGCTTTTTCTTTTCTTTTTTGCCTGCCCACTTGATCTTAAAAATGGGATAAAACAAAACAACAGGGTATCAGAGGCCAGCCATAAACAAGAGGTGTATTTCTATATTTGACCTTAAAATATCTGACATTTTTTGGCTTTTGTTTTTGCTTTGCATTTTAACAGGGCAAGTGTTTTTACAGATTAAAGACCCATTAGAAGATGCATATAAAGTCTATTGTTACCACCATGATGATGCCCACATCCTGCTGGAATCTTATGAAAAGGATGAAGAACTAAAGCAACATATAAGAGATTGTCTACAGTCTTTAAAGTAAGAACTTATCAAATGACTGCTTCAAATCATTTGTTTATTGCCTGGCATGAAAGAGCTATTAAGGCTGTCAATGAAATATTGGCTATAAATACAGAATTTTATGGGGTTTACTAGGACTGCATGTTTATGCTGCTTTCCTGGAAACATGAATACATTTTTTCTGCCTTTAGAGCTCAAATGGGGGTGGGTGGGAGCGAATCTACAAGATACCATCAAAACAGGCTTTCTTAAAAGGTTGATTCAGGCAGACTCTATCTTAAACCCATGTATTCCATCTTTTTAATGTTCCCAAAATATCTGTATCTGTTTTAAATTATCATACTAAAATACTTAATCCCTTTGATGGTAAAATGTACATAAATACTTAACTCATTTTATGGTAAACTGTACCTCAATAAATAAAATTTCCCTCCTTTTCTTTTTTTCTAAAGTTTGTTTTATTATGGTCTTTCCTGTTATATATTCTCTTTTGGGGAAGCTTTAGGAAGAGATTTATCTAGACCTTTAGACTTCTGTGTATAGCCAATAAGAATAATAGCAAGCGCTGTTATTAGCAAGTTGCCTTATTGTGAATGTGGTCCAAGAATGGTGCTGTCTAAGCATTCAGTGTTGTTTTATGAAAGAAATTGTCACTTTTCCCACTAAGCAAAAAATCTCATTGGAGTGATTTGGGCATAAGGTTAAATCTCAATTTAGTGTTATGAGAACAAGTGAGCCTTGAGCTCACATACAGAATCTCCTCTTCTGGTACATAATTTGAGACCCTTCACTGTAGTATTAGATGAACTACACTTGTAATAAACTGACTGCAAGAAATATATTGCTACATTATGGCATTTATCTTATGGTCAACATAGCTGTCCCTGCATTTGAAAAGCAGTGGGATCCTAAACTGGAGGAAGAAAGATTTATATCGTCTTAAAATTGGTTTTTTATTTTCTGAGGGATTTTGTCTCCATTAAAAAAATCTATCTAAGTGGCCTGCTTTGCCTGTTCCATCACCTAAATTTGTCTCCAGCCCTGCCAATATAGTTGTCTTCCTGCAAAGGGGCCTGCAACCTTCACACCAGATTTGAAGTTTGAGAGGTTTGAGGATTGATGGGATTCATTTGTATTCTCAAATGGAGAACCAAATTTTATTACTCTGCTTTTATCACCTTTCTTGTTCTTGGCAAGCCCATAATGGTTGTGTTGTATGTGGCCTGATGTGCTTAATATAATAGTTTGCAAATCCTTCGTCTCATACCCTCTGAAGCCATCATGTGGAACATGTGACTCTTAACATCTGCACTCCTCTATCACCAAGTCCCCTGCACACATTCTGAAAAAATGAAGACATTTTTAGTTTCAAAAGCTTGCACAGAGATCTTTGTGTCTTTTTGGGTTGGCATATTAAGGACATTAATTACCACAACTTGGACACTTTGGAATGCAGCTTGCTCTGTCATTCAAACACAACAAACTGAGGTTAATCCTCACTGTGATTTGTTGAAACAATGCAGTGTCATTCAACCATAGTTTCAGCAGCTGCCTTGTTTCAACAAATCATGATTAGGATTGGTTGCATTTTGGCTTTGGATGTAATACTGAGGTCCTGTCTGCACGGGCCAAAAGGTCCATTCCTCTCTCCCCTTTTCTGGTGTTATCCTGTTCAGATGACAGACATCCCAAATTCCAGTTCTGGTGTGAGCAGTCTGGATGACATCCATACATTCTGCACCAGAACTGGGGGATAACATCATTAAAATGATTTTAAAAACATACCTGTAGCTCTGAATTTTCCAGTACTGGAGCCCTCCATTCCTGTGCCATGGTGGATGTCTGTACAGGTGTCCCACTGAACCACCTGGTCCATCCGCCACCACCATGGGTCATAACTCTGAGGTCAGAATGAGGCACTCAGCCATGTAATCAAGGCTGGGCACCCCATTCTGACCTCAGAAGAGAGTATCCATGGCAGTGGTAGATGTGCCAGGTGTTTCAGCAGATCAGCGGCACACCCACACAGACAGGAACAGAGGGTCAAGTAACAAGGCAGGTTGGGGAAGCTGTGGGGCTAGGATACTTTGGCCTGCCCCTGGAATATTCTGGCTCATGAAGACAACACTTGAATTGTGATGAACTGATAATGGATGTGGACATTTCTGATCTCCTACTGCAGCTGCACACAACACCAAAGGCACTAAGAGGGGAAGCATGCAAGAAACTGAGGCTTGTTTTGACTTAGCTTTATAATGCTAAAACCATAGTTTGGCATTATGTGCAAATAAGATCACCAAGTTCAGTGTAAACAGATTTAGGATCAGGTTCTTAATGTAACTTTTCTCAGAAGAATGCTAATAGCTTTATATTTTTTTCTTCTATTGACAGAAAGATATATGAAGAAAGGTAAGTACCATATTTCTTTTTATTTATTATTTTTTGTATTTTCCCCTCACATGACTTTCTGCAGAGTTTGGAATATTATTCAAATCTTGAATGCATTGGTCTTAGTTATTACTTTTAGAAATTTATAAAGTATTAACACAACATACTGAAAGTAATATGTTATTTAATTTTTTTAAAAAAACAAGCTTTAACCATAGAAAAGTGATTAGTTTCCCCATGACTATTTCAAAAATAATTTTTTAGGAGTAACAAATAGTAAGTGTGTTAAAATCTATATATGGAGGGGCAGACCCAGTTATGTAGATTATGTAGATTTATGTAAACTCGTGTGTATGGGCCCATTAATGCGGATTTATGTAGACCACAGAGGATCTACATAAATTCAACCTAGAAACGAGGAAAGTGAAACGGTTAAAGAATCTTGGATCAAACACTGATCAGAATGGAGACTGCACTCAAGAAATAAGAAGACTAGGAATGGGAACAGCAGCCATGAAAGAACTAGAGAAAATCCTAAAGTATTAAGTATTAAGATATACAACTGAGCACTTAAGTTAGAATCATACAAGAATCATTGTCCAGCTCTTGTATTCATACATGGGGATGGGGAATATAATATTCCCCATCCCCATGTATGAATACAAGAGCTGGACAATGAAGAAAGCCAACAGGAAAAAAAATCTACTCATTCGAGATGTAGTGTTGGAGAAGAATGCTGAGGATACTGAGGGTGGCCAAAAGACAAATTAATAGAGCCTAGAAGAGATCAAGCCTTAACTCTCCCTGGAAGCGAAGATGACAAACTGACTCTGTCATATTTTGGCCACTTCATAAGAAGACATGATACATTAGAAAAGCAAATAATGCTAGCAATGGTAGAAGGTAGCAGAAAAAGAGGAATATTGCATGTCAGATGGCTATACTCAATCAGGGTGGCCATAGGCATGAATTTGTAGGACCTATGCAGAGCAGTGGAGGATAGAGGTCTTGGAGATGCCTCATCCACAGGGTTGCCACGAGTCAGGGCCAAGGCAGTAAATAACAACAATATGGGGAGGCAGAATATTCCCCCCCATCCCACCCCAAGTAATTTGTTTCAGGTAATGTTGATACTTTAATAATGT
>CM034708.1:26417416-26430847 GCA_020142125.1 Phrynosoma platyrhinos
TTTCAATTTCTCATTCACTCCCATCATTTTATCCTCACAATTCTGAGCTATGTGTCTGGATGATTCACAGTTATCCAATGAACATTATGACTGAATGTAGATTTAAACCTAGGTCTTTCTAATCAAGGTCTAACAGCAATTAAGTATGTTTTATAATGAAAAGCAACATATTGAATAAAGGATATACTAAAAACAAAATGCTTAATCTTGGAAGGTTGCTTGTAAATGTTTGGACAGAACATTAATTTAGCAAAGCAAAACAACCAACTTGTTGCAGTGACAAACTATGCAATGTATCCGGAATCAGATCTTAGCCAGCTGGAATCCTGGCTTTGTCTGTAATCTGGTCTCACAGCTTTCAGCTTCTTTTACTGCTGCTGACCAGTTCAGATGAGAAACTAATGACTCCATTTAATTGCATTGGGAGATTAAAAGAGTCTGAAATTCCAAACCCCTGCTGGTGTGATTGTGAGGGTGAATTACAGTTGAAGACAATTGGGATAAGAAGTCTTCAGTGGTGGCTAGGTTCCTCTATGCTCTCCGTCATTCCAAAATCTTTGTGGAATTTTACCACAAAGTTTGGAATCTTGCTTTAGACTTCTATAATTACCTAACTACATCTATGCTCAGCTTCACGCCCATGTCCTATCTACAAAATGGCAACAATCTTATTGACCTGGATCAGTGTTGTGTTAATTAATGTATAGGGAAAAAGATTTGCATACTTACAAAAACAGTTTGGAAATATTACTGTTTTGGACTACAGCTGCCAGACTCCTCCAGCCAACATGGCCACTGAGATCAATGGGTCACTCTACAATTTCAAATCTTTAAGCTCCCAAAATGTGATGCCATGCACAGCTGTGTCTTCACTCAACAGCTAAACACATTGAAAGCTATTGAAAATAGAATTATCTTGTAGAGCACGCAAGTCAATTCCTCTGACTTTAGTTCCAAAGCTCACCCAAGTGCTGTCTTCATTAAAGAATTAAACTGATTCCCCAGTTATCTCCTGTCAAACTGCCTTGATACCTTTTAAGTATCTCACCAGATCACAAATCCCAGTGTTCTTTAGGATGCAGCTATGATGATTAAGTGATAGGAAATTGATATTGAAATGTTTAAAATGCTATCTGAAAATCCAGGTCAGCTAATGGTGTAAAATAGGTACCAGGTGGCTTGCCTGGAATTCAAATTACAGCCAGGCAGCTGGAAAATATAGCAACTATACCTTTTTCTGTCTTTATTTTCTCACCCCACTCTTCCTTCCATCTCCATTGTTTATTTATCTTTTTCTTCATTTTCCCCACATTTCAGGAAGCAGGAATTCTCTTTTTCTCTTCAGTATGTGCATACATGTGTATCAACACATTTGGGATGATAGCATGTATTGTATGGATGAAATGTAATGCACCACCAGCACAACTGCACATACTTTCCACCCTCTCGGGCAGTCTCCATGTACCAGGTGTGATGCAGTGGCCACTTAATGGATGGAGAGGGATACCCATTCAGTACTTGGCTGGGAGCTAACGTCACCTTCCTGAATCTCTTCAATGTCCAAAACAGGACATATGCACACATATACGAAACACAGGTACATCACCAACAGGAGATGGATTACAGAGAGATGGATCCTTTAGTGTTCCAGCAATGAGAAGGGCCAAGATAATAAATAGTCTGCTTCCCTGCTGTTCTACCCAAAATCATTTGCAATCATTTGATGCATTTGATGCTTGCAAAACCAGCTGTGCTACCTGAAACCAGCTGCAAGCCTCCCTTCTCTCTGTAATTGAAATTAATCACTTTTAAAAACAAAATAATTCTATTATAACTCAGAGTCCTCTTAGCATGCTCACCAAGTTTTTTTTTTAGGGGGAGGTTCTTCTATGTTTGGAAAAGTGGCAGTCGGATGGACATTCACAGCCTTTTATTATTCACTCTATGCATCTGAGGAAGCAGACCAAGTCTGCAAAAAATTATGCTACAGCTTCTTTCATTTGTCTCAAAGATGCTATAAGATCCCTTTGCATACTGATTTTTCAGACTAACAGATTGTCAGATTGATATCCTTCCACAAATGTGGAAGATGGAGTAAAATAAACCATACAGGCAAGTGTTTCTGGGATCAGTTAAATAACATTTAGAAATTGAAGACAGAGATTCTGTGTGAAAGTTGTACATCTAGAAACAATGGGGGGAAAAACTGTGCTCTTGTATGTACAAAAGAGAGAAAGAGAGGTTGTGAGTCAGAACAGCACAGATACACCACAAATTGCTTGTGCTGCATTCTTGTAAATTAATGTGCTCTTATCACCTTCAAAAATAGATGCCATAAACTGAGTTGCTCTCAGAATGTAAATTGGTCAATAATTCATAAGCAATTACCTTTCAGAGGCCAGTTTGTGGGCAGTCCTGTTCTGACTGAGCAAGGGGATGCATGAAACTTTCCAGCCTGTACAATCCAGGGACAATAATAGCCCCTGTTTCTTTTTTTACACCAGTCCTAACGAACATTTCAGCCTGTAGATTCCTGTACTGTTAACACATGGCTGCAAGACATTTCCTCTTAACACTAACCCTTTCTCTCTGCTCTGCACTGAGCTATAACAGAGAGCGTATGTTAGTGATTAGCAGAATAAATACATCCATGAGATACTATAAATGATTTTGATTATTCAGTCACTCACACATGCATAGACACACAGAGTCAGGAACAAAAAACTAGGAATTTTTTTAGTATATTTTTTTAATTTGTATTTAAACAGGGAAGCATACTTTATTATGAGTTAGCAGCTCCCCCAAGCTGTCAAGCTGGCTAGTTAATTCTAGAAAAGCAAGGCTTCAGGAATAAATGGTCTCATCATAAGTATTTTTCAGCACTTGTCCCCAATGAGATTTGTTCCTATACTAATATAACGTGCCAGAAAACACATTTCAGCTGAGGTAGATACAAAGGTACAAGGGAGGGGGAGGGCAAAATAAGAGCATTGATACTGATAAGAATTCACATACACCCCAATGAAAATTTGAGATCCAGTATAACGTACTGGATTGAGTGTGGGACTATGACTCTGGAGACCAGGGTTCATATCCCTGCTTGGCTATGGAAGCCACTGAGTGACCTTCAGCAAGTCACACACTCTCAGCTTCAGAGGAAGGAAAAGACAAAACCCTCTCTGAACAAATATTGTAAAGAAAAGGTCACTTCTCCTTAGACTCAACATAAGTCAAAAACAACTTTACTGAACAAATGAGGGATATTTTCTTCTATTCTGTTCTGTCTGTCTACATATTTATCTGTCACATTTTATGCTACTTTTTATGTGTTTTACACATTTTATGTGTAACAGACAGTTCTTTGGGAGGCTTATAATAAAAAAGCATAAAACAATTTAAATATCAAATCCACCAGAAACCCATTAAGATAATATCTATCTCAAAAAACAACAGAACAAAACACAGCACCTCAGAATCAAACATGGCTTTTAATTAATTCTGTTTTATTAATTGCTTTAAAAGGCCTGGATGCACAGAAAGCTGATTTTTCTGACTCTGATAACATCACAGGAGTGCTGGCAGGAAGAAGAGTGTTTTAGAATTGGGGTGCTATTGCTGAAAAGCCTGTCTCTCTCTTGTAATTTCCCACTTTGAGTCATTTGGTCAGGAGGCGCCTCGGAGCAGGGCCTCTGGGGAAGAGGATTCCTGTTTTTGTGGATGCTGGAGCAGAGATTACTTGAAAAGACACAGTTAACAGCTACACCTTTTGAGCATCTTTTCCTCTGGACATGCATGCAGGGGCCCTCATTTGGACTGGGATGTTGGTGCAAAAGGGGCTGGACTGTAACCCTTTTAAAATCATAGAGTTGGAAGAGACCGCAAGAGCCATCCAGTCCAACTCCTGCCTTGCAGGACAACACTGTCAAAGCATTCCCTACAGCCCTCATCCAGACTCTTTAAAAAAATATCCAAAGAAGGATACTCCAGCACACTCTGAGGCAGTGTATTTTGCTGTCAAATCACTCTAGCCATAAGGTTCTTCCTAATGTTTAGGTTGAATATCTTTTTCTGTAGTTTGTTGATCAAGCTGGGGTCCACTACATTTTCAATTTATATTGCAAAACAGCAATCCTCATAATTTTGAAATGTAAATTGCAAGTACTATGAGCATGATTGGATGTTACGTTTTTAAAATAATGTCTGCTTTAGCCATGAATCTTTGTGAATAGAGGCACAAGATAAGTGCATGTGTGTAACATACCAAATTATATAAAGAGAGGGTTTCAAAGAGTATCTTGATGAGTTGGCTTTTGTATGAACAAATCATTTTTATCATTTATCCCCATTCCATTTTGCATCCTACTTTACCATCAAGTTGCAACATGGAGGGGATTACACCATTGTACAATTCTGGAAGGAAGGAAGAGGCAGCCTGTATGTTAGCATTTTGTGTGTGGCTTCAATCTTTCACTTGCCATATGCATTAGGAATGGGATGCTGTTAGGATTAAGAGATGCATTAATTTGAACATAAAGGAACAACCCTGGCTTGCAATGAGATTAGTTACTTTTGGCCTTAGAAAGTTGATGGAATTCATGTGAAGATGCTGTGACTGCAGAAGCAACACAAATGAATTATGAACTTAATTTTCTGCACAATGGATGTCACAAGTTGTTACACATCTGTTTTAACCTTAGTTGTGAGACCACTTGCTCTCTCTGCCTCGATCCCCTTCTCTGTCACTACAGTGTAATGCTAAAGGATGTGTGTTAAAATACAACTAATCTAAAGAGAGTAGTTATCCCAGCATAATCTGACTGGACAGAATGATATGGACTGACCTTAGTAGAGTTTAATGCCTTGTGGAGCCATTTTATCTCCTAGCAAACCTACTGTCTTTCAGACCAGATTGCTCGATTGTGTTACGCAGAAATGCAAGCAGAGAGCTGTTTATCACTTGGGCAAAGAGCAAACTGTGAAAACAAAGACACCGATTAAAGTTTTACATCCACTGGGGGTTTCTGCAGAAAACAATAATAGTTTCAAGTTTGGAGAAAACCAGTGTTCTATATATGGTACAGCATTATTAATCTTTGAAATAAATTTTAAAAATGTGTTTACTAGGTGGATTTTGCACACATACAAAAAGATCCTCTATATGTATAGCAGCTAGGTATACTTAGAGATTCCTTCATACCAGCCACACATGATAGCAAGAGTCACCATAAATGCAACACAATCCACACTAACATTTTGCTACTGTTAGAAGTAGGACACAATGTTCATACAGAGTGTGCAGTTAATGCAAAAGTTGCTCCACTCATTATTAATGTATACATACACATAAGACTAAATCGATATACACTCTCCCATATTCTCCAGGTTTGAGAAGTATTATCAGATTGAATGGAAATATAAAAATATCCCCTCTAAGATAACTAACTGGATGGGGGAAATTTGCCATCCTACTGTTGCACCTTTAATGAGTACCTTCGGAAATCAGCAGTCAACATTTTATCAAATCACAGAGAGTAACATTGGCAGTTAATAATGTCTGCAAGTCACACAGCTGTTCAACGCCTAGGAACAGGAGGCGTCCCCTAAGTTGATGATGTTGAGTTTCATTAGATTAATAACCAGTGTAGTTTTATTTACAACCTCATTCTCTAAACTAGTGATTCCCAAACTTTGATCCTATAGATATTTTGGACTTCAGCTCCCAGAATCGCTGACTGTTGGCCAAGCTGGCTAGGGCTTCTTTGAGTTGAAATCTGAAACACCTGGAGGACCAAAGTTTGGGAACCACTGCTGGTACGACAGTTTAAAACCCATAGTAAAGGCCAAGGCCACACCTAGTACCTTTGGAGTAGTATCAGGTATTTTCTATCTGCATAATCGCTAATACTTGCTATTCAGACGAGGCATTAGATGACCTCAGGTACAGCATCCCAAAGGCCATCTAAGGGTTTGTCTACATGGACAAATATCCCCCAGGCTTGCTGCATCTTGTTTACATGATGCAGGACCAAAAACCCAAATTGGGCATGGATTGTCTTCATGACAACCACAACTAATTCAGGACTTCATTCCCTTAACCCGCATTTAAGTAACTCTCCTTTTCTGTGGGTTTTCAGGTCTCTTTGCAGTGATGGCAGCTGTTGTCTTCACTCATAGTCCCTGCAGGTTACCCAGTGCATGAGTCCCTCTGAGGCCAAAATAAGGAGCCCAGCATCAATAAGACAGCTTGGTGTCTCATTCTGACCTCAGCAGGAGTGCTGGGCACCCAATTTGGTCATGTGGGTATCATTTGCTGTGAGATCCGAAAATCCACAGCAAAAGAGAGCAGATTAGGGGGGAATTTGGAGGAAATTCAGGGTCACTCTGAGGGCAACATGGAGCTTTCTGACTAGTGTAGACCCACCCTATGTCGTTCAGGTAAGTAAGGGAGTTTACGTGGCAATCGGAACAGAACTAGACAAAAGTAGAATAAGTATCAGTCCAGCTTCATAAGTAGGAGCTTCAAAAAGTGAATTTGTGTGTGTGTGAGAGAGAGAGATCAATCCAGCTGTTAGTCATAACTAGAGAAGACCCAGTAAATCGATAGCTTCAGTATTGACTTACAGGTCCCATTCATTTAGTAGGTCTGCTCTAGTTAGGTCTATCCATTACATTTACCTTTGGACTATTAACTCCCAGAATCTCCTGCCTCTGGGAATTCTGACAGTTGTAGTCCAACAAGATAACTTTTCCAAAAAAGAATGTTGTGCATTAGCCCATAACATGTATGACTTCAGTTTTTATGACTCAACATTCATACTAACTGTTGTCCCCCTGCCCTCCCCAAAGTGTATGCATTCTTTCAGTGGCTGCTTTTGTAATTGTAAAAGGAACCATTATATCTAATGTGTGCAAGCTCTTGTTACAAGGAAATACATTCTTCCTTTCTTCCACTTTCAGGAACTCATTTGTTTACTTAACATAACTTTGTTTGAATTTCAGGGGGAAACCAAATTTACTGGACATGGGATCTCTGATGATCAAACCAATACAGCGGGTGATGAAATATCCATTGTTACTCTGTGAACTCTTGAATGCAACACCATTGTCTCACCCAGATCACGGAGCACTGCAGGATGCTTTGGTTGCTGTGAAAGCCATGAATATGAACATCAATGAACTTAAAAGAAGGAAGGATATAGGTAAGAGAAGGTTAACTAAATGGAGCAACAGCAATATCAAGACACATTTGGAAGATATCTTCTATTTGTAGAAGCTTGACACATTAATTTGACTGTGAAAACATTTGTTCAAATTGTTCTGTGATGTATAGGAACTAGCTAATGTTATTAATGGATGCGGTGGCTCAAGTGATTAAGATGCTGACTCTGTTGATTGCATGAACGGTGGGTTGGCAGTTCGAGGCCCCGGTGCTGCATGATGGGGTGAGCTGTCACTATTCCCAGCTTCTGCCAATTTAGCAGTTCAAAAGCAGGCAAATGCAAGTAGATAAATAGGAAGCACTTCTCAGTGGGAAGGTAAACAGCGATCTGTGAAGTCATGCTGGCCACATGATCACAGAGTACACTTCAGACAATGCTGGCTCTTCGGCTTAGTAACAGATGAGCACCACCCCCTGTGGTCAGACACGACTTGACAACCTTGTCAACGGGGAATACCTTTACCTTTACCTAATGTTATTAATATAAGTATATTCAAGGGCAAGGTAGTTGTGTTAAATATTTGGGTGTTAGCTGTCTAAAACTAGTGTTGACTGTTTTAGATACCTGTACATGTTGAATGGGATCTAAATTTAGACAGACACAGACCTACTGGAATAAACTAAATAGAATAATTGTGGGTGTATATGACTTGAAGGCACAGAGCAGCAACAGAGGTATTCAGCTTATCTGTTAGAGTGCTCTGGCACTTCACTAAACTACACATCCCAGGATTCTATAGGATAGAGACATGGCATTTAAAGTGGTGTCAAATTTATTTAATTCTGTGGTGTAGATACACGCTAGATTATGCTGGGTTTATGTGTTCATTTCTCTCCATTATTTTGGTGTGGCTGTGAAGTGACTGGAAGTTTCCAGTTCCATTTTAAGTTAACAGTAGTTTAGTGTGCCATGTTGACATGTTTTAGAGAAACTGTAGTCATGATTAACCACAGTTTGTTGAATATAGATAGCATAAAAAAAACTGTAGTTAATCAAAGCCACAAAAGTGAAACCTTCCCAAATCCTCCCCAATAGGACTTTGAAGGGCAAGGGAAGAAGAAATGGTTGGAATGCATAAGCCCAGATACTGGATGTCCTAATACAAAATGTTGATAATTAAACCCTTTCATTTTTTAACCTTAGGGCAGTGGTGAGAATTGTGTGCTCCAGATAATCTTGAACTGCTATTGTCAACTTTTATTGGGTTTGCTGCCTAGGGCTGCACACCAACAATATCTGGAGTACCACACAATTTACACCTTTTGTGCCTTTTGGGTTCAAATCAGGGTCCAGAGATTGGCAATGTTACTTTTTTAGACTGCAGATCCTAAAGTTCCCCACTCATTGACGCCCAGTGTTCCGGGGGATTCAGGAAGGCAGAGTCTGATAATTTTCTAGGCTCTGCTTTAAATAGTTACTAGTCAACCACCTCTAGAACAAGAGTGGAGGTTCTCTGTCAGTCTAAGGGCCAAATTTAATTTCAAATAAGTTCTAGAGAGCCAGCGTGGTATAGTGGTTTGAGCATTGGATTATGACTCTGGAGACCAGGGTTCAATTCCCAGCTTGGCCATGTAAACCCACTGGGTGACCCTGGGCAAGCCACACTCTCTCAGCTTCAGAGGATGGCGCCTTAGGGTTGCCATAAGTAACAAAAAATGACTTGGAGGCACACTAATAACAATAACAAAACCTTGTCAGCAGCTCCATTGGTGAGTAGAACCAAAAATATCAACATATTTTACCTTTAAGCATTTTCTGTGAGCCTCTGAAGAGGAACTTTAACCTTTTAAGTGGGGAAAATGCCTACATAGACCATCAAGTGATGGAATTATGGTGAAAGAGTTGTGGCAGTGGGACCTCAGAACTTTATTTTCCCCCAGGTCCCCAGTGAGACCTGAGAACTGTATTTGCCCCTTTCTCTAGTAGTTCACAAGTCATGAAGATGATGGTCACCCTTTCATCCTGGTATCCAAAGGTGCTCTGCCTCTGTGTACAGCAGTTTCTTTTGGCTATCATGGATAACCAGCATTATTCCTGAGAAGCACAAAAGGACTTTTCATTAGCTTATTCACAGCTAAGGACTCGTTAAATTCCAGAATGAAACATTTAATTTCAGTCCCATTTTACTAGTCTTATCTAGCAAGAAGGGGTGTGGAATATTAAATATGTTTCAAGTTCACTATTTAATGTTTGCATTTCCTGAAGGCATATATTAAACTTTGGTGTGTATGTGTGTCCGTGTGTGATGGGTGCTACTGCAAACAACAGGAACAATTAGAGATATTTTTAAAAGCTTATATGGCCAAAAGAATTGTCATCATCTTTACTATTTCTTTAGGTACATAGAGTGGTTACATGCCTTGTCTGTTGTGATATTAAAGAAAAGTAGTGTTGAATAGTATCCTATGAATGCAAACTCTTGTTAGTGGTATGGCTTGTTTAATTTGCAGTGCTGAAATATAAGAAAAATGATGAAGATGAAACTCTGAAAGAGAAATTTTCAAGATTAAACATTCACTCAATTAGTAAGAAGTCCAAGAGAGTCACAGGCCACCTGAAAATTCTGACTGGAGGAGAACTTCAGGTATTCCATTGTGTGCTGTTTAACTTTACTGAGGGCTTTGAGAAACGGCTTCAGGATTATTCATTCTGTTCGACAGAAAACTAAAGACACTGCCCAGAAATGATTATGTGACTCTGATTTTCCCTAATTGTAGTAGGTAGGTAGGTGTTTTCATGTTTACTTGCTAGCTAGCTAGCAAGTCAACATGAAAACACCTACCTACCTACATATATACTATGATTAGTATGTATGTATGTAAAGCAAGCCACTTTAATGTGCTGCCTTTTTGCTCAAACACTTAAGAAGGCTTACATTTTCTTGTAAGGAACAGATTAAAAAAGGAAAAAAAAGAATGAGGAGGAAGGAGAAAAATAAGGGAGACTCAACTTGTACCAATATTTTTATACTGTATAATGAACTGCTATATAATAAAGGAGAGCCAGTATGGTGCAGTAGCTTGAGGGTTCGACTAGGACACTGAGAGACCAGGTTTTGAATCCTCACTTGGTCGTGGAAACCCACTGGGTGACCTTGGGCAGGTCACATGCTCTCAGCCTCAGAAGAAGGCAATGGCAAACCCCTATGAACAAATTCCACAATAGGTTTGCCTTAGGAACGCCATAAGTCAGAAATGACTTGAAGGCACACAAGAAACAGATTGGGTGGCACTTGTTGGAGTTGCTTTGATTGTATATTCCTGCAAGGCAAGGGTTTGGGCTAGATGGTCCTTGTGGTCATTCCAACTCTATGATTCTATGAACAACAATAATATAGTGAAGGACCATTTTAGATGATCCCTGAAAAGTGTGTTCTTGTCCCACACCTGGCAAGCAGTTCTACATGGGATAAGAAAATCTAATTATAGCCTGAGTACTTTAAATCTTATTTGTGGTTGATTCCATGGCAAAATTTGGGCATAGGCCCTGTGATTTGGTCTACATGTGTAAGATTCTTATGTATATGTTCCATAGAGCATATATGTATGGCTAGGTGCCTCTATGCTTAAGGCTAGGTCATCATTTTCAGGTACCACCTTGAAAAGGTAGGTGGAATGGTAATTGCAGGAGATGGTTCTGGAAAAGACAACCAGCAGTTAGATTTTCCCATTCTTTAAAAGGTCTAGAGAAGCCTGGGTTGGGTACAGGATGAGTATTGCCCAGAGACAGTGCTGTGCAATAGAATCCATCCCTGTGCGTTTGCATCCCATACCTGGCACAGGAATAAAACCTGGTGTGCTAATCTCTGTTGTTAGACTACATAGCAAATGGAGCAACTCATGAGGAATGGTGGGAGTTGCAGCCCAATAATATCTGAAGGGCCATTTGTTTCCCATCTTTGAGTCTTATCTCTCCTTCTGGTGAAGCTAGAGTCTTGTCTGCACTGGCCAGGATACTCCAGGAGTAGCCCAGAGTATCATGACCATCAGATGCCCCGACCAGCTCCTGTTACCTCACCCTCTGTTTCTTCATCTTCATGTGATGTCTCCATTTTGAGAGGGACTGAAGAGAAAAACAGTGGTACTTGGGGGCTGTATGGAAGAACTGAAGTGTTTATGGGAGTGAGTGGGTGGGGGTATTTTCCCATGTTTCCATATGCTATGGGGGGGGGGCTTTTGCATGGTTGGGGTGGGATTGTCCAAAAATGATGCCAAAAAGTGATGTGGTTTTTTTTAAAAAATGGAGTAGGGTTTGGAAGACCTTAACAGCTTGTGGGAAGCTTCAAGGACCAAAATATTGGGTCCAAGGTTTGTTTGCTTGGTTGCGCTGCACGGCGCAACTGCTACCACTGCAGTTCACTTGCTTCTGAGGTCAGAATAAGGTGCCCAGCAGTGGTCACATATTGGGTGTCTCATTCATCTCAGAACAAGTGACCCATGATGGCAGTGGACACGTCATGTGGGCTAGTGGGATGCCCATGCAGACAGCCACTGCGTTGTGGAAATGAGAAAGTTCCAGGCCTTCCTGGAAGATCCAGAGCAATAGGTAAGTTATTTTTCTCCATGCTATGATTCTATTATTCTATGACACCATAGTACTAGCAGAAACCTTCTTATGTCCCACTTCTGATGCAGGACATGTGAGATGTTGTCCAGACTGCCTGCACCAGAACCAGGGGTTGGCCCATGTAGACAAGGCGTAGGTAGAATTGTTTTAAGTAGGTATGTGTCTTTTTATAAAAAAAATTTACAAAGTTGTTCTACTCTATTTTTAAAAAAGTGCATTTGAGGCTAAACAGATAGCCATAAAGCACATGCTGTGGCCCAGATCTGGTGTTTTTCCAGAGCAAAAAGAAGTGGCAAAATCCCACTAATTTTTGTGCTGGAAAAAGGCGCTCTTTTAGCTGTTACTGCGCCCCTTCTGTGCACCTGTGGAGCACATTATCTGGTCGCTGCACCACAGGAATGCCTCAACGCTGCTGCTGTCTGGATGGGTGGGCGCTTGATGCCAGATTGGATGCGGAGTCAGGGTGTGTGGCTGCCATGCCCCTACGCCGCCGGGAAGCCTTCTCAAATTGCCGGTCTGCTTTGCCCCTTTATTTCTTTTATTTGTTGTTATATGCTGCATCACACCTTGGGGTTGGGAAGCAGTAGACAAATAATTAAAGAAATAAAAATGGCTGGAGACAGATACATTTTGTGTAGTCACATCTGATTACAAGGCTTGGGTGATAGCAGAATCCTGAATTTGGGAAATTCAGTGGAAGAAGAAAATAATGGTTATGGTGTGTAGAGCTTGGAAAAGGTATTTTTGGAATTACAACTCCCAGAATATCCTAGCTAGCACAGACAATAATTAGAAACCTAGAAACATAGGGAGCAGTCTTTTTGCTTTTAGTGAGAATATTGTTATGTGCCTGACCTTTGCTTTACTTTAAATGTAGTGATCAAGATATTGTCCAAATCCTCTGCTGTCACACACTTTTCTCATACGTGAAATTGTATAGATCAGTAGTGTTCCACAAAAGTTATGCTTAGATGAAATGGGATTCACTGGCACAAGCTATAGTAGTTGTGGAACACAGTACATTATTTACTCTGCTTGACTTCATAAATATCGATGTGCTGATTATTAAGGCCAATGAGCTTTACCTTCAAGGCAAGCTGCTTTTAATGTGAAAATAAATTTGACTAGCAGCCAAGCAAAAAGAAAACCCATGCTTCTGTGACCTGGTTGCTCCCATTGGATAAGAAAAGGCAAAATGTATTAATGTGCAAAGTTCTGCTCTAACCACTGAGATCATAACATGTGATAGTGGTCAAATGGGGTCTCAGAATAAGTTGCTACAGCAACTTATAGGTATAGTTTTAGCATAGGTATAGCAGCTCCTACACCTTACTGAGGCCAGCTACCTGTGACCTAGAGCTTAGAAACCTTACTTTTTTGAACTGTAGTTGGCCCTCGGTATCCATGGGGGATCCATTCTTCCACCCACCCCCGGCATGGATACCAAAATCTGTGGAGGTTCAAGCCCACATTGTCCCCAATGGTGGCATGTGCACACAGCCATGCTGCCATTAGGGACAGCCCTCTTTGTCCCATGGCAGTGCATACACATGGCTGCGCTGCCATTGGGGATAGCAGAACAATGGTGGTGCAGCTGTGTGCATGTGCTACCATGGGACAGTGTGGGTTTGCCATCTGCAGATGC
>CM034708.1:26430947-26442800 GCA_020142125.1 Phrynosoma platyrhinos
CACACCCTGTTGCTATTTTGAGAAGGACTGTAAAGGAAAACAGAATTATTTGGGTTTGTTTTAAGGTGGGGTGGTCAGTGGCTGGGAGTAGTTGCCTATGCCGATGCCGATTCAGACCATAGGCACTGGGACTACTGATACAATGCTCCAAAGTTCTATAGCAATAGCAAGTACCGTATTTTCCGGCGTATAAGATGACCCGGCATATAAGACGACCCCCCATTTTCCCAGTCAAAATATAGAGTTTTAGCACCTCTATCCTCCCTATCCTTATACCCGGCGTATAAGACGACCCCCCCCCACTTTAACCACAGATTTTGCAGGTTAAAAAGTAGTCTTATACGCAGGAAAATAAGGTACTTTTCTATACCTCTTATCAGTGAACTGGCATTCCCTAAGCGGTTTACAGTGTTAAGTCAATTGCTCCCAATAAGCCAACCTACGAAAGAAGAAACCTGGCATGGAGAAACCATGTGTCATTTCCCACTCCCTACCAAGCAATCTTTGAATTATTTATGATCCCCCTACCTCTGAAATGCAGGTGCTAAGTAGACCCTGACAGCATACACAGAATGCCAATGCAAAATGGTTTTTGAAAATGTTGAAGAGTAGTTGATTCTATTCAGAGAAATACCTCTTTCTTTTGGTATTCCTTTTAGTAAACACTTTCCAAACCCAAACACTGAAGAAGTACTCGAGGAGTGGGAGAAAATGCAATGCTTTTTTGAGCCCCTGAACATCTTTTCCACCTTAATTAGCAGTTCAGAGTGGCTCAGATTCCCCATCTCTGACATTGCAGCAACTGCTTTGGCATTAGATGAGAAGAATAGATAAGACATTTCCAAGGTTGCCTTTTTGTTGTTGTTGTTGTTGTACTACATAAGGAAAGAAAACAGGAGCAAATAAAAATACCAATCCCTTTTATCAAATTGGAACAAGTATGGGTCAGCCATAGAAATAAAAGGCATCTCTCAAATCCTGGTGCACATATTCACTCTGCAGATGTACAATAATGAGCACAGGGAGAAACAAATGTATGATATAAAATGATGTATTGCTCGTATTCATTTTTATGCAAGCTAAGAGAACATCATAAACATGAAAGCCAATGTGAGCATAATAAAATAAACTCCATGCTTCTTTAATATGTTGCCGGCCTTTCTATCACAGTAAGTAATGTCTGTCAATTCTTTTAGAGGTTCTTTTTCCCCTCTTAAGACTTTTAAGGGTATTCATGTTTCCAAACCAGCATGATGTGTGTGTGTGTGTGTGTGTGTGTGTGTGTGCGCATATGCTTGCTTGCGTATACAGAAAGAGCTAACAATCTACACTATTTTCTGTAATCTGTCAGCGTTTGCATTCCACTTCCTGCTTTCTTATACAAACTTTTGCATCTCATTAAAGAGGTTCACCTTTTTGCATGGCTGCTCTGAGCTGAATTTTTGTGCTGCCTCAGCCCTCAGGCAATGTCCCTCCCTCCGTTTCATGCTCCTCCATGACCACAGCCTTATTTTTACATGAATGTGTGCTTGAGATATTTATTCTGTCATTCTATACAAAGTGTCCGAGGTGGCTAACAACAGCACATAAAAGAAAATTAAAGCAGGAAAGCAACTTTACAAGAATCCATAAACTTTAAGATGAGACAGCAGTAAAAATCATAATAACAGCACCAGAAGAGCAATTTTTAAAAAAATGGCTGAGGAAGGCTGTTGAAAAGACATGACCTGACTGCTCATTAAAAAAAGGTAGTCAGTAAGAGCACTGGATGAACTTCCTTTGGTAGGGCATTCTAGTGTCTTAGCGCTACTCCAAAAAAGACCTATACCTTATATTCATTGCATTTCAGATGGCAGGAGAATATAGAACTGCACATAGTATGACAGTAGCTATAATAGAGATTTTAAAAGCTGGAGGGTTATCTCTCTCAGTCTACACAGAGATGCCCCATTTTAAATGCATCACTTTTTATAGAAATTATATCTGACTGCTTTGGGTTCTTACTTCTTTCTCTTGCCTTTATATAAATACAAAGGATCAGATATAATAAATAGATAAATATAATAAATATATGGATCAGATATAAAATACAGTCGCATGAAGTCAGCGTTTATTTTTATAATAATGAAATTGTGGGCTAAGTCCAACATTGCATTGGTGGTGACAACATAACTCTCCACCTGCCCTCCCTGTAGGTCACTGTGCCACCCAAAAAAATGGCTCCCATTGGTTTCCCAGTCCTCCAGTTTTGTGATTGTACAAAGTGTTGGAGTGAAGAATCAGAAGGGACATCTGCTGCTTGTAGCAGCAAGGAAACAGCAAGCTTAGTTGGGTTCATTGAGACTAGACAGGAGGTTAAATCCTTCCTCATCTTCTGGTCCTGGTTTAGATTGATAATATTGTTGGGAAAACTGTGGTGTTGAATTGACTTATCAGCCCTGATCAGTGGGGAAAAATTGGTGGGGCTCCCTGAGTCACTGGATGGAATGTGGCTAATGGGAACAAGTTGCCTATCTGTGAAGCAAGCCACAATTAGGACTAGCAATATTTTCCAGTTTGGACAAAGCAACTGCTTGTATTTAGTTAAAAATTGAAAGGAAAAGTTATGACCTCTTCTATGCATCCTATCCCAGAGAAAGAGGAGAAGTCAGAGAATTGTAAGCCAGAGATTTCCAGGGTTTCTCCTGTAAGTTATAGTTTGTTGTTATGTTCAGAGTCTTAAGAGCAACGGCATTTCACACCATGAATGTATGGTTGTAGTTTCAATTGAAAAAATACAGAAGCATGTTATTCAGTATTTGTTCTCTGCTGTCCTAGAGGGAAGGGCCATGTCTAATGGTTTTAAGTTATAAGAAGGTAGATTTTGATCAAACACTAGAAGGAAATTCTTGACACTAAGAGCAGTTTGTTAGTGGAACCATTTACCAGATATTTGTTTAGAGGTGCTCTAGCTGGAGTTTTTGCATTGAGCAAGGGACTGGAATCAATGGTCTATGAGGTTCTTCCAACTCTATTTCTACTAGCATTAAGAGTGTTCTCCCAATTACTGATACATGCTTTTTACCCTAATCATATTACCTTTTATTTTAGGTGAAAGATGAAACTTTTAATAAGGAAGAGAAGTTGTTCAGAAGTTTAGAAAAGACAGTCAAATTCTGTGTCAGGAATATTTCATTGTCTCTGCAGCACCTGGAGGTGAGTGTAACAGAGCAATTTCCCCATCGCAATCCCACTTGCTGTTCACAAGTTGCAAACAAATATTGGCTACCTCTGAAGGAGTATGAAACCTGATCAGAATCCTCTTGACAGGAAATTTTAAAATTCTCACCTGCATCTACTGTGATTTTTTTTTTTTTTTGGCCAAAATACAAATGGAAAAATGTCATAGACTCAGTTATAAGATGAGCTGTCAAGATATATAATGATGTGAAGATTAAATTTCAGTTAGTGTGACTCCTGGAAAATTCGTGCTTTTAGGGCTGTATATGTCCTGTGTGGGTATTGTGCTGTGAAAACACTAGAAATAATTTGAGACATACTAGGAAGTATACACTTGTTACAAAAACAACCAAGCAAAAAACACTGTTTATTTGTCACAACAACCTATAGTTCTGTTTGTTGAAACCAGGTTGTGGTTTGTTAACCAGTCACAATCTGAAACTATGTTTTAGGGTTATGAATTCTGGTTTGTTTAAACCATGGTTTTCTGTGACAACCAAAATTACAAGAATGGCTTATTTCCTCAGTTGCATTTCCTGAAATAAGCACTGATGAGAGTTGAGAGAGAAACAAACCAGAAATGGCAAAGACCAACAATAGGGATGCTTTGTTTTGGGTTTTCGTTCAACTTTCATGCAACTTGTAGCTTAAACAACAAACTATGGTTAATGTGAAGAATGACTTATCAAGCTAGGCCATTTTGTATATGTGTTTAATAATTTTCTCTTTTGCTCATTACATTCTTTTCAGGACTCTACACTTTTGGCTGAAGCAAGTGTAACTGAACTTCAAAATCTTCTATATGAGAGGGAAAATGAGGAAATTGGCTCTTCAGAGACACTCATTAATGCTGAAAACCCCAATGAAGGATTTGTATGTTCTTGAAATTTACTGATTCAAAAGCTAAAGATACAGAGTTCAAAGAAGCTGTGTTTCATTACATATTGCAAAAATTGCATAACAAATCTACTAGAGGTAATTGGGTTTTTAGACCAATTACCAAGGGTCCATATTTCATTGCATATCAAAAATCTTGACCAACATACCAGAAGGACAAAAGGCAGAAAACACTTGGGTTATAGGGTATAGTACAGTGTAACAGCTAAAGTTTTGGTCTTAAGCCTTGGTTAATAATTCTGTTTAGCCACAATGCTTACTGGGTAACCATGCCTCTGTCATGCTTTTCAGCCAAATCTGCCTCACAGGGTTGTTGTGGCATAATATATGTCATATTGTGCTCTTTGGTGGAAGGACAGGATGAAAAAGAGGGATACGCATGTTTCCCTGCCCTACCCGCCCCCACTTTTTACAATAGCCCTGTCAGATGTACTAGAACCGAAAACATGACTGGTCAGGTTAGTTTTGTGATTGGGGAGGAATGTGAACCTTAGTTGTCTTCTTGATTTAAGTATAGTGGGCCCTTGGTATCTGCTGTGGTTTGGTTCCAGGATCCCGTTGATACCAAAATCCCTGAATGCTCAAGTCCCATTAAATACAATGGCATAGTGAAATGATATCTTTTATATAAAATAGCAAATTCAAGATTTGCTATTTGGAATTTATATCTTTTTGAATATTTTCCAGCCATGGGTGGTTGAATCCATGGTTTAAAAAATCCATGGATATGGAGGGCTGACTGTATTTACTGGATATTTATTTTCTATAAAGTTTTTTTTTCCCTGCAGCCCTTTTAAACAGTTATTTAACACAAATGAAGTGCAGCATTAGTAGTTCCTGTGTTGGAAGAGAGCTGTATTTTATGATTCCTGCATGTAACTGGGTTATAGCGAGTAATGTTCTAGCTTGCATGAGTGAGTGTTGGATGATGCTTCTTTGGTATAAAGTATTATTTGTTCTGATTTCCCCTCCTTTGCTTTCCTCCCCTCCCACCCTGTACACATCAAGGCAAATCAAGTAAACAAGATGGTGTTGAGCCCACTGTCCACATTACAAGCCTTGTTCCTGGGGCCTCAAAAGCTAATCCAGAAGCGTTATGACAAACTGCTGGATTATAATAGCTGTCACCCAAAAGTACCAGGTGATGAGAGGGATCTTGCCAGAAGAGAATATGAGGCTCTTAATGCACAGCTTGTGGAGGAGCTGCAGATATTCAACAGGGCAGCAAAAAGAATTGTGACAAATTGCCTCTGTTGCCTCATCACTCTTTTGAGGGACAGGATGTCATCCTCCCTGCAGTCTTTTTCCAACAGAGAATCTCATGTAACAGTGAGTACAGACACATCCATAATCACCGAGTTGTCGTTGATGATAATACTTATGCACTGTTGTATGCACTATTGTGCTGTAAGATGCTTAAAGGGGACACAGCGTTATCTGTAGCCATCTAAAAAACAACTAGAACAATAACAGTCTGTTTAGAGGGGTAGAGAATTTCATCCAGTTTGTACTTAGACAAGAAAGTTCACATTTGCTGAATAAATATAAAATCTGTAATGGAACAGTTATCCTTTGATATTTCAGAATTTTGTAGTATCGTTCTCCAAACAAATGTCTCCATGTTGTATATACTCCATTTGTATTCAGTCGCACAGACACACACAGAAGTGAGCTGTACAGGTGGTTTAACATGTTGTGTGTTGGGAAGGTTTCCCCTGCCATCCAGTCTGAGAAAGTGTCCTATCTCCTAGTTGCTTCTTTCTTTGCCGTAGCACAGTATGTGCACAGTGCTCTCTAGTGGCATCATTTTAAAACTTTCTCAACCAAGCTTTGTACCATTTAGACCATTTAGAAGTTTTTCCTCTTCTTTCAGTCAGCATTGTTGATAAGTAATATGCAATAATGATCATGTACTAAAATGAATTTGTGTTTTAATCAACTGTTTTCGTTCATTTTTCAAACACTAAGTGTCTCCCCAAACAACCCACATCAATAAAATTGAAGGTGTGTGGGGAGCAGGGGAATAGAGAGAGATCTTGCCATCCATCTTGCAAACTAAAAATACAAAACACACAATAGAAGAGGACTGTTGGGAGAAAAAAGAGAAAAAAGTTCCAGTCTTTAAGACTAAACATGGTGGTGATTGTTACATGAATATTTAAATATGTTTCAGGCCAGGCTGACCTTCTCTTGGTGGTTTCTTTCTCAAATACCAGTTGGTGGCTCCTGTTCCTTTGCCCTTTAGTTCTACGGTCAGTTGGCTAAATGCAGTTGGAGGGATGTGTTTTTTTCTGGAATATAGTAGGAAAGTGAACTCCTTGCACCTTCTCTGCCTGATGGATGGGCCAGGTTAGCTTGATAGTCTTCCTGGAGGATAGTGTATCTTGGAACCCTTAGGTTCCACAATCGATGGGAGAACCAGTTCCAGTTTCATAAAATACAGCAAAATATGGTTAATCAAAAGCAAAAGCTTCCAGAGTTCTTAATTTGTTTGTGCAGGCAGGAAATAAGTGAAAACAGAAGGAAGTTAGGGCCATTCATATCTTGGTAAACCATAGCTAATGGAAAATTTAAAAGTATACAAGTTTAAGAATGTTCCTATGATATTAATACCAGATATTCAACACTGCTTGTTGAATGCATCATTTCAGTACATCTAAAGAAATTAGTTAGGCTTCAATTTTCATCAACATGGAGACATTGCAAAAGGAAAGCATTAATTTTTCAGTTTGTGTCAGAAGCCCTGCAAGGGAAAAAGTGGCCCTTTTAAGAGCTGTCAACTTCCCTACCAGAGTAATACAGAAATGTGTGCATGCGTATGTGTACATTCACATGAGTGTATCTGCTTGCATATGCATTCATACTTGTCTGTCTGTCGTTCTATCTTTCCATCTATCTGTACTCTTGTAATATGTGACTAATTATGAAATCTCAAATGTCTTCTGCATTTGCAGCTATCTTCTCCTAGTATCAGTGAAGTTCACCATCAGGTGCTTGAAGAGGTACACAATCTTAATTTTGTCAAAGAAAACAACAGCATAACTTTCATTGAGAGAAAACTAAGCTTTGAAAAAAAGAAGTGCATGCCTCTCCAGGTTTGTAATATATCATTGGCAATGAAATACCAATAGAAGGAACTTACATGCTTACAGCAAATGTGGGTAACTAGTTATGGACTGATGTTGATGTGTGTCTTCAAGTCACAGTGACACTAAGACAAACCTTTAATTGGGTTTTATTGGCTTTAGTTTTTTCAGAATGGTTTGGGGATAAGAGAGTATGACTTTCCCAAAGTCACCTAGTCATTTTCTATGGCTGAGTGGAGATTTGAACCCTGGTCTTCCACAGTATTACCCCAACATTCAAACTACTAACCATACTGGTCTTTATGGATGAATAACCTTGAAATTTGATCCAGAGAAACCTAACCATCTTTAAAACTATGGCAGCACTGGTTATTACTTTAACATGAGCTTTCATGGATGCAAATCTATTTCATCAGATGGAGTACCCAAACGGTATTAAGGCCTCAGGTATAAAGTATATTTATATAGTTGTGGGAGTGGGATAGAATGTATTAGGATACAACAAGATACAAATCGTGTGCCTTTACCTAAATGTTCAAAGGGCTGGGTTAGGTGATACAGGTCTTTTAGATCTCTACAGTGATTAGTTAGTGTTGATGTGTGAAAACGATAAATCTGTTTACCAAAAGTTTCCCTGGGTTCAAAACTCTCTCTGAGAAGATTCCTTTTGTTATATGTGCTATTGAAAGGACTCTTGTATTAATAGTTGGAGAGTACTACACACTATGTAGTGTGTCATGAAGCCATTGTCTTTGTTCATACCTCTGCATAACCTGGTTTGTTACTTTAGGAATGAGAAATTGGACTTAACAGGGTTTGTCTTACTTTCTAACACAGAGACAAATGGTAGCAAGTCACTTCTATTCTGATTCTATGCACAATTTCATGGAAACAATTCTCAAAGAGTTTAGTAAGGCTTGGAACCAAAACTGATATGATATGAGAGATCCATGAATATTGTCTCATACATTTAAAAGAAGAAGTACATAGCAACTCAGGAGACTGTTGATTCGGACTGGGATAAAGTTTTGTAGAAAATAAAATATATAGGTATTTGGAAGTTTTCCTTCATGGTGGGGAGGCAGATAATATGACTAGAAGTGAGGTAATCAGGAAAAAAGGCTCAAGGGTAAGGGATTACACATTCTATCTCTCCTCATCCATACCATATATATAACAAAATCACTAATATGAATTGTCTAGCCAGCCCTATACACTATTGCTCCCTTCCACATCCCATCTAGTCTAGCTCTCAGTCCCAAATAAAAGTGCATAGGATTGCAACCCTAGATCCTCAAGAAAACAAGGGAAATTCTATGCTGTTTCTCCCCCTGAGTGTACCTGATATTCCTTTCCTCGGTGTTTGATTATGTCATTGCTGTAAGCTTTACTTCAAATTGTGAATATGCAATCTGCCGATATATTTTCCACTCAACATCTGTGTAGTACTTACTATTCTTGCAATGTATTTTTTATTACATCGGAAAACTCTACATGTCTTTAACAGTGATAGCATGCAATTTTTTATTTTTTTTTTAAAAAAGACCAAGCTCAGATTTAGACATGTCTGGTAAAAATGTAGCCTTAAGAGCCACAGCCATACAGAAGCTATGCTTGTCCCATATCTGTAACTTGTCATTCCATATATAAAATAGTATAATCCATGGATTACTAGTTTTTCATGTCTGGCCTGCTGATGGGGGCTGTTATATATATCCCTGTCAGGTTGGGAGATGACTTCAAAATGCTTTCTTTTAATTGACACTGGAAGGATAAGTGTATTAAGATGGGAGAAGCAGGCAAATTTCCCTTACATGACTATTCATGGGAGACTAATCTTACATTCTCCAGAGGAAAAGGAACAAGCACAGGGACATTGGACCATCTGATATATGCAGTAATAAGTCTCAGTGAATTTTGATATTTTGTATACAGCTTTACATTATGTACAGAGTGGCACTGCAATCTTATCAAACAGTTGTCTGCAAACCAGAGCTCTTTTCTATGCAGTATTGTCCTGGAATGCAAACTAGCACACAGTTCCATGCAACACTCTTGGGCTGCAGAATAGTTCTCAGTTAAATAATGTCCTATATCTGACCAGTGAATTACCAGGCGCTGTAGGCTATATTTCAGATGAAGGAACTGGCAAAACCACCTCTGAGTATTCCTTGCCTGAGGAAACCTATGAAATTAACGGGGTTGCCATACACACACACATCTGACCATTGATCAGAGATAACAGCAAAAGAGGCCACAGGCAGATAGAGAAGACCTGCAGGTTGCATCCAGCTCTTAGGCCAGAGGATCCTCATTCCTAAAATACTCCATCCTGACCATACAAATTAGCATCTGATTTTTGCAAAAAGCTTGCTTATACAAGTGGCTTATTTCAGGAGTGTTAATGTCAGGATGTCATACTCACATAGGATCACATTTCCTCATTGTCAGAGGGGTAAACCAGAGATGATAACAGTTTTGAATATATCCTTGCTTTAAAAAATGCAAATAGGTGGGAACAGTAATTATTGGGATTACAGCAGGTTCAGGTGGAAAGTTTAAGTGTTTCTTTCTGGCCCCTAGATTGCCTCTTTTGAGTCCCACAGCAGGGAACAAAAAAGTTCAGCTAACCCTTCCTGCCTTCCTGCTGTGGTCTATCAGCTATCAGAATACCATCAAATACCTACAAAGAGCAGGAGCAGCTATTTACTTTTTTTAACAAATGGGCAAGTTAAATGTCATCTCATTTTTGATGTCATTTTGACATTAGCCCTAGTTCCGTGTTGGTTACTAGTACAAATGTGCTCATTTAATTAAAGGTAATGTAAATTTGGACATAGGCCTTCTAGGTTTAAATCCCAATTCATATCCAATTCATGCTTACCCAAGGAAGTGTGAATGATATAGGGATTGCAGAAAAGATTGGTGGGACTGACAGTAACTGAATGTGCTTGTCTGTGGCACTGTGGTAGTTGAAACTGTGTCTCAAATAGCTTTTTGTTTTGCTTCCAGCCTGAATTTCCACGTCAGACTGAAAGCCACCGGACCGTGATACTCTCTAGATACAACTCGGACTTGCTGTACCAAGCCAAGCGCAAATGCAATGCCACACAGGAATTGGATATTGATCTTTATGAAGGAGAAGTAGTAGCTGTGGTAGAGCAAAAGGACCCTTTTGGAAGTACCAGCAGATGGCTTGTTGACACAGGAAGTAAGTCCATGGTGCAGACCTCAGAATAGCTGACATGTTTTATCGGTACAGATTATAAAATCTAGGTGTGCCCATTCTGTAGCATCAACTATTTTCTTTCTTTCTTTCTTTCTTTCTTTCTTTCTTTCTTTCTTTCTTTCTTTCTTTCTTTGAATTTGGGGCAACGAGTCACTTCCCGAGAACACCTGAAATATTTTAGACACTTTGAACCTTGAGTATGATGGCTGGTAGTCCATTCACATTTTGAACCTGTTTCTAGAGACCACTTGAAGGCTTTTTCCAAAATGTCTCAAGGATTGTTATGTTGTTGTTTTTTGCCCTCCTTTTTCTTTTTCTTTTACAAGCTTCCACTTTTCCTTTGACTTCCATTTTGATGGCCAGACTTACAGGTCTATGCTTCTTTAACATGCTGGAAATAGCTGGTAAGTCAGGCTTACCCGCTTTCCCCTTTTGTTTTTGTTTTGATATTCTTTAAGAGATTTTGAAGGGAACTGCTATTTCCCTTGCCAGCAACAGTTGGATCAACTATAGCAGAATCCCATTCTTTCCCAGCTTCACTATTACTGCATTATTTACTGCTGCAACCCAGCACTGAAAATCTGTGTTTCACCAGCCCTGCTTCACTATCCTTCCAGTGTAATTGCTGCTAAAAAACCTTCCAGCTAGACAGATGACAAGGAGGCATAAAGGGCTAGGGGCATAAAAAGACTTTGTAAAAAGGAATTTCTTTGTGAGAAGCTGTAACTGCCTGTAGTCACTCCATCCATGACAAATGCACAGGTTCTCACCCATTTCTCACCTTTTAAAATTAATCTATTTCATTTTATTTTATATCTTGAATTTATACCCCACCTTTCTGCTGAGATGGGATGCAAGGTGACAAATGAATGTCATGATATTGATCTGTGGTGACTCTAACTGTGGCTGTAGTATCTGTTTTCTACTCTGTACATACAATAATTTGGTTAGCTGTTGCTGGTAATGTTCTACAACTGATTAGAAATCCAGGGAATCAGAGATATGGCATCTTCACTATTTGGTGAGATACTGATGACCATGTGTATACCTACATACTCTGTGGCAACTTACCACTTAGTAAACATTCTATTCATTGTGCCATAATTAGAAGCTATTGGGGAGAAACATTCATGATGGAGAAAAGCCACAAAAAGCAGATTCAGTGTGAGCTGATAACTGAAAAGCCAGAGTGGGATCCTACTTGGGAGTATCAGTGACTAAGGGGGACTGCAGACGGGAGGCTCTGAGCCGCCCTGGGAAGCAGCGGATCGGGGCCGCAGCAACCCCACACTGTGGCCCCCATCCTCTATTTTGCTGCCCTGAAAAGAGCGGCAAAAGGCCGCTCCTTTCGGGGGCAGCAAAAGGCCGCTCTAAGAGCCAGTGCACAACTGTTCGTCACCCTTTTTGGCGCAGCACGTTTGA
>CM034708.1:26443759-26465977 GCA_020142125.1 Phrynosoma platyrhinos
AAAATATGGTACTTGCCAAAGGTCACCCAGTGGGTTTCATGGCCAAGCATGTTAACATTGTTGCCAGTAAACACTTGGCTCAAGTGACCCCCACTATAAACTGCTGGTATGATTCTAAAAAACAAGTTTAACAAATAATCTGTTTCCTTTTCTCGGATGATACTGTTCATTTTTCTTTAGTTTGTTTGTTGTATAGGATGGATTTGAACACTTAATTTGGGATAAGTTTTCATGCTGAATGAATGGCTAGGACCAAACATTTATCTTCTATTCTCTCCTTTACTTCCCACCCTCCAGACTTTCTATGCAGTTCATGCATTTCAAGCAAGAAGTCAGCAGGAACTGAGTCTTCAAGAGTACCAGCGAGTTCGAATACTTCGCTTTTCTGATCTGAGTGGCAATAAAGAGTGGTGGTTAGCTGAAGCAAAAGGACAAAAAGGATATGTGCCAGCTAATTACCTGGGGAAGATGACATATGCATAAGTATCAGAAACACATAAAGGACCTCATTTTCCAGAACATCAGTGCCAGAAGAGTTTAATTTTGTTACTATGTGAAGGAGTAACTATGAATCTTTTGCATTTTCTTTATTTATATACGTAGATGTACTGTGCTGGAAGAGATCTTTCCTAGCACATGGAGTAGATCTCTGTCATATTCAGATCAAAGTGGGCATAGTTCTAGGGCTAAGGTAAGCAACTTCCAGCAACTGAAGAGGCTGCATCCACCTCCAGAGGGCTGGATTTCCATTCCCCCCTTTACAAAAAGCGGCCACTAATTTTCTCCATAGCTACTAGGGGAGTTTTAGACCTGAGGGTGGGTAGATGGGTTCCAAAAACCTAAAAAAGCCCACTACAGATTCTAAAATGGCCAATTATAGCACCCAAAGGTTTTCTGGGTACTATTGGCCAGTTTTTGGGTGGAAAAAGTTTGAGAGGGGGGGGGGAAATGGAGGGTGTGTCAAGCTTTCAGGATGATGTGCAGAAACAGCTTTGCGGGGTAACCCAGCCCAGGAAATACCTTCTACACCCCTATTCTAGGATGTTAAAAATACTGGATCTTTACATTCACATTCAGGGACTTGTGCACATGTAAGTCACTAACATTGCTGGAAAGTGGGTGGCTGATGTCCTCCCTGGAAGCAGTGAGGAGAGACACCAAAAGAAGGCCGCAGAGAGATGTGAGGATCTGTGAAATGGGGGGAAAGTGGAATTCGTATGTCCTGCCTTTTCAGAAATCCTTCCATCTCTCTTCCCCTTCTCCAAGGATTATGGCTGCTGCCTGTTTCCACCTCATGACAGCAACCTGTTAACATGTGTACAAATCTCTTTCGGGACAGAGCACAGAGGTCTATTCTCTTGCCCTTGTTCTCTGTCCAAAACCCTCCTTCACACAAAAGCCTCAAGCTTCGGAGGGTGGGTGACAGCAAGGCCTGGCTGCCAGGTATGCACTTTCATCACTGGCCCCAGAGAGCACTCCTACTGCAGGCTTCTGCCTGTTCATTCAAAAGAAAGCAAATGACTGGCAGGCTCACTGGAGATGGCTTGCTGCCACCTCCACTGTTCCCTTGGGATCATTTCTTGGCCTGGCTGGATTAGAGCTCAGGAACTCTATAGTAATTCTTTTTCAACTAAAGTATTTCCATATTTTTAGTCCCACAGAACAGGCAAAGAGCAGAAGCATCACAGTCACATTTGTGAGTCCAAATAGGGACTTAATCATCCACATTTTTTGATATCTGCACAGGGTCCTGTAACCAACCTTACCACAGATACCAAGCGCTAACTGTACAAGAGTCAGAATTATTGAACTCCATGGGACTTATTTCCAAGCATAGGATTATTTTGTAAAAATTACCTTGTTATATATATGCATTACAGCAGGACAGAGGACATGCACTGTTGGTGTTGCAATGATTGGGGTGATCTTAATGCGCTCCAGGAACAAAATGCCACAGCACATTTCATGAATGATAGCTGAAATCCTGTTGGAGATTTGTAAGTGGACTGACATCTGTAGGAATTAGTTTTGGGAAGTTTCATAATATCTGTATCCAGCAAAAATGTCTGCTGTTATGTTACTACATAGGGAAGCCAGGAAAGTGATCAATGAGCATTGATCCCATTGTGCATTGGGGCACCAGTTAGGGAGTGCTGATGCACATCAGGACACTCTTGGTATGTCCTCTTAAGCATCTTTGCAATTCACTAATAAGGTTTCTTTGCGCTTCTGCTACATAGCTAAGTATACGTAAAGTTACATAACATGCACCCTGATAGATTCCAGATGACATTTTAGAATTTTGGACATATAGAATTTGGAATCCATTGACTGTAAATGAGGAGAAGAATGCACAACTAAGTGGATCTCTTTGACAGTTTCAAAGCTTTGTGCTTTGTATAATTTGTATTAGAAACAAAAACAACTCCCTGATTCTGTCCCCAATATATTAAGAACTAACAAAGTGGAAACAGAGCACTGTTAGTTTACAGATAATCTTCAAGATATGTCTTACAAGATACAGAACACTTAATCACCAAAGGTCAGGGCAATAATGCATTCCTATTACTTCAGGTGGAAAAGTTATTCAGCAGTCATTCAAAATGCCTAAAACCACATTTGACTGCATCCTATGAGGATGAGGCATACACTCCAGCTCTTCTCTTGCAGATACACATAATGCATTTTGAATTTTTGATGTTTTCTGTGACAATATAATGCTCACACCAGTGACCAATGACACTGTCACAAGACAGTATCTTGTGACAATAAAGGTCACAGCAAGTTTGTAAATAGTACTACCTGTCTTTCAGATTAAGAAACAGGCATACAATGAAATGCAATCTTAAGGCTTTTCTTAGCCCTGTTGCAGTTCATGCAGGTTAATGGGGATCATGTGTTGCGATGATTACTCCCATATGTTGCACTATTTTTTATTTAAAGATTGTAATGAAGAAAAAAAATCCTTTAATGGAAAGATTTTACACTCTGTCCCCTTTTGCCATGCTTTGTATTCAAACTGCTAAAACAGATCTTTCCTCCAACAGTAGCTAAATTATCTGGAAAGCACATACATTTTGTCACATTAAAATACAGAGGCCTAGAAAACTAATTGGGACAAATATTTGATTATTGATTTATTTGTATTTATTATTGTGTTTCGATGTGAGAAGAGAGAACTGCTGCCATGTAAGCATTCTTATCTCAAAAGGCATTATCTAGGACACTGATGATTTTCAGCATCTGGCTTGAGGTGTCCAAATACCATAGCTGGTATTTTACATCAGCTACTTAGTGAAGAATACATTATTAAGTAATGTCTCTTATTCACTGGTGCTCGGATCTCCTGCAGTATATAGGCTTCCTTTTCCCCATGCAGCAGATGCCCAGTAAAGTAAGGGCCTTTGCAGACTGCCAGAAATAGTGCACATTAAATTGAGGCACTGCCCTGGCTCAGTGCTAGGGAATCATGGGAACTGTAATTTATTGTGGCACCAGAGCTCTCTGACAGAGAAGGCTCAATGTCTCAGAAAAAAATACAGTTCCCAGGATTCCCTAGCACTGAGCCAGGGCAGTGCCTCAATTTAATGTGCACTATTTTTGGCAGTCTGCAAAGGCCCTAAGTTAGTAAGGGGAGTTCTGATTGTGGAAATAGTATTACAGCTGTACATAGTAATCATGAATATGAAACAGTTGTTATTGTGTGCCTTCATTATTTCTGACTTATGGCAACCCTAGGTTGAACCTACCACAGGGTTTTCTTGGAAGGATTTTTTCAGAAGGGGATTTGCCTTTGCCTTCCTTTTTGGCTGAGGATATGATTTACCCAAGGGCACCCAGTGGGTTTCCATGGCTGAGTGGGGATTCAAATCCTGGTCTCTTTAGACTCGTAATCCAACACCAAAACCATGACACCACACTGGCTCTCTACATAATGGTTACAGATGTGTAAGAATAGCTGCTTATATTCATGATTGTTAAATAGTCACAACTGAGACACTATTGCCACTATCATAACCTTCCCTCCAATCTATTTTACCTGCATGGAGAGAAGGTCCACTCTGCTGGGGATCAGATAAATGACATTTCCACCAGGCTTGCAGTGGTCAGGACTGGAGATGTTGCTTAATTAAGTAGTTGATGTAAAATACTGGCCTTATAATCCTAAAAAATTCTGATTTTCAGAGCACTTGCCATGTATTTAACTCAAACTGGCAACAAATATCTACTAGCAAGTTGAAGTAGCTTTGCTTCTTACATGTCTTTAAGTTACAAAATAGACTTAGATTTTTTCAAACTAAATTATTTTTAAAGCTACGTAATGTATTTTGTTAAAGCTATGTAAAATGTACCAGTCTCATAATTTTAAAAACTTTTTCGCCAGCCATTAACACAATACAAAATGTTTATCTTCTCAGTATTCATTCTTATGAAGTTGCGTTACGCATATCAGAAGGTAAAAATAGTTGATCATATTTATTTATATATAATGAAAGCATAAGTAATTTAGCAAAATGAACTGATAATTGATAGACTCTGCAGATTCTGGGAGCTCCTATTAATTTCCAAATTGCAGACAGCAAATTTCAAATATGTAGATTATTATTTCAGCAAATGACAAAGTATGGAAAAGTCCTAAAAAGTGTATTTGTGTCATAAAAATAAAAGCCTTCTTGGAATCAGGCAATGCAAACTTATAGTACAAACATTCTAAGTAAGTGGGATCATGAGACATCAGTTTGTACTGAAGGGTACATTTGAGGGGTTATAGTACTTGTTTATTCCATTTAAATTCCATTTAATTGAACAAGACAGAGTCCTGTTGAAGTGAATAGGAATAATGAATGGTATTCCAACTCTGATCAGCAGAGTTGGAGCAGTTGCTCTCAATATTGCATTATGTGCTCCAAAATAATTTCAAATGCTGACATCAAAATATTATGAATCACATTAACTTTTGATCTTTGTAAAGTAATATCTGAATATATATTCTTATTTTGATGACACATGAAGAATCTAGACCCGTGGTAGTGGCACAGACCCCTCTCTGTGAGCACACAGGCCGTTGCCCCAGCAGAGAGTTCATCCGAGTTTGTTACTAGAAAGCTAGAAGGACACGGCACTTTGTGATAAATAAGTGGGTTTTCGGTTGCAGTTTGGGCACTCGTTCTCTAAAAGGTTCGCCATCACCGATTCTAGACTGAGCACAGAATAATTTATTCTTTCTGTAATTTGTACTGCCACCTATTTGTGTCATTTCACTTTTAACAAAAAAAAGAATGCCTTGACATTGAAAAAGCTTTAACAAAACATAAATAAAAGGATTGTTACAACTGTGAATATTGTGGTGACAAAAGCTCTATGTTGTTGTGTGTCTTCAGGTTGTTTCGGGACTAAAGTTTTATTATTGTGAACTGCAGCTACAGGAATATTAGTGACTTGAAGATATTTGTTTTTAAATTACCTAATAAATATATATATATTTAAAATATTTATTATTTAAATTTTGTTTGTCTTTGAACCACTCCAGCTGCCACTTCAATCAAAATAAATCAGGTTTCCAAATATCATCATAACATAAAATGTATGCAAAGGACTGAAATGGAAGGACAGGAATTTTTTAACAAAGATCTTTAAAATTTTTGTATTTCCATAATTGTCTCTTTCATATAGCATTTACTTTCCGTGCATCCCAACCCATTTATGTAGCAATTACTTTCTACACATCCCACCCATTTCTCCACCATCACTATACTTCTTAATCAGTCTAATTTTAAATAAAATAAAATAAAATTCAAGATTATTTTCCAATATAAAATATCCAATTAACTGGTCAAAGTCAGAAATATTACCAGTGGGAGACAAGACAGATTCTAGCATAAAGTATAGCCGTTTCAATATTGCCCAAATTCTTTTATCGGTTACAATTATCTGTATGGACTTATCTCAAATGATTAATTTTAATGTAAGTAAACTAATAAAAGATATTGCACAAGTTTTAGCAAGATCAATGGGCTTAAAGCCAAGGTAAAGGTAAAAACGATTAAAAGGAATATTATATCTAGATTTATGTCATACCTGGAATTCCTCTACCTATACCTTGCAAATATTTTCAAAAACTTAACCTATTGCTTAGGAGATTTTTGGGGTGCTCCTCTCCTATAATTTCATGAAAAGGATGCAGATTCCACTCAAAGAGGGAGGATTTGGCCTTCCAAATCTTCTTACGTACCATCAAACATATCTGTTGTATTAATTTTTGAACACAACCACTGAAAATGAGTAATCCACCAGTCAGCCTTAGAGTCTTCATTGTTGGAGCATTTGGGACCCAAAGTCCATTCTTGCAAAAGTGAGGCTGCTAAGAAATAAATGCCATAAGAAACACTGGAAGTGGTGCAGGGTAAAGAAATCCACCTTCCACCAAAGAGACATGACAGCTGAGTTCTCTCTAAGAGGCTTTAATCTTAGTTGTAGTATTTACAATATCTTACACTATCTGTAAAAATGTTCCACCACCATCCAAAAATAACGACCCAACAATGTACAGTGGCAGAATCTCCCTTATATACTGTCTTTGCCTGAGATTTTAGTCCAGGGGTAGGCAACCTTTTTGAGCCGGGGGCCGGGTTGCTGTCCCTCAGACAATTGGGGGGGCCAAAGGACCATAAATAAAATAAATAAATAAAAAAAAAATAAAAAAAATTAAAAAATAAAAATATATATGCATGTACACTCTCTCAGCCCCAGAAAAGCCATGGCAAACCCCCTGTGGAGATTTTGCCAAGAAAACCACAAGAACAAGTAACAACAACAATAATCAATATCATCATGGCGGGGGGGGGGGGGGAGGAGGCAGCAGGACTGGCCTGGGGCTGGTCCAAAGGCCTTGGGGGGCCGCATCCGGCCCCCGGGCCTTAGGTTGCCTAACCCTGGTTTAGTCCAACCCCCAACTGGTATGTCACACAGTTTCCTGTGACATGTGTACCATGACTGTATTATTGAAGCATTATGATTCTGATTCCCGCTGAGGTTTCATCATCTTCCTGTGACTCAACACCCCTCAGTTTTGCACAATCATCATGGCACCTGTTAACTTTGTTACCTTTATACTCCATTGCTGCATCTGGGACATTTTCTGCTCTGGATGTGACTATCCTGACATTCATTTCTGGTACCTCTATTTAAATGGATAGTACTTGGTTCTCATTTTATATTTAAAAAGGGCAATGTTTTGCCAACAGTTTCACTGGTTAGAACAAATACCATCTCATCAACTGCAGTTTGACCCATATGCTCACATTGATTTTATTTGAAATTTGCTAAAGAACCTTGTTTATGGAAGGTGTGGGTCGATAATGGGATTGTTACCTTAAATCAGATACTTGGTGTTGATGATGAGCTCTTGCTTTTTTCAGTTTAGCAGAACAGTTTAAACTACCTCTATCAGCTAAATGGCAATATTTACAACTGAAACTTTTGTTGCAATCCAGATTTTGGTCCTGCAGCTTTAAGTGCATCTGAGGTTCCTTTAATATTAGAAACACTGAGGCCAACCAGGGATCCAAGCTAACAATTTACATGTATAAATTTCTGTTATCTATAAATAAAAATTACACACAGGGTTTACAGCAAAAATGGAATAGAGAACTGGAATATCCAGTTCTGACTAATCAATGGTCATTGGTTTTAACATCTATAATTAGTATTGCTATAGACCTCTGACTACACCTTATATAGCAGAAATTGCTTTTTCATACATATTATTCATGTTTATTCATGAAAGGGCTTTTTAAATCAGCTGTTGGAGATGTAATACTGCTAATGCTTTAAGATTTTTGAGTTATCCCATAACGGCTACATTGTGGGAGAAAGTAATCACATGAGTAAATTTGGTATTGGACAGTTCCTTCATAGTCAAGGACAGGGATAGGCAACCTTTCCCCTTTAAGGGCCGAGGGACTTCAGCTCCCAGAATCCCAGGAGCTATTGGCCAACATGGGACTATTGGCCAACATGGCTGAGGCTTCTGGGAGCTGAAGTCCCTCGGCCCTTAAAGGGGAAAGGTTGCCTACCCCTGGTCAAGGACATAAACGTTATTTTTTCCTATTTCTTGGAAATTAACAAATGGTCAATTGGAAGAGGATTTTTTGCATTCTTGTGACTGCTAAAAAGTGGCTTACAATAAATCTTACAATGCTTGCAACATTTGAAAGAATGATGTATTGACAAAATTTACAAATGGACATCACTGGATATTTGGTCAGTTTATAGAAATTTATGATTAGTGCGGTCATTTTCTCTCCTTGTATGTAACAGGACCCCTTTGAATGTAAATATTGTTTTTAAAAAATCCTCGGCAAGTAACCCACAGACTGTTTCCAAGGAGACATACATTTTTGTAAGGAAAAACTGTTTCCTTATTCTAGTTTATAACATAGTGAATTTAAAAGAATATTAACAACTAGCTCTCTCCAACAACTCTGCCATATCCCACATTTGTAGTTTGTATATACATTTGTATTTACATTTGACGTTTAAGCTTTACTTACTTGCACACAACATAATGCTAACAGGAAAAGGCCAAAATGTGTTTTGCTGGCAATCGTGTAAGAGCAAACAGCTAGTACAATAACTAGTGTAATGAACCTTTAGTGAGTTATGAAAGTGCTTGTACAAGCAGAGTCAAAGAACTGGACTGGACATTTGTGCAAGAAAGAAGATGGAGTTTTTATAAGTACAAAGATTTCATCAGGGTTATAGCCAAATAATATCTTTGTATATAATCCTGTAGGGCTTAAATATGTTCAGAATACAGTATTTGAAAATTCTATATAACACACATCCCAGCTACTATCACTAAATAAGGACATCTATACATTCTTAATTGAATTATTTTATTACTTTTTTTTCCAACTGAGGCTAGAGTTTAAAGACATGTTTGTGCTTCAAAGGCAGAAGAGTTTGTTAAATAGTTCTATTACGTCGCCTTATCTGCATTACTTCTTTAACTTCTTTTGAGCAGCTTTCTTTTTGACCATCTGTAATCTTTTCATAGCATTGAGCTGTGATTCTTGAGAAGTAGGACCTTTCAGAGATGGAGACTGATTACCAGATTCTGCACTTGATTTGCTCCCACTACTCCCACCACTGTTTCCTACTCCACCACTTCCATTTCCACCTGCAGTTTGACTGCTACTTGGGGCTGAACTGCTTGGACTGGGAAGCCCTACTTTGCTTACATTGTCACTGCTTATTGAACGACAAAGACCTGTTTTCCCCAGTGTGAGGGGTGGCAGGGGTTTCAACTGAACAGGGCTTGTGCTGCTATTAGGAGATGCTATTTTTGACCCTAACCCTGCCTTAGCAGTTGCCAGCCCTGACAAACCCACAGGCTTCTGATTACTTGAGACTGCAGCAGGCTTGCCGCTGGTGCTCTGGGTTGTAGATCCCAGCTTGGCTGTTGATGGACCAGCAGAGGAAGTTTTTGCTGCAAAAGCTGCCCACCCTGTAAGGCCACTTGTTGCGGAAGAAGAGATACTGGCACTGCTTGTGTTACCAGATATAGTTGCAGAAGTCTAAAATAAAAGAAATACAAACCTCACATTAGTTACAACTGGTTCTTGCTTGGACACAAAACAGCATGAATAATGGGTTGACTGTGTGTTTCACATTCTTAACTAAGTAGAATTTAGTATTTTATCCCAAGTTGCCTTGACAAAAAAATAAACAGTACGTGTAAGGATGAATGTATTTTTTGATTCACCAGGTAAGACAATAACAAATTTTCTTGCTTCTTTCCTAAGAACTACATAAATGTAATAAGGTATAATCTCATGTTCACATTTACTTTAATAGTGAAGTAAAAAGAAATCTGGCAAAATGTACTGATTGTTTTAAAGATACTGCTAGTGGAACAACAGATGAATTCTAAAAACAGACCTTTTTCATTGAAATCACAAACATCTGTGACAATATTTTTAAAAAGGAATGGTTTCCATTTAGGCTTAACAGATAACTGCCCATATATTATGTTAACATGTTAATGCTTTCCGTAGCCACTGATGGTTGTTCAAAAGACAGGAGATTTAAAACAGTTCATCCAACTATGCCACATAGTATAAAATCAATGCAAGCTGTGAAAGATAAAAGATGTTATTTTACGCTGGTTTGGGTCCCATGTTGGGAGAAAAATGGGATATAAATTAAATAAACAAAATATAAATAAATAATACATTGTTTTAATTATTGATATTTTAATATGGCAGCATACAGCATTGTTGTGTACCTGCAAGTCACTTTTGACATATGGTAACCCTAAGGTGATCTTCTCATGGGATTTTCTTGGCAAGATTGATTCAAAGGGAGTTTGCCATGGTGTTTCCCTGAGGCCGAGAGAGTGTGAATTGCCCAAGGTCACCCAGCGAATTTCCATGGCCAAGCAGTGATTAGAGCTTTGGTCTCCCTGAGTCCTACTCATATTGCTATAGCACTCTGGATCTAAATGCTGTCAACTTTTTTATTAGGCTTTAATTCCTGTCTGTAGTTGTGTGCTTTCAAGTCATTTCCAACTTAAGACAACACTAAGGTGAACCTATCATCAGGTTTTCTTGGCAATATTTATTCAGAAGGGGTTTGCCCTTTCCTTCCACTGAGGCTGAGAGTGTGTGATTTGTCCAAGGTCAACCAGTGGAATTCTATGGTGGAGCAGGGATTTGAACTCTGGTCTCCATAACAGTAGTCCAATGCTCAAACCACTACACCAATCTGGCGCAATTCCTGTACACTGCTTTAATTCATGTTGTGAGTGGCCTTGGATCCTGCTTGGGAGAAAGGCAGGATGTAAAAATAAAATAAAATAAAAACAGAAAATATTTCATCTCAGTTCCCATTTATTTTAAAAGATAATACAGGTTGAATCTTCCTTATGTGAAGTGCCTGAGACCAGAAATGTTTTGGAATTTGTCTCGATTTTGAATATTTGCATAATACATAATGAGATATTTTAGAGATGGTGCCCAAGTCTAAATATGAAATTCACTGATATTTCGCATACATCTTATACACATAACCTGAAAGTAATTTTATACATAATGTTTTAAATAATTTTGTGCATGAAACAAAGTTTCTGTATACTGAGCCATCAGAAAACAAAGGTGTCAGTATCTTAGCCACCCATATGGATAATTTTGGATTTTGGAATTCCAGGTAAGGGATACTCAACCTGAAAATAAAGATGAGCTTAATGAACCATGCTCTTTATTTTCTCTTAGTTTCTAGTGACAAAAAAACCTCTATTCAGACTAATTCAGAAAACTGCCAGAAATTACAAATAGAACACAGTGGGTGTGTTGTTATACAGTGGATGCTTGTTATCCACTGGGGTTTGGTTCCAGGACCCCCATGGATACCAAAATCTGTAGATGCTCAAGTCCCATTAAATATAATGGTATAGTAAAATGGCGTCCCTTACATAAAATGGCAAAATCAAGGTTTGCTATTTGGAATTTATACTTAAAATGATTTTCATGCCATGGATGTTTGAATCTGTGGATAAAAAATTGCTGGATACGTAGGACCAACTACTAATTTCAGCTCAAAGAGAGACCAGTAAGCTCTTTATGACTGATGTACAAATACAATAATACTCTTGCCTTTAAAAAAAATGAAGCTGTGTAGCCTTGGCATTTGCCTGTTCAATTCTGGAAGATTTCCTAACCCAGATAGCCATTATTAGAGGCTGTAATATTTAATTAGTTTCTTTCTGTAGCTCTTTCCTTGGATATCTCTTTCCTTAGCTATCTTATGAATGATTTTATTAGCTAATTCAGTTTTAAGCAGAAAACAAAGAAGAAAAATATTCATGTTCTTCAAAACAGTGTTTTAATTGCTGTTATGTGCCACTCCAAGGTAAGAGTTGGTTACAAATCCAATACAAGTAGACTTACCAGCTACTTCATTGTTCTGTGTAAATGGAAGGAACATTTAAAACCTTATGGACACAAAATTATTAATACTATATCTGTTGCTAGAAAGAATGCGGAGTATTTATGACTAATTACTAGAAAATCAGCAGACAATTTAAACACTAAATAGAACAGTATTTTTCTACAATAAATTAAAATGTTTTACTGAGGACTGGTACCTAACGACAATATGCAAAACAGAAAAATTAAGTGTGGAATAAAAGTGTATTAGTTTTGGATTTTAATTCTGCACAGGGGTATAGACTTTGTATAAAATACAACAGCAATAACAAATTTTCTACAGAACATTTTATGTACAGCACCTTGACCTCTGTCCTCTTAAATGCTAGGAAGGCTGGTGTGGTCTCCAACTTTTGCTTAATTTCTGGTTTCTTTATGAGTGGATCTTTCACAACTGGAGCTACTGAAACTACAGCAGGGGCTGGCTTCTGGGAAGGCTTCTGTGTTTTCTGAGCCTGTGTGAATTACATACACACTCGCACATTATCATTAAAGAATAAATGAAATCAAAATGAAAAATCTTAGCAATATCAAAGCTAAAGCTATCTACTGAACCTGTAAGTAAGATCCAAACCATGCTACAGAAATAATCCAATCTGAGACTGCTTTAACTGCCTTGTTTCACTGCTAGGATTCCTGGGAACTGTAGTTTATTGTGGAACCAGAGCTCTCTGACAGAGAAGGCTAAATGTCTCACAAAACTACCATTCCCAGAATTCCCTAGCACTGAGCCAGGGCAGTTAAAGCAGTCTCAAACTGGAGTATTTCTGGAGTGTGTTTTGGACCCAAGTGGCACATGGAAATTAGATTCAAAAAGAGTCAATATGCTAGAAGTGAAAACAAAGATACATGTGAAATTTGAAGCTGCATGGAAATTACTGAACTGGGAGTTTAAGTTTGATGAAAACAGAGAGAATGCTAAAGAATAAAGGGAATTAACAAGTGAGATAGGTAGAAACGTTAATCAATGGACACTTGAAACAGGAATTTTCCACAAGGTGAATTCTGTTAAATTTTTCTTTTCATATAGACAAAAAAAAAAAAAATCATCATTGATTCCTAATGTGGAAAACAGATGCAATAGATGGAAATAAACTATTCATTTAAAAAGTCAGCACCCACTACTTCAAAATAGTGGATGTTACAAAAATATCACATTGGCCTCAAACAGATGGCCCCAAAGAACTGCCATTGGGCCACATTGGGGGCATGGCGTTCAGATGCACGACCCGCTGGAAGCTGCCCTGGGTGTTGCTCATTCCTAAAGAACTGCCCCAAAAAGGAGCGGTAAAATACCACTCCTTTTTGGCACCTGGTTCAGGACTGCAGTGGAGGCCCAGATTGAGGCCGAGCACGTGCAGCTGCCGTGGTCCTGGAGTGAACAGTGGCGGTGCAGTCCCAGTGCAGACCTTTTGCACCAACTGCTTCACAATTTATGGGGAAAAGTTAGTTTTTTGTGTTTCTGTCAAAAGAGATGTTTTACCACACATCATCATCTACATCAAGTAATACAATTTTAAATGGGTAATGCAAGAATAAATCTTTGCTTTGAATTATTCTTTCACATTTTTTAAGTCATTTTAAGGCCTTGATTCATTTCTAATACTGAAAATTTTGTTCTACTAACCAAATTTTAGCATTACAGGAACTGCAAATCCTTCAATTGGGAAATCAATAAAGAGGTGAAATGAAAATGCAGGCATGTTCCCAAAATAGAAGTGATGAAAAAGAAACTTCAGCTTTTATAGGTGTTAAAGATGCTCACTCTGGCTCAATATTTGTCACTCTCTTATTTAGAAAACAATGTATTCAGAAAACAATTTGTTCATGACTTTAGTGCACAGAGGAAAGGATTTAACTGAACATATATTTATTAAACTAGATTGATATTTATTAAACTAGTTAGGGTGACCCTAAGGCAAACCTATCACAGGATCTTCTGTGGCCAAGCATGTGACTCACTCAAAGTCACCCAGTGGGTTTCCATGGCTGAGCAGGGAATCAAACCCTGGTCTTCAGAGTTGTAGTCCAATGTACATCACACTGGTTCTCAATCCTTTCCTCAGTTAGGCCTAATTATATTTCTCTTAATGCAGGAATGATTGTAGAACAGAACTTACCATTTTTTTCATTTGTCTGGTACATCGAGCACAATACCACACAAGGCGGGGATCATTCACCTCCTTGTCTGTCACTTGAGGCTTGTGGCAATCTTGGTGGTACAGATTATGACATTCTTGACACTCAACTAATGGATTCCCGGAAGTAACAGTCATTTGTCTGCAAAGCAAATTGTTTTCATCCCAAATTAGTATCACTTCTTGAAATAGTTTAGACTATTGCACATTTGTCTTTACAGAACCTATTCATGTTATGGCCCTCCAGTAAAACCTTCAAAGCTAACCACAGTTCTAAGTAGTTTACAAGAGTGTCTGAAACTGGATAAAAGAACACATAAAAAGGAAGAGTATAGAATATGCATGGTAGCTGAAAATTCCCTACCTTCCAACAGACTCTAATTCTGGGCTTACTAAGTATCGATCCATGTCCATCATACATACAGGGCCCCCAAGCATAGAATCCAGTGAGAAAAGATGCAAACCACATGGTTGGTATCTCAAATAGTTTAAAGGAATAACCATGCTATTTGTGTCTATGTGTATTTTACACCTTTACATCAATATTAATTGGCTCTGAGACAGGCATTGCCTAAGGGAAAGGAAGGGAAGAGAATGAAAAGGATAGTTTAGGCTCCATCGTTACATACAGCGTATTTTGAGGGAGAAAAACACCCACTGTCAGTACAGTCATGAGCAAATTTATTTAATTTAAACAGTGAGTCCATGAAGTTCAGATAACAGAAGACACTAAACCAAAAAGAGTACAGCTATAACAAATAAGGTGGTTTAGTAACTGAGATGAGCCAAATATCAAAATCATTGAAGAAAGAGACTCCAAACAATAAGACGTTTGCACTGGATGTAAAAGGGGAGAGAAACCATTCAAAATTGAAAAGTACAATACAGATAGTAGTATACTATATGAAGTGAGATAATTCTAACAGAAAGGTAATCAAGGTTTAAAATTTTTCTAATTATTACCATACAGTATTTAATACAAACTGAGGCACAATTATGAAAATTTTTAAAATGCTTTGCAGTTGATGGTGACCTTGTCATTTCCTTTGCTTACACAGCAAATAGGAGTATAATATAGTCTAGAGATAAAAGTTGATGGTGCAAAAAAAAATGTTACTCCTGCAAGTATACATTAAAGGCATAAAATGAGGATAAGGATAAGAATGTTTGGGCCTCTGCTGGAAAATGTATACATAACAATTCAATGATTATACAGGAATAGAAATATGTCTTTATATTAGCCAAATTACATTTCTCTAATGATTACTTCTTTGAGATGAGAAATTTAATTGCTAAGATGCTCTTCCATGCAGCCCCATCATACAGGTATGCAGGTAACCATGGAAACTCTATTTGCAAATGGATGGGGAAAAGTAATATGCAGTTCTTTTACTTAATAGAAAAATGAAGACTGAAGGTATTGCCCAGATGGCTTCCAGAACAATTATTTTTTAAATGTCTAATTTTTAAAAAAGAACATAGGAAAAAAAGCAGAAATCTTGGACCATATGGTACATAATTCCAAGCAGATTTACTCAGGAGAAAGCACCAGTTCTTAGCAAATTCACTTAGGATTGCAGCCTTAAATCCAAAATATTTTATTTTTTAAAAAGAATAAACTAATCAGAAAAAGTGAAGATCTTCCAATGATGTGACACAAGTAAATAGTTTAATCTTAATATTTTAAACGCTATGTACAGTGATGATGGCTGGAAACCAAGTGGAATATATGAACAAAAATTGTTAGAGCTTCATTTCAAGCTAAGCTGCTTTTTGAAATAGAAACAGCCCAAGTAGTTTTATGACTTCATTAAAAAAGAAAGAATATCAACTTTTAATGGATACAATTTAACAGAATTATTGAAAGGTATATAAGGCCCGATTAATCCTTCATTTTGATATGATTAAGTACCACTTGTAATTTGAATATTTGGTTTTGAATATTTAGATTTGAAACTCAACATTTGTTAAACACAACAAATCTTTCATATCTTCCTGCCATATAAGCCATAGTGACACGTATTTCTATTCATTATGCTGCTGATAGAGTGATGCCTCTAGTTAGCATGGATTCCCTAAAGTCAATGAAATGCATTGTGAACTTCTGAAGTGTGCAGATTGAATACTGTTGAAACTAGTTAAAGTGTTTAATATGTGCAATAAAGTTACAATCTTTAATATTTTTCTGATATAGGTTCTATGGCTCCTTTGCAAAAATAGTAGTTATCACTTCTTGAAGAGCCTCCAAGTGAATTGTAGAGCAAATGGTTCCTACTATTAAAAGAATAATGAACTTAATCACATACTGTACCAATGGGAAGCTGCATGATGAAGGTTACTGACAGGCTGGGGAAGACATTGTTAGAATCAATCTGCTTTTCTAAAATGGAGTACAAAACTTCCTGAAGGAATTTGTTTGAGAATGAGGATTCCTGAAACAATATTTTCATTTGTCAACATATCTGGCAAACAGGAAGATTGTTTGATTGAAAGTCATTGGTACTGGGACTGCTGTTTGGATTGTGAAGATCTTTGAGGGCACACATCATACTTTTAGCCTCCAGTATAATCAAGGTCCATAATGCATTTTAGGTGAACGTAAATAAGGCCAATAGTAAAGTTCTTGATCCCAGCCTGCCAGGATGTGTATAAGGGTGTCTGTCTCATCGTGGCACATAGACATAAGTAGACTTCTCCTGTTATAATGAGGATCACCTATCTCATTGGCAATGTCTGGCATTGGATATTGACTGTCAGCATGTGATACTTTAGGTGCATGAACAAGCAAGATGAAAAGGTTTCCTATATCTTCAAGACAGAATGAAAAAGAGGAAAAGGTAGGCGGAAAAAAGAGAATGAGAAAGCCAAAAGGAGTCAAGATTTTGAAATATTCAACTTCATCTCCAAAAAGAAGAGGTCTCTATGCTGCTGCTTCTATTGCAGCAGTCAAAAAAAGACCTGCAGGATGTTCACAGGACCAGCAACAAATCAAGTGTGATATGAGTTCCTACCAAAAAGATAAATCAGGTCTAGAAATTTCTGGAGATGTTCTGTGCAAGTGCAATGTGATCCAAATATGTAAGTCACAGAGACCGTAAAGAAGAATTTAAAAAAAATTTAAAATTAAGTATGCAGTTACACACAGACTGTATATATCTAAAGTACCATAATATTTGTAGTTAGAGCGGATAGAACCTTTGACCTAAATGAAGAATTTGCTTCAGTTTAGTATAAAGCTGGGATGTGCAGTTGCGAAGGAGGCAAGGGTTTAATTTTCTCCTTTAAAAAAGCTGTTTTTATTCATTTGGGAAATTCTGTGAGTTTGAGGGGCTAGGTAAAGGGACTCAAGTGACCATACATTTTGTAGCACTGGGTGCTTTTGTGGGATTTTTTGGCTGAAAGAAACAGCCATTTTTTAAAAAATTGGGGATCAAGATCTTGGACCCATGGAATGCACTCCCTGGGGTGCACTTTTCTCACCCCTATATATTTTGAAATTAGGAAATCTGCAGAATAATGTTGTGATGTAATGTGAGTTTGTTTCCAAGAAACATAAGGGATAAAGATCCACTAATGTTTAGAAGTGGCAACAAAATGATCAGCTGTAGTTGTCAACTCTATTGCAGAAGCTACATTTTATATAACTCACCTACAAACAACACAAGCCAGACCCATCTCCATGGCAAAATCATCAGCACTGGTTTCTTCAAAACTAGACAGGTCTGCCATGGCCAAATCTTTACTAGTCTGCACTGTGATTGGAGAAGAGCGAGTATCTGGCTTTTCTAGCCTTGGTTTCTTTGGAATGTCAACTCCTTCACTGATTTCCAATTTTATCTATTAAATGATATGAACATATTGCTGGTGAAAATGTTGAATCTTTAAGAGGGTAAATAGGAAAGAAGTTTAAAAATGGAAGACAACAAATGCTACCAGGCATACTGAAATGTTATTAATGAATGTTATTATACTCAATACTGTAATCATTAATATATCTAATTATGCAGAATATAAAGGTTATGAATATTATAGTTCAATAATAATGAGAAATCAATTTATTATCATTCTGATAAGAACAAAAGAGCATTTACAAATCAAAATTTCAACAATTTGTTTTTGTTGATTATTGCATCTGAAAGAAGTGCCTCAAGGGTTTTCTTTTAGCAAATTCCAATTTGTTTAATATTAATCTGATCTGTACCCATCTTAAGATCCAAACTAGATACATTATTCATGTTTTGCAACTGTAACTTATAACATAATCTTCAGCACTAAATGTCTCAACAAGTTTTCAGATGTGTTAAAGCAATATCATCTTTAATTGATAAAAACAAAATATGTTTCCTGACATATTCGAAGTATTTTGGTCTTATAAGTATTATGCATACTTTTCTGTTACACTTGCATGTAAAAAAGTATTAATAGCCACACTACACAGGCTGAGAGGTAAAGATTTGTTTAAGGTGGGGGTTAGCAACTTACATGAGTCTGGGAACTCATGTCCTCCTGAAACCCACTGAGGTCTGTACCACTGATGTTGCTGATAAACTCTGGTAGTATATTATCAAAAAAGGGAACAGTTTTGCTTCAAAGTGGCATTTCCCCTTTCCCTGATTAAACAACCCTTGCATGTGGGCAAGATGTACTGTTTGTTTAAATAGAGAAATATGTGGGTTTTTAAAAAAGTATTTATTTTTATCTTTTCACCTTTTTTGTGGTACAGGACCCAGGTTAAAACAAATTAAAGCACAGCTAAAATGTGATCAATGCAAATCTTTAAAGCAATTAAATAATTAAATTAAAAGCACAAAGTTAAAATAGTATAAAACAAAGTTAAAAAAAAGATAAAACACAACCTACTCAATTAAAAGAGCTGTTACAATGAGACAAGAACCAAAGGCTTTTAAAAAGGGTCTCTGGGGTGTTGCAGACCGGCCTAAAGGGCTGGCCTGGGGCTGGAGTTGGGGTGGGGCAGCCGCACACTGGCTGCCCCAGCCCCACCCTCGATGCCATCCTGACGCCATGCACCCGTTTGCACGGCGCGCAGTGTCAGGACACCCTCCAAGCACAGCGTGCAGACACGCTACGCTGAAAGGGTGTGGAAGAACCACGCCACTGTCTCTTAAGGCTCTCAGATATGCCTATCACGGTGGTGGGACTTAGAGAAAGCCTTCTCAAAGTTCTTAAAACCTGGATGGGATACACAGGGAGACATAGTCATTCAGGGATCCAAATCATGCAGGGCTTCAAAGGTCATAACCAGCAATTTTAATGCTGCTATGTCACTATGTTTTGGCAGCAGGAAAGGATTGGGAGAGGTAAAAAATTGTTGCCTTTGACCCATGTTTCTCACTGTAGTCTAAGGTCACCCAAGTGACTTCACTGACTGAAGTAAAATTTGAACAAGGGCTTCCAGGCCTATTACTCTTCCATTCCAACAAGAGAAGGATTCAATTAGAGCTTTGCATTAAGTAGAAGCCCTGTAGTCAAGTAGCTTTTAAAAAGTGGTGAGTAAAATGAAATAAACAAAGACTTTGGTCCTTTACAGACTGCCAGAAATAATGCAACTTGAGTCCACTTTAACTGCCCTGGCTCAGTGCTAGGGAATCATGGGAATTGTAGTTTTTTCTGAGACATTGAGCCTTCTCTGTCAGAGAGCTCTGGTGCCACAATAAACTACAGTTCCCATGGTTCACTACCAGTGAGCCAAGGCAGTTAAAGTGGATTCAAGTTGCATTATTTCTGGCAGTCTGTAAAGGCCCTAAGTGAAATTAACATGCATCCTTATCAGCATGCAGCACTGAGAAGGAGCTAAGTAACTTGTAGTTAAGGAAAAGGGCACCCTTTGAACTAAATGGCCTGTCCAGAGAAGAAAGTGTGCAGCTCACAGTTTTGAGAGCAGACAGCAATTAACTAAGTAACATTTGGTAAACATAGCTAGTAAACCAGCATGCATTGGTACTTATAGATTAACGCCATTCAAGAAGGAAATAATAAGGAACTTTAAAAAAAAATGTTACATTTCAATTCCCCCTAATAACATTTTTAATCTAGCAATGAAACTTACTTTATCAGCAGATCGCTTTTCCACTTCCTTTTTCACCTTTTCGGCCACAGTGGGTTTGCCATTATTGCCACCTGTAGGGAGGCCTGAGGAAGCCTTAATGTCTTGTTTAACAGAAATTGGTTTTGCAATAGATACTTTAGGTTGATCTACTTCCTGAGCAAAGCAGAACAAAAATGTTACATTAAATGTAATGCTGGAGACTGCCATTCTTCTGAGATCATAAAATTAAATAAACAACACATAATTTAAAATATAATCCTCCCATATGACTAAACAAAGGAAGGAGAGATAAGATCCTCTGAGAGTCCAATATAGGCCAGTGCATCTCAAGTTATGTGATATGGGGATTAGCAATCATTTTTTTCCTTCCCATTGTGTCAGGGACCACTACAACATCTGAGACCATTGGTACAATTGTTTTTTTCTTTCCTGGAAACTCACTAGGGACTGGCACCAGTCCTTGGGCTACTAATTGGAGTAGCACTGGTACAGGCCACTTGCAACCCATTCCTAAATACGCTTCTTATAGAAGATTGTGAAAGTGGTCTCTAGATACCCAGTGATATTACTGACAATCATGCTACTGTCCAGAGGCTGCAAACGAGAAAAGCATTGTGTACTCCTGGATGAAACACTATTAATGAGATTAACTTCCAATCACTTTGTTTACGGCCCTATATTTATTTATTCATATATTTATTTATTCAAATAAATAATACAAATACTGTACAAAGAAAAGGAGGATGTGAGATGCATTATACACATTAGGGAAGTCTACAATTAGAGTACAATTTTGGAAGCCTATCTGAGTTAAAAAGCCATTTACATACTTAAGACATCTTTATGTTAAAAACAAACACCCACCCTGCTCTTACAAAGATTATATTATACTTTTTTCAAAATATACGTAACACATGTATTACATTACAGTTGCATATTATAAACATGAGCAAAGATTTATTCCTCCTATTGTTTTCTGTGCTTTCAAACATACTACTACAATACACAGAGATCATAATAATTACAAACAAATTCTGCATTATAAATGAAACAATTAAGGTACCGGTGAAATAATTTTTTTTAAATGAGAGCTAGCCTTCAAATCTGGTAGCTGCAGCAATTTATAAGAGATTTATATCAGAGATACTTGTCTCTAAATCAAAAATGGGAAGTTTGTGTGTCTCCCATCCCTCCCTGCTAAATGTTGTCTGAAATCTCACCTCCTATCAGCCCTGCCAATGGAATCAACTTCAGGAAGGTTACAGGTTTCTAACCTTGCCTTAAATTAAGGTGCAAGGAACCTAAACGTCCTAATGGCAAGAGATCCCATTTGATCATGGAAGCTAGGCAGGGTCAGCCCTGGTTAGCACTTGCATGGGAGACCACCAATGAAACAAGGTGCTGTAGGGTATATTTCAGAGGAAGGAACTGGCAAAAACAACTCTGAGTGTTCCTTGCCTAAGAATACCCTATGAAATGTATGTGGTCGTCATAAGTTAACAGGCAGCTTAAAGCAGGTGTGCACACACATCAGCAGCAATATTAAACTAAACTTCTAGAATGTCAGATTCCTTTCCTATATTTTATTTTAAAGCAGTGATTCCCAAACTCTGGTTGTCCAGTGCTTTGGACTTCAGCTCCCAGAAGCCTCAGCTGTCTTGGCCAGTGATCTGGGATTCTGGGAAAAGTTCAAAACACCTGGACGACCAGAGTTTGGGAATCACTGTTTTAAAGGGACATGGCACATAGTACCACTACTTCTTTCTCAGCTGCCTTCTTGGGCCACACACTGCTCACGGACTAGTGCCTGCCAACCTCTATTTTACAGATAATAATAATAATAATAATAATAATAATAATAATAATAATAAATTTATTTATATCCCACACCTCTGCATAGCAATCAGGGCAGCTTCCAACATAAAAATACAACACAATAAGATCAATCCCATACCCCCACTCTCCCACCCCTTAAAACGTTATTAAACAAACATCAGTTAAAACAATTTAAAAATAAAGGCAAAGT
>CM034708.1:26483036-26507408 GCA_020142125.1 Phrynosoma platyrhinos
CTTCACTGCCACATGTTTCCTTCTTCTGTTACTCCTACCTTGTTTCTCCCACAGCTCACAGTTCCAAATTAACTTTTACGTCCAAATCCTTTATATTCTGAGTTGCAGCAGAACTCTTTGGGGTTCCTTTATATTCTGTCTGATTCAGTTCAGGAACATCACTTCTGCCGCTTCTTTTTGAGTCGGCAAAACGCCGGGTTGGGGCATGATGCACAGTTTCCACAGCCCCAACTCAGCGATCAAAGGGGCGGTGTGACACCGCTACTTCGGGGTAGTCTGTTTCGCACCTTAATCCAGATAAGACAGAGGTGCTCCTGGTCAGTCAAAAGGCATAGCAGGGAGTAGAGATTCAGCCTGTGCTGGATGGTGTTATACTCTCCTTGAAGTTGCATGTTTGCAGCCTAGTTATGCTTCTGGATTCAGCTCTGAGCCCAAAGCTTAGGTTTAAGTGGTACCTAGGAATGCAGTTACACTGTTAAAGCTAGTGTGCCAGCTGCACCCGTTCTTTGAGACATCAGATATATCTATGGTGACACATGCCACAGTTGCATCTGAAATGGACTACTGTAACATGTTATACATGGGACTGCCTTTGAAGAGTGTATGGAAGCTTCAAATGTCCAAAGACCTGCAGACAGATCACAAGCTGGGGCTGACTACAGTGCACACACAATTTCCTTTGTAGCAACAGCTTTATTGGCATTAAATGAAGATGAAAGAATCCTTTCTTAGCCAATTAAAGCTTTTATGATTGATACTGACTGAGTGACACATTGCTATGAAATTCAAGGATGTTTTTGGTCTTAATATACGGAAGAGCAGAGACAAAGGAAATCTCATTTGCCAGAATTGCTTATTGTTTCCATTTGGCTTTTAGATATCCATATTAAGGACTGCAGATGAATCTTGTAAACGATCCAATCTGATATTTAATAGGGTCAGACTTTTATCTTGTTTCTTCCTTCAACTTCCTTCAAGTGAAGTTCTAAATGTTTATGGATTCAGAATTTATATTGGCAGATTGTGTATAAGTAATATTGCAAAAACACCAAAAGAATCTTAAGTATTTCATTATGTGTAGTTCTTAATCTGTTCAAAATGTTTTTGATATGTAAAAAAGTTTTCATTGTTCTAATTAAAGGTCAGACTACTGTGCATATGCAGCATTTCAGTGGTGATGACTTTAATTACTCCATAGTTAAAGTGCTCTTGACCAGATGTTTTGGAACAGCTTCTGAAGAGTTATTCTTTAGTATACACCATACATCAAATTTCTGGTTTCTTTCAAGAGCTACATTTCAAAACTATTCAGGAGCAAAACCAAATGTAGAATTGAAATGATCCCTTTAAAACAGATTTTTAAAAATATGGTCAGCATAATATCCCTGAATTCCAAAAGGAAGAAGGATCTGAGCAGACAAGAGAAGTAGATATTTCTTATGTCTCTGTTTTGTCTTTCCAGTCTTCCTCTAGATCAGTGAGTACCAAACTCTGGCATTCCAGGTTTTTAGAATTCAGCTCCCAGAATCTCAGACTTGGCCAAGATGGTTGAGGATTCTGGGAACTGAAGTTTGAGAATCACTGCTCTAGATTTAGTGCTCTTTTACTATTCATACCGCAGCCAGAACCATTACAATAATCCAGAAAGCCCCTTTATGCATGTAGACATGTACATGCAAAATGTCAGTAAATTCCTACACCATAAACATATCTGGAGTAAAATACGCCTTTTTGCAACAATTGTTTCTAAATAAGGGCCTTTACAGACTCCCAGAAATATTCCAGCTTGAGTCCTGGATTAACTGCCCTGGCTCAGTGCTAGGAAATCATGGGAATTGTAGTTTTTCTGAGGCATTGAGCCTTCTCTGTTAGAGACCTCTGGTGCCACAGTTCCCATGATTCCTTAGCACTGAGCCAGGACAGTTAAAGTGGACTCAAGCTGGATTATTTCTGGCAGTCTATAAAGGCCCTATATTACATATAGTAAGTTACCATACACATGGACATTACCTGATGGCCAATAACGGGAAGCAAAAGATGGAGAAACTCCATTTTTTCTGCAAGAACAAAGCCAGGAGCAGAGTGGCACAGACCATAAATTACTGGTAGCAAAAGTCAGAATAAAGCTAAAGAAAAACAGTAACCCAGCCATCATACCAAAATATAACCTGGAAAACATAATGAAGAATTTAAAGACAACGTGAAGAATAGATTTGCACTATTAAACCTAATGGACCAGGAGCCAGAAGAACTCCGGGCTGAAGCCAGGGTCATTGTTAGAGAGGAAAGCAGAAAGAAAATGTCTGTGACCAAAAAGAAGGAAAAGCCTCAATGGATGACAGACGAAACCCTACAATTAGTCAAGGACAGAAAGGAAGCAAAAAAAGAATGATGACAGAAATAGAACCAGAACCCTGAATGCAAATGTACAACAACTTGTGCATAGGGATAAGAACTACTATAATAATCAGTTTGGTGAAACAGAAGCTAACAGCAAAAAAGGAAGAACAAGAGATCTCTTCAACAAGATCCAAAAAATTAAGCCAAGGGTAGGGAAACTGTATGACCAACAGGGAAACATATTACATGACCAAGAAGAAATAAAAAGACAATGGAAACAATAAATGGAAGACATATATAAGAGGGATGAATCGGTGGCAGATGCATTCAAAGAACCGTATGAGGACAAAGCTCAAATTTTGAAAAGTGAAGTAGGAGCTGCACTCAGAGCATTTGAGAGAAGTAAATCAGCAGGAACTGATGGCATACCAATAGAGCTGCTCCAAGCTACAAAGACAGAATCTACTTTATTTTTAACTAAGACATCAACAAATTTGGAAAACAACAATGGCCTACAAACTGGAAATGCTAATTATATATTCAAATACACAAGAAAGTAGAGACCAGAGACTGCAGCAATCACAGAACCATTGCATTAATTTCTCATGCAAGCAAAGGGATGCTTAAAATTCTACAACAAAAGAATCTTACCATATACGGAGAAAGAATTGCCAGATGCCCAAATGGAGTCCAGGAAAGGACTGCTTTTCCTGAAACCCATTTAGGTATCTGGCAATTCTTTCTCCATATATGGTACAGGCACTATGGATTATATAGCAAACATAAGCTGGATGATGGAACGTACTAAGGAGTTTCAGAAAAAGATCACCCTGTGCTGTATAGACTATAGCAAAGCATTTGATAGATCATGAGAAACTGTGGTTCGCTCTTAAAGAAATGGATGTGCCACAACATCTGATAGCTCTGATGCAAAACCTGTACTCAGGACAGGAGGCTACTGTTAGGACAGAATATGGAGGAATAGAATGGGTCCCAGCTGGAAAGCGGGTCAGGCAAGGCTGCATTCAATCATCTTATCTTTTTAACTTGTATGCTGAGAACATCATATGAACATCAATTGGACTTAAAGGAAGGAGGCGTGGAAATTGGAGGAAGGAACATCAATGATTTAAGATATGCAAATGACACCAGAATACTAGCAGAAAATATCAGTGATATGGAAAGATTATTGAAGAAGGTCAAGGCTGTAAGTGCAGAGACAGGTTTGTAGCTGAACATCAAGAAAAACACCACCACCACCACCAACAACAACAAAACTGTGACCACAGATGATCTACATAATTTTAAAGTAGACAGTGAAGAGATTGAAATAGTCCAAGGTTTTTCATACTTGGGCTCAATCATCAATCAGAGCAGAGAGTGCAGTCAAGAAATCAGAAGAAGACTAGGACTTGGAAGGGCACCTATGAAGGAACTGGGCAAGATCCTGAAGTGTAAAGATATATCATTAAATACCAAAGTGAGGATTGTCCATGCCATTGTATTTCTCATTCCTGTCAATAGTTGTGAAAGCTGGACAGTGAAGAAAGCTGATAGGGAAAAAAATTAACTCATTTGAGATGTGGTGCTATAGAAGAGTTCTGAGAATACTATAAACTGCTAAAAAGACAAGTAGATGGGTCCTAGAGCAGATCAGACCCAAATTCTCCCGGGAAGCAAAAATGACTTAACTAAGGTTGTCATATTTTGGCCATATCATGAGAAGAAAGACTAAAGACTATAATGCTTGGCAAAGTGGAGAACAATGGAAAAAAAGGAAGGACATATTCCAGATGGATAGACATAATCAGAGAAACCACAGTCATGAGTCTGAAGGAGTTGAGTAGGGCGGTTGAGGACAGAATGACTAGGAGGTCTCTCATACATAGGGTTGCCATGGGTCGAGATTGACTTGAAGGCAGTTAACAAGAACAAGTTACATGCAGTGAAAGAGTTAATGCTAGGTATATTTTGGTGCATTGCCAAATGATTAATCTCTGAGATTTGACTGAAGTTGATGTTAGAGTATGTGCATATATAGACAAAGACCATCCAGAGAAAAGTTTTTAAAGCCTGTAGCAACAGATGATGACATAGCTTTGATATGAGACAGAGTTTCATGGCTCAGTACCTGACAGATAACCAAAACAAAGAGCTTACTGTAAACCTGACATCCCTCACTGACAGGAAAATTTTCTAGATAGGAAATGACAGAAAGGGAAAGGGAAGCCTTTTGGCCTTCTGTCATTACACTACACTTTTATTTATAAAATGATATAGACCTAACATGATAACTTTATTTCTTTCTATTTTTAAAAAAAAGTGCATCTTGGGATGAAATGTTTCCTGAACTAACCTGTGTGATTAAAAGAAAGAAAGAAAGCAATGGCATAGAATATGTTGATCCTAAAGTAGCTTTTCATAGTTATTTGCTTAGGAAAAAAAATAATCTAATTGGTGTGTGAGATTTTCATACATCATTTCCTTTGAGCGTTACATGTTGAGACTGCTTGATATTAAAACTCAGAATGCTTTATAATATATTTCTCAATCCTTTGGAAAAGCTCTGTTGGAGAATTTATTGAAATCAAATATATTCAATAAACAATCACACACCCATAGAGAGTTGAACTATGCATAACATTCCTTCCCACAAGGCTCTTGTTGTTCAGTGTCCTGAGGGAAAAAAGGACCAGCTGAAGCAGAAGTAGATGTTGGATGTTGTCTTCACTTCCTACTTCTTTTTTTGGTAGCAGATAGCCTGGAAATATCAGAGAGACGGGGTGGTGGTAGTGGTAATAAAATTAATTCATCAGTACTTCAGTTTACATCTGGGAATTCTTCAGTGTATATCTGGTACTAGAAAGCAGATTTGAAATGATGTTTAGATTAATTGTGGTTAACACAACATTGCTAGAGACATAATGCTTCAGGAAGGGATTAAAAGAGGGGAAAGAAAAAAAGCATATCATTCTATGTTAGTGTCCTGATCTTAACAGTGTTTAAAATGTGAGGAATTAACATTCTTCTTTATATTGTTTATTTTCTCAGAGGAGCTGAAAGAGACCTATACTTGGGGCCTATACATGCAGGCTAAAAGGGCCATGTTCCCCCCGGCCTTGTGTTCTCCTGTATAGACAACGCAGGCCATTAACCTTGGGGTCTACCAATCCAGATGCTCATCTGGCAGTTCCGGATCTATCCTGTCCAAAGAGGCCTTAACCTGGGGCAAAAAGGCCTGGCGCTTGCTTCTGTGGCAACACCTGGCACACTGTATGACCATGCATGTCCCTTACTTGCCTCCACTGTCGCATCTTCTCAGAAGCCCCCATCGTGGCCTGTGATGTTGGATGGGGGAACCTGGCCATGTGTGTATAGCCAGCTGCCCCATTTCTGCCCTTAAGGGCCTCAGCAGGAGTCTTCTGAGAAGATGCAAGGATGGAAGCAGTAAGGGGCACACAGCAGCTCCATAGTGTAGTATAAACACCTGCCCATCACTGTATTGGCCTGGGGACTGACCTGGGTGAGAACCAGGAGCAGGATAGCATGGGCTTGGCTTGTGCTATCCTGCCTGTCTGCTTAGGCCCTTGAGTTTTCTGAAAGTGTTTTATCTTGCTTTTTCCCAAAGCCAAGCCTACTTAACATCAGCTGTAGACATTAAGGAGGCTTAATACCTTCAGATAATTTCAGGTCTGCTAGCATGGCCCCTTAAAATTGCATATCTGAAAGAACATCAATAATAAATTAGCTATGCTTTTTATTGACTTTGAAAAAGCCTTTGATAAAGTTAACTGGTTATTTTTATTTCAAGTTTTAGAGAAAGTTAAGGCAGGTACTAACTTTATCAAGTGGATTAAGGCAATATACTGTAGGCAAGAGGCATGTTTACTTGTTAATGGATAGAAAACTACCGTAAAAAGATTGATATCCAAAGTGGGACTAGACAGGGATGTCCTTTATCTCCCTTATTATTTTTTGATAGTGATAGAAATTCTCAATAATAATATTAGAGAAGACAACAGAATAAAAGGAGTCAAATGTAAAAGCCATGAGTTTAAACTGAAGGCGTATGCAGATGACTTGCTTATTACTTTATGTGACCCAAATGAAAGCTTAAAACAATTGCTAGATATGTTGGAGAAGTTCTGCCAAGTCTCTGGATTAAAGATCAATAAAAATAAAACTTCAGTTTTAACTTAGAATCTGTCTAAGGAGGAGAAACAAAATCTAATAGAAGTCTCCGGTTATCAGATCTGTAAAAAAATTAAATACCTTGGGATTGTGCTAACAACTAAGAATGTAATCTTGTTTAAGAACAATTACAAGAGGATAGCAAATGAATTTTAAAAAGACCTAAAGGTATGGAGCAAGTTAAACCTCTCGTGGTTAGGAAAAATTTCGGTCATCAAATTGAAGGTCTTACTGAAATTTATGTTTTTGTTTCAGAATATTCCTATTATTACTAACTTTAAACCTTTTAAATTGTGGCATAAAGAGCTCTCCAAATTTATTTGGAGTGGGAAAAGGCCGAGCGTAAGATATAAGCTGATGCAGGATAAGACCTCAAGAAGAGGCCTGGCTTTGCCAAATCTTCAGATCTATTACGCTGCTTGTTGTCTTGAATGGCTTATGGAATGGTGTTTGCTGAAAGATGAAAAAGTGCTTTCCCTGGAAGGGGTAGACTTAAGGTTTGGGTGGCATGGCTACCTGTTATATAAAAAATATAAAGTTCATAAGAACTTTATGAACCATTTTGTCAGGAGATCTCTATTGAATGTCTGGTTAAAATACAAAATGAGGCTATGCCTTGGAGGTCAAGATTGGGAAAAAATATGGTGAGATCTGGAAACCATTATATAAATACTTAAATAAGGAAAAAGTGAAGGATGACAATAATGGAACACAATTTGGGGATAAGAGCAGAAAGAGCTAATTTGGTTGAAACATATATTGGAAGCTGAGGAAAGTGGATTGAGTTTAATTTTAGAAAACTGATGTTATTTGAATGGTAAATCCATATAATAGTTAGAATATATTCTTAAGCTGGGGAAAAAAACAATCAAGGATGGCAGGATATAATTTAGAGATAATGACTTGGTTTAAGTTCAATAAGTTGTATTGGTGTATAGATGTAGATTGAAGTAGAATGAATGAAATCAGTTGTATGTTGTTGTAGTTTGTTATTTGTGTTAGAGGTTAGACATTAATGTTAGTGTGAATGTTGATGTATGTTGATGTATGTAATATGAATGTATTAAATTGTGTAGTTTTATTACATTAAATAAAATTATTTTAAAAATTGCATGTCTGAATCCAAAGATGCCATCAGTCATTCTGCTGATCTTCAAGAGGCCAATGTTTGATTCATCTGAATTCATTACATAACCCATATTTGTCTAAAGAGTCTGCCAAATTTGCTATTTTTATGTTGCTATTTTTATATTTTAATCAGTATTGTGGTCTAAATCCCTTAAAAAGTCCATCCAAGGTCACATTTTTGTTTTTGTTTTGTTTCTTTTGACACCATTTCAACAGGTTTGATTTGTTCCAAAAAGAATGTTACTGGAGAGAATGGTGTTTGCCTTAATTGGCAAGGTTTTATATACAGAGTCATTTCCAGGTCTGTCTGGCAAAAGATAGGACCCTTTGTGGCAACTAGCTCTCAGTGTGTTTCTGCTTTGGAAGGCTAGAAGACAATAAAACAACTTGTTATGTAAATATTCTTTGATGGACAACATAGGGTCCTAGTTGCTGCACATCTTCTTAGTTGGTAGTATCATTAAACCTCTTACTTAACTGGATTTTTGTAAGTCTTCCACACTTAATTTTTACTCTATTTGTATTGGTCAGTTATAGACATACCCTGCTGTATTCACCACTTTATATTTGGAAAGGCTGTCAAAGAAACTTACATATCAGTAAAAAAGGAAAGGAAAGACAGTCCCTCCCTTGGGCTTACTATCTAAAAGACATAACACAAAAGGATGAGGAAGGAAAAGGAAGGGGAAGGGAAAATTCAGTTCTAAGTTATAAATCTACTCAGCCTGGTGAAATAGCTTCTGGATGGCTGCTGGAAAGAAGTGAAGCCCAGTGGAGTAGGTTTCTTAAGAGACTGGTGATAGCTTTGGCCTCCTTCTCTTCTACACCTTGGAGGAATGATTTAACATGATCAAAGTTAATCATATTTTGCAAAAAAATCTTACAGCCTGCATTTCAACAGTGGCAAAGACAAAAGGCAAGAATGAAGCAATGCTATAAATCTAAGTTACATAATTACATAAACAGCATAAACGTTCTGTTGTTGCTAAGGTCTAATTAAACTCTGATATTACTGATTCTGCTTTTGACCCTCCAATTGTTGGACTGAAACTTCTGTGAGCTCTAGCAAGTATACTCAGTTGTGAAGAACGATGAGAGATTTAGCAGAACTGAAATTGGAGGGCTACAAGTTGTATGTAGGTATATCACATTGCAGAATTAATGTGATTTGACACCTCTTTAACTGCTATGACTTATCCTACACAATCCTGGGATTTGTAGTTTGATGAGGCACCAGAGCACTCTGACAGACCATGTGGAATACCTCACCAAACTACAAATCTCAGAATTCAGTAGGATAGGTCATGACAGCTAAAGTGGTGTCAAACTGTTTTAATTCTGCAGTGTGGCTACACCCTGTGCACACTTTTGCTAAGTAACTGTGGGTATCATCATAGATTGCAGTGGGAATTATCCAAGCTTAGGTTGCTTATCTTGAAAAACCTATCATATTCAATGCTATTTCTTACAAATTAAGTAACATGAATGTAGTAACTTTCAAATTATTTTCCTTTAAGGCCGCTCTTCCTTTTAGCATACCTTCTCCGCTAAAATCAATTGAAGCAAATCATTTGGTAATGTCTTGTATTGTTCCATTAACATTCCCAATGGCAATTTCTGCTCAGCAAGCTGATGAAATGAAATATTCTAAGTAAGTTGTGATGAAATGCTTAATTAAATACCATTTGATTAGTATCATATACCATTTGTTGAGAATTTTAAAATGTATTAGAAGACAAATGAGTTAGCATATTTGTATCAGTACAGGCTATGAGCTTGTACTAACAGTTTTGGACGATAACATCCAAAATCCACAAAACCTTTATGGGGCCAACTAAAATGCACAAAAACATGATGCAGGCTTTCTAAACACTGGCTTCTTCAAGATGCAAACATTTGAAACTCTGCTGACGTCAGGCAAAGGTGTGATTTTTAACAGCTCTGCCTGATGAAGAAGCCAATGGAGCTTTGAAAGCTTTCATCATGTATTTTATGGATTTTGGTGTGTCCCATAAAGTTATCACTTTTTTGTTGATTTTGGATGTTATTGTACCTTGCTATATCACCAACATGGCTTACCCTGAATATGTAATAGTTTTGGTTTCAGCATAAAAAAATGCAGCTAAAATTCTGATTAGAAAGACCAGTTTTCAGTTTTACTTGTAAGCCAATAGAAAATTAGCCAGCAGAGTATTAAGAAAAAAATTATTTGTGTTCTATTTAGTGCAGAATCTGTTGCAAGAGTATCTAATTTCACTTTTCGAAGAAGTGGACAGAAAATGTTCAGAGGTTTGTGAGAAAACATTGCTATACAAATTATATTCATTGTGGGTCCTTGTTTCATTTTTTTTTAAAAGGTCATTTATCTATAGAACATTCTTAAGGAGTTGTACATAGTTCTCGTCAAAATTGTCTTTATATATTGGTTTTTGGTACAGGAATCTGAATTACTAATTCAGTAGCTAATAATAGTTATTTTGTGTAAGAGAAACAAGAGATACATATTAGTAAAAAATTCTTCCTTGTTTTTGAAGATTAGTACCAATTCATTAAACTCATATTTTCTTAACAGAAAACCCTTTGGAATCTATCCTTTGCAAACTTGATCTGAAAACATATTTCATATCATTGTTTATTCCAAGGAAGACCAACTGTGCCAGAGGTTCAAGTTTACATCTTATTTTATGCACATTTTCCACACTAATCCTTTCGTGCTGATTTTAGGCTGTGCCTCAACTGTGATCTTTCTAATATATGCTCAGATGGACTGTAATAACAAGACATTGTGCATATATGTTACAAAGTAAACATACCTGATACTTAAAAACGAGTATATTTGATTTAGACAGCAGTATTTCATAAAAACAATGATTGTATTCTCTTCTTGCTCCATCCATAGTATTTTTATCCATTATTTTTGTTCTAGTAGTTTGCTTACATCTCATAGCAGTAATTGGCATGCTTCTTAATCCACTCTTTTGTTCTGTTCTAAGTATAGCAATGATGAGATTTCACTGCAAATAATTAAATAGATTGAAAGAAATGCAACCCCATTCCTAATTTGTGAGTGAGTCGCTATCTGACCCATAGGATTGTAAGAATACAATTACCATGTAGGCAGACCATACATCTACCACCCTGCCTGAAACAGTAAGTAGTCAGATACTACTAGCGATCTCACAACGTAAGGCATAGTGAGGACAGCCATCCATGCTTTGTGGTAGTACTATATGTTAATTAAGTTCTATACACTGAAATATATTCACTCTCCCTAGTTCCATATCTCATCCAGAGCAATGGTATTATCTTCCATGAGAGTATGTGTTGTTATAAAAATTCTGTTTGAATTAAGATATCTCTGATCCTTTGAGACTTTATGCTTTCACTGGTCCTTTTCAGATTTGTTTTGGGTTTTTGCATTTTAGATTTGGTGTTTGTTCATTACCTTCTCCAGAGTGATGATACCAAAAATACTGCTGCCCATTAACCAAATGATAGCTGAGAATGGGTGAGCATGTGCTCGTATGGCAATCACTCCTACTACAAACCGCTTTTTGTTCTGCAAATTATTGGGTGGAGAAGATCTTAAAACACTTGTGTTACTGGTATGCAATCCAAAGAAACAGAGAAGTGGTAAGATTCTCCTTAGCAAGGCAAAATGACACCCAGCTTACCACACGTACATACATTTGTAAGCTACTGTTTGATCAATGGCCAACTATAATCATGTATTAACTCCAGAGCTTGGCAATAACTGGATAATTACATTGTTACTAATTCATTTTGGATCTTCTTGGAGATGTGGTCAAACTCACTGCATCTCTTGATTAATGCTAAATTTAGTACTGTAATTTTTTTTTAGTGTGGTAGTTAATTTTAAAATATCAGGTGTGTATGTGTTTTAGAATGGGTGGATTTTCTTCTGCCAGATCCAGTAAGAGAAGAAAGCCAAATGAGAAGAAGGATTGAGAGTGGAAGAAATTACTCTGCTGGGGTCTGTAGTCCTATTGCATGGCTCTGTTGCTAGGCAGCATAACACAGCAAAAGCATAATTAGAAAGGAGGTAAAGAGCTGGGGCTGGGGAGCAATTGTAAAAGAATGTCATCAGTTAACTTCTGTTCTCTCTAGTCCCCCATTCTTCTTTTCTCCTACTTCTTCCAGAAGAGGTAGGACTACAGGCCCCAGCAGCCTTAAAATGCTAGAAGATGTATTTCAGCATTTGGAGGTCTGCACAGAGCCAGTATGGCTTAGTGGTTTGGGTGTTGGACTAACTTTGATTTGATTTCTCATTCAGCCATGAAACCTACTAGGTGATCTTAGACAAGTTACATGCTATTAGCCTCAGGGGAAACCTCCTTTGAGCAAATCTTGCCAAGAAAACCACATGATAGGTTCACTTTAGCCCGGGTCACCATTAGTCCGAAATGGCTTGAAGGCACAGAACAACAACAAAAATTGTCACCCCTACTTTAATATCACTTTAACAATGTTTAATAAACAATGTGTTAGAAAGGCAAGTGAATAGTATACATGTTGATGAGAGTGAATAGAAGTAGGGAAAAAAAAGAAGAAAGATTAATATAAAGGACAAGACTGAATTGGATCGATTGTAAGATGAAATAGCATACTTAAGAACAACTTTCCCCTTCCTTACTGTTTTTTTTATGAAAAGTACCAGACAACAACAATATTATGAGTTTTGTATTCCACCTAGGGTAAAATCCAGGTTGAAGGAAGACAACTTTCATATGAGATCAAGAGAAATTTTGAGCATAATAGCAACATGTGCCCCTCCATGTTTTTCCTTTTCAACATGTTTGACTATTGCTGTTGTAGGTAGTAAGTTAATTTCTCAATTTCTATCATTTAACATAATTAAATTTTAAACCTAATGTTTTGAGTTCTGTTCAACTCTATATAATGTAAATATAATAATGTGGTTTACCTATGTTTGATTGTTAAGCAAACCTACCCTTGTTAGATATTAGACATTACTTGATTTTGTATTGTTGTTCTCTGTCTGTGTGTAATGCTATCACCTAATATGTAGACATTGGGATGAAGCAGACTGCCGACACTGAAAGCAGGCTGCCACTGTGGTCCCAAACAGGATGCCAGTAGGAGTAGCTTTTTGTGGCTCCTTTTTGTGCCGGCTTTTCCTGGCTCTCACACTCTCCACCCAGCTTCCAGCCACTGTGGGATGAGCGTCATCTGCACAGCCCACCCCTGAAGCGATCATTAGCTGCTCTTTCTTGCCTGTCTGTTTTGAGCCATTGGAAACTTTTTTGAGAGCATTTACAAGGATATTCTAACTTGAATTTTATTCTAATACATCCATATTTATGGCACCAAAGAAGGGAATCATAGCATAATCCTGATTTCTAATACATTGGCCCTTCATAGCCACCAATTCTTTTTCCACAGTTTCAAGCATCCATGGGTTGCAAATCTCGATTTTGCTGTTTTATATAAGAGACACCATTTTCCTATGCCATTGTATATGATGGGATTTGGGCATTCACATATCTTGGTATCCATGTGGGGTCCTGGAACAAAATCCCAGTGGATACCAAGAGCCCACTGTACATTGCATACTTGTTGACTTTTTAATGTTTTTATTTAGGCTAATTAAAATTAGAGTAATGATTATTCAATTTACTTTGCAGACTATTTGAATGTATGTAGGCAAATGCCTGTTATAGAAGCATAATTTAATTTGAAAAATATAGATTTATTTAGTTTTTCCCAAGCAAGAATCTTTTTGAATACATAATTTGTTTCAAGTGAAATCTTATCCTCAGGTTGGCTAAAATTTAGTTACGTTCTTAGATCTATTTATTGATGTGCTGATTCACACTTAATTTGGCAGAAATCCAGAAAGCACTTTACTGTGAATAGCCTTACTGAAAGTGATGTTATTGTCTGTGACCAAGTGATTTCAGATGTGAATCTCTTGGTCATCATCCAGTAAAGCAATTTATATGACCAGATGGGATTTAGTATGTTCTCCTGTTTTGTTTTTGTTTTTAGCTCAGCAGTATCTGTTCATTCCTGCTGTTTTATCTTTCAACAAATGTTAGTAAAGATTTAAACATGGCATGTGGTATGACAGGCTAGTGGAAGAAAAGAACTTTTGAATTGAAGAATTAAAATCACTTGGTCTATTGTCTAAAAGTCAATTTATTTGTTTGTTTCATGCATATACTGCCTTTCTCCTAGAAAGGGACCCAAGGCAGCTCACAGATAAAATCAGTTAAAAACTTCACAATACAGAAAAAGCCTTCTCATCACTGTTATTCTATACAAACTAAGCACAGGTCCAAGTGTCAGAATTTGATAGTCACACTGGTTATATCCATGCGCTTTTCATGTGTTTGTGACACAGTGCTTTAAAGTAGCACCTGTAGAATCAAACTATCTATCTTTGTTTCTGAAAATTCCCATATGTTTCCCAAATGAGACAAAAGAACTTGGGAAGCAGATTTTAGTTTGGACTTCAGCAGTGGGGAAGGGGTTAAAACCCATTTCTGCCAGTATGATCACAGTGTGGTTTGGGACGTGACATGCATGGTTGTACAGAAATCTGATGAGACTAGAGATTCAGTCAGTTGGACTACCAGTGTCTCATCGAATTAGTCCTAAAATGTCTGGAATTTTTTTTAAAAAACTACATAAAGATAAGGTCTTTATTTTATTTTGGATGTTGGAAATATTTATTAAATATGTCACATAGTGAACAATTACCAAAATATTCATTTCCTTTGTAGTTCATCTTGTTCTAGTACCTAAAAAGAACAGGCCGTACTGTTTAGTTTAAATTCTGTCAGTTAAATTTAGCAATAGTATGTTCTGCTGACTAGAAATTAGTGTTTTGAAAACTAACTAAAAATAGATTAGATCTCAAAAGATTGCATGGTCCAGACAACTCAAAAGGTTGATACTGTGTGCATATAATTCAAAGCATATTTTGTGTATGATCTCCCTGGAAGTTTTGTTTTGTTCATGTACAAGAGCAGAGATACCTGCTGATGATAATATGAGTTACACTATATATTAGCCACAGACCAATTTTCTGTCTTGCAGAAGCACACACACCCTTATTATTCATAAGATCATGGAATCATGCATAGCTATAGGCTTATACATTTTAATGGTCTCTGCTGGCCAGCGGTTCTATATAGTTTCCTGTGCATGGCAAAAAAGAAAGAAGAAGAAGCAACAATGTCTCTTGTTATCATCATGCTCTATTTCAAAGGAACTCAACAATCTAGGCTTTCTTAAATCATCCCCTGGTGTTCAGAGATAGGAAGATTTGTTTAGTGGGAGAGTTCCTGCTTGTAGCATTGTGTTGCACTTTGGAAGCACCTGAAATAGCTCTGCAGTATGGGATCTGGAAGAGCTTGAAGACATTGCATCTATGAAGAACAATGTAATGCAGGAATACACTTTGGTGCAATTCAGAACCATAATTTTTGTACAGTTTCCTGAAGTAATAATGCCATATCTGATAAAGTGGAACTAAGTGTCTAACTACTACTTTGCAACATAAATGGATGTATGGAGCAAGTTTATTTATTAAATATTTTTACACTGGTTTTCTGCATAATATACTAATACTGTAAATTCACATTTTTGCAACGGCAGTATATCCTTCATGGAGCATCAGTGTTTCCTTGTCACAAAAGAAAGGAATCTATTACAACCAGATTTCAGTAAGCCATTGTTTACTGTTTACAGGTTCAGCTATGCATGGCTTTTAACATTGTATATAATATTGTGGTAAATCAGAGAAGGTTCTTTAACTGTACTCATGCATATCTCTTTAATATCTTGTATTTTGTGAGCTACCTTGGGTCCCACTCCAAGAGAAAGGCAGCATAGAAATAAAATAAAACAACTAAATATTTGGTCTGCACTTTGCTGCTGCTTTGCTTTGCTGATTCATGGTACCATGTGATCTCAGCCTTTGTGCCAGATATTAAGAGGATAAGTGGCTGGAACAATCTCTGTGATTTGTCTGTGGACAGAAGATTTTGTTTGTTTTGGATCCAAGAATCAATCGCTTGACTAACCTGCTTTGTATTCTGATATTTCCAAACTGATAGTTTGCTTCATACTCCAGCGTTCTTGCATTTATGATACCAGTCATATTCATCAGTATTATTAATTAATTAATCTATTTACGTTTCACCATATCTCTGGAGAGATCAGAATGGGGCACAGGCAATTAAAACAGTTCAAAAAAAATCACCATAAATAAACAGAATGAAGCAAGACAAAAAAAAAAAAAAAAAGGAAACGTAATCCAGCAAAATAAAGTGGTTTTTCTGTGCTGCAGATAGTAATTTTCTTCTTGTCCTCAAGGGCAGCCCTACTTGAAGCTCATTGCAATACTCTGTCTAGATGGCAAGTTATCAGGTTATGAACTACTATGTCCAATTTATCTCAGTTTATCTCTGTGCATTGCTGATGAATCCAATGAAACTTGCCAAAGGCAGTAGAGGCCACTTGATGATCAAATTACAAGAATGAATAAAAACCACTCTTAAGCTGTGCACCTGCTCCTTGAAAAGGAGGGAATCCTATCTGTGGTATGTTGCTTACCTAAACTCCAGATCTAGAGAAGTTCCATAAATTTCCATATTACTGGGATTCATTTTTAGTATATTGTTCTCCATCCAGCCCATCATAGTAGCCATATTGTCCATAGCTGCATAGCCTCAACTGTCTCATGACGAACAAAAATAGATATGGTACCCAATGCCAAAACCAACTGATAACAGTTAACTGAATTAATTGTAGGCCATTCTTCAACCTTGTCCAGTTACTTCATAGATAGGTTAAACAACATGGAGGACAGAAAAGAGTCCTGTGATGCCCAACAGCTTAAAAGCCTTGGGACTGAACAGGTATCTTCCAATGCCACTCTAACTCGTCTTGCACATGGAAGTGAAAGCTCTGTTAACACTGTATTTCTACCCCATCCTGGAGGCACAACCCAGTAAGATACCATATTCAACACTGAGAAATCCAGAAACAGCAATAGGATGTAACTTGCCATATCTTTTCTCTATAGCCAGTCATCTGTTAGGGGTCCAAATAAATTATTTTCTTCAAAAATAAACATCATGCAACTAAGCACTTTGTTCCCAAAAGGAATACCATATATACTCATAAATCAAGAAATTTATGCCCAAAAATTGATCCTAAAATTCTGGGTCGATTTATAAACAGGTCAATACAGTAATAGTGCTTAGAAAGGTCCTGAAAGAAGTACCACCCCTGTGTCCCAGCAGTGATTTCAGAAAGAGCTGCCGGCAGGGAGTTTGTGTGTGTGTGAAAGAGATGAATCCTTTCCTGATCCGATGTTGAAGACTTCCCTCCTCGTCAAACCTCACATTTAAATCCAGTTCCTTTCCAATCTGATGTTAAAGACTTCTCTCCCCACCAAACCCCACATTTAAATCTAGTTCTTTTCCAATCCACTGTTAAAGACTTCTCACCAAATCCCACATTTAAATCCACTTCCTTTCCAGTCTGGTATTAAAGACTTCCCTCCCCACGAAACCCTACATTTAAATCTGCTTTCTTTGCAATTTGATGTTAAAGACTTCCCTCACCACCAAACCTCACATTTAAATCCACTTCCTTTCCAATCTAGTGTTAAAGATTTCTCTCCCCACCAAACCCCACATTTAAATCCATTTCCTTTCCAATCTGGTATTAAAGATTTCTCTGCCCACCAAACCCCACATCTAAATCCACTTTCCAATCTGGTGTTAAGGACTTCTCTCTCCACCAAGCCCTGCATTTAAATCCACTTCTTTCCATTCCCTGCCCATGTTAAAACCATCTCCTCCAGCACCAGGGAAGGTGGTGTTAAGTGGTCAGGAGAGGTCTGGAGAAGGAGAAGGAGGGATGGAAGTGGTGTTTCCCCCTTTAGATCCTTTGTTATAGCCCTCTAATTTTTTTTCTTTGAGTTATCCATGAGTCATATCAAAATCCATGATTTTGACCCTAAAACCTTATCTCGACATATACATGAGGTCAACTTGTACATGAGTATATACGATACGTGCAATAGTGTGATAGTTTTCACACACCTCCCCAGGGGGATTCTTTTTAGTAGAAGGCACCCCCCACGGCTTTTTCAGAGTGGTACCCTTGACATTACAAAGCATTTATTTCTGGATCCAGTTCTGTTAGATCTTATGAGTCAGAATGGCAAAGTGTTGAGTTTATATGTCAGGAGTCAAACTGCTTCAGATCAAGCTATTGACCCCACAGTTCTAGAATTGATAATACTCTGGGCCAAGACATTGCCATAACTGCGAAATCAGGTCCTGAGCAAATTTGATTTATATTGTTGTACTAAATTAACAACAGCAAAACTTTATTTATAGTGGATTGGACTACCAATGGGCGGTATAAAAATAAAATGTATTATTATTATTATTACTTCCTCTAAATATACTGTATATTCCCTTTTTCCTGTCTTATAGCTAACAAAGATTGTTTAAACTTAACTTTTACTGTATATTTTTAGTTATTCATGATACACTGAGAAGAAATATGCAAGCAAAACTCATGAATCTAAAACAATTTATATATAATCTGATGAATGTTCAGAAACTATTTTGATCTATGCTAATTTTGGTTTTATGTACCTTTGCTAGAATCAGCTGTTTATTCCAAGTCAAAGTTCACACTGAAATATAATCTTTCTCTATGACAGCTGGATTTTGTATGGCTAACCTTGATAACCTTGAGAGTTTCTTTTTGAACAAGGTTGTTACCAGTTCTGGTGATAACATGATGTTATTTTTTGATATTGACACTCAAGTAAGAAGTGCTGTTTAATTTTCATTGACTAATGCAGAATTTTGGGTGCTGTGTTCTGCATAATCTTGTTTTGATTAAATTTAAATAACATTTGTTAAGACCGAGAGACTAGCAGATGATTTGAAATAAACATGCATAAAGGATCCAAACTACATGAATGTTTTTTTTCCACACTTTGACCAGCTATGGATTATTGCTCAATTAACTACCAAAGGCCAAATGCACATGAAAGAACTGCCAGGTTAAAATCTTCTATGATTTATTTTCTTTTTCCAGCACCAATGAGCTACATTTTTCCCTTTCTAAGGCTGGCTTGTTTTGTATTGGTGTGGAGATGCTAAGTTTCTGGACATGAACAGCTAGATATATTGGCTCATGCTTTTCAAACTGAGCTTTACAGAAAACGACTTGCAAGCTCTTTTACTGGATAAGCACAATTACTCTTTCTATTCTATGTGGTGGTGTAGTTAAAGAGCCAGACTAGGGGAGTTTAAATCCCATTCAGTCATGATAGTAGTCTAGCTGAGTGACCTTGGAACAGTTACTCTCTCTGCACCTAACTTATTTTAAAGTTGCTATGAGAATATAATTCAATGCGGGGTGTTTTTTTTTTGCAGTCCCTCCTCTGCGTAAGTATAGGATGTAATGCCTTTAGTGCAAAGAGAAATGCTTAAGATACTGGGGTTGTCACTCAAAAATCCATGGGAGTACAAAATGGTTTGCAGTACTGGCCAGTGCTCAAATGGCCTATTGACATTCTTTGCACTCCTGTCACTGTTGCTATCTGGTCCATCTACAAAAAGGAAGGGCAAATAATAAAAGCCAGATCAGGAGATGCCACTGGTGAAAATCAGCTCTTGATAGAATAATCCTACAGGTGGCATTTAATAGAGCTAGTTTCAAAGGCCTTTGTCTTTATGTTTCAGTATTTTTGGTCATCCTATTCTATTTTATCACAGAGTTGTAAGGGAATGAAGCACAGGATTAGGCTGGTGTCCAAAATCTTAGTAGTGAGGGAAAACGTACTTTCCACCCACATCTTGACCTTTCTTTCAAAAAGCTAATAAAAGGATTTACAGCTGCTTTGGTATGTTATCTTCATAAAACAGAATGAATAATGTTAAAGCCCACCCTGTAAAGATGACTGAGTGGAAGACTGCTAGGTGTTTTGTTGTTTCAGTGGCGTTAACAGATAGCTAAATCACAATGTTCTAAACTTGGAAACTTGAGAACATGTACTGATTTTTGTCTATTATAACAGGATTAGCTGAGTTTCATGTTTATACGGGCATGAGTTACCATTTTGGGGAAATGTTGGAGGGTACTTTTGTGTCAAAAACGATGACTGCTTGCTTTTATGCCAACAAAGCAGACATAAAGGAACTAATATACAGTTAGCTGCTTTGAAACTGTTTTAATCCCTATCTAGTAACTGTACAAGAACAGAATGCTGCTGTCCTCCATATGCCCTTTTTAGAAAAGAAAAGTAGGCAACCTTTTTGAGCCAGGGGCCGGGTTGCTGTCCCTCAGACAATGGGGGGGGGGCAAAGCACAAAAATAAAAAATAAAAAATATGCATGCACACTCTCTCAGCCCCAGAAAAGCCATGGCAAAACCCCTGTGGAGATTTTGCCAAGAAAACCCCAAGAACGAGTAATAACAACAATAATCAATATCATCATGGTGGGCGGCGGCAGCTGCAGGACCGGCCTGGGGCCAGTCCAAAGGCCTCAGGGGGGTGCATCCGGCCCCCCGGGCCTTAGGTTGCCTACCCCTGGTACACAGTATCCATAGAACTCTTCTCCAGCCTCACATTTCAAATGAATTTATTTTCTTGCTATCAGCTTTCTTCACTGTCCATCTTTGCCAAGCAAACATACAAATACAATAGCATGGACAATTCTAAATTTAGCATTCAGTTATATATCTTTACACTTCACTATCTAGTCCCTTAGCTGCCTTTCCAAGTCCTAGTTGTTTTCTTATTTCTTGACTGCAGTCTTCATTCTGATTAATGAGTAAGCCAAGGTATGGAAAATTTGGAACTATTTCAGTGTCTTCATTGTTTACTTTAAAGTTATGTAAATCATCTGTGGTCACTAATTTTATTTTCTTGGTATCTAGCTGTAAACCTTTCTTTGTACTTTCTTTCTTGACTTTCTTCAATAATCCTTCCAAGTTTTTTTTTATTTTCTTCTAGTAATATGGTGTCATCTGCATAGCTTAATTTGTTGTTCCTTCCCCCAATTTTCATGCCTTCTTCCTCCTAGTCCAATCCTGCTTTACATATATGTGTTCAGCATACAAATTACACAGATAGGGTGATAAAATGCAGCCTTGACTGGCCACCTTCCAATTGAAACCATTCCGTTTCTCTGTATTCTGTTCTGGTGGTAGCCTTTTGTCCTTATTATAGGTTACGCATTAAGACAATCAAATGTTTTGGCACACCTATTTCTTTAAGAGAGATCCAAAATTTTTAATGACCTACAATTAAATGTTTTCTATAATCTATAAAGCGTGGACTATTCTGCCCCTCCCCTCCAAATTCTTTGGTGCGCTCCATTATCCAATGGATGCTTGCAGTATGATCCCTGGTGCCTCTTTCTTTCCTGAACCTAGTTTGAACATCTGGCATTTCTCAGTCCATATATGGTAAAAGTCTTTGTTATAGAAATGTTAGCATCACTTTGCTTGCACAGGAGATTAATGAAATAGTTGTTTGGTTAGGAAGCCACTTTCTAAAACTGTAGGTTCATTTGTGAATAATTCTTTGTTACCTATTGTGGAGTTTTCTTGGCAAGATTTGTTCAGGAGGGATTTGCCTTTGCCTTACTCTGAGGCTGACAGAGTATAACTTCCCCCAGTGGACTTACATGGCTGAGCCAGGGATTCAGACCCTTGTTTCCAGTGTTGTAGTCCAGTGCTCAAACCACTACACCACTCTGGCTCTAGCCAGAAGTGAGTATAGGAAATGAAATATGTTTATCTTGGTGCACATGTTCTTTTAAAATATATGTCTGGTTTTTATTCCCATGGAACGAATTATGAATCCTGTTTATGTTCATTGTCTAAATTGCTGTGTGTTTATCAGGCAAAATGCTACATTTCAACAAATACATGAACTTCAAGTGAGTTCTGTGTTTTGCAACAAGTTTATACGCACTAGCTGAACACCACCAAACATGGTATAAAGATTAGTTTTACAGCCAGCTAGTTATGGAAAAGAGAAAGTCTACAGAGGTTACTCTGTGGTACTTTCCTTGTTTACTACAATTGCTGCTGCCATTGTTTTTAGCCAATTCAAATTGCATTTTATTGGATTTGTATTTTAATTTATTAAAGACAAATTTTTAAAATGCACATGTTGTCTCAGTTGTCTCGGTAGCGAATGTGCGATTAAACTAGCACATCCTGAAAGTTCAATTCCTCCCCCCCCCTTTTTTTTTAAAAAAAAATCACAATGTTTTCACAGTGGCTAGCCTGGCAGAATCCAAAAAATCCATTCTATCTGTGCTGGGAAATTATTGTACAAACCTTTCTCCAGTATTGCATTGTCAGTGCTATATGAAACATATGTTTCAGTAAAAAGGGATATAATTTTATGAAAAACACATGCTTTGCATGTAGAATTTCCTAGGTTGACAGATATACGTAGTTAAAAGGATCTTAGGTGGCAGGTAATAAAATCCCTGCCTAAGACCACGTGCAAGGTTGGTCAGGTAATACTAGACTAGAGGGACCTGTGGTCTGACTCAGTGCTAGGCAATTTCATATTTTCATATATGCTTATGCCATAATGCAGCAGTGGGTAGTTAAGAGTCCAGAGACCACATCTGCCCCCTTTTCAAGACCCCCATGGATATTTTCACTAAACTTATAAATGAGCAGACTGACATTTCCAATGTTTTATTTTCAGGGTTGGAGGCTATTTTAGGCCCCCAAAATGTCAGGATTGGTACAATAGCTTTAAAACAGATATCCTGGAGGCTTTCTTTGTAGGAGTGGGGGAGTCAGGAGGCCTAGGGATTATTCCTGGGGTCTTTGCAGGGTGCATATGACCTGTAAGCCAGCTATCATGCCTGCTGTACAGCATGAGTATGAGAAAAATGAAATAAAGATTTACCTTTTTAAAAGTCACAATTTTAAATTTGGAAACATTGCTTATCTGTTCACCTGTGCTATTCATGAAATCTTGCTTGCTACAACAAAATGTCTAGATATAAACAGTCATTTTTTTGAGCACATAAAGTGTTCTAAATATTTTGTTACAGTACTTTCTGTTTATAATTTTTGATGACGGTAGTAGCAGTGGTGGTGATGATTATGATGATGATGGATATATTCTTCTTCATCCAATTTGACAGAGTACAACATAAGGGTAAATATTAAACAGTTACAAACCAGCACATAAAATCCTTAAAAGGAGTCTAAGATTTCCACAGATTAAAATTCCTTAGTAGATAAGCATGTCTCATGCTTGGTGCCAAAAGGATTGCACTCAGTACTTAGTTTCTATGTATTTTATGTCACATTTTCTTTTCATTTTGGGAACAGTGGAATGAGTTGCGGCCAGTGATTTCCACTAATAACAGCTACAGCCCAAAGCATGCGGTTCTTTGCTACAGAGTGCTTTCTCTCCCTCTCAAGAACATGATTTAAGTGAGCATACAGTGATTCAGCAATAAGGACAAGGCAGAAAAGGCCTGCTATGCAAGCGCAACTCTGCCTGTGTATCTTTGAATCCAAGCCACTATTTGTTGTTCTGGAGTTACAAAACAGAGCTTAAAAGTAGGAATAGTTTTTGATATGCTAATGTACAATAACTGGTTCTTGTTATTGTAGTGTGCCTTCAGGTTGTTTCCAACTTATGATGACCTTAAGGTGAACATATCACAGGGTTTTCTGTGGCTGAATATGTGACTCTCCCAAGATCACTCAATGTGTTTCCATGGCTCTGCCGGGAATTGAACCCTGGTCTCCAGGGTCATAGTTCAAACTACTAAACCATGCTGACTAGAAGTTATAGCGCTATCTCCTATAGCAGAGCTACCACCAAATTTCTTGCTCCGCTTACACTATTTATATCCAGGATTCCTGCTTATTTCCCTCAGTTCCTTTTAGCCTGCCATGTTAGCAGCATTGAGAAACTTTCGCTTGTGTTTTGTCAACTTTCAGTTTTGACATACAACTCATTCTTTGACTTCTTTTGGCTTTTCTACTCTGATCTGTGAGGTTTCATTTGGTTTTGACTTCGGCTTTCCAAGACTATTCTTTGCAAGTCTTTCTGGTAGGTTGTTCTTGATTGGATAAAGCTTCCTTATCATATTTTAAGAGATGTAGTGAGAGTGAGGCAAAATTTCCAGGCCACAACAGCCATTTCTGATGCCTTTTATGTCTTGGAGAGGGCCATAATGTGAGCAAATACAGGTGGCCCTCCACATTTGTGGCTTTGACTTTTGTGGATTTGATTATTTGCTTTGATTAATATGTTCTTTCTAGGAATCTCTAGGACGGTCCTCCAGTGCAATTCTGCTGGAGGTTGACCATAGAGTTGTACTGGAGAACCTAGAAGTTCCTAGAGAAAACACTTCTCTAGGCATTTGTAGGTCATCCAGCAAGATTCTATGATCAACTTCTAGCAGATGTTGACCATAGAGTTGCACTGGAGGATGTGGCGATTTCTAGAGAGGTGTTCTCTCAGGTAAAAAGAATAGGTTTTTTTAAAAAAATTGTGTTTTTTCCACATTCATGGGGGTCCTTCACCCCTAACCCCAGTGAATGTGGAGGGACCACTGTATATGTTATAGATTCAGTCTCATGGTTAATACATAATAATAATAATAATAATAATAATAATAATAATAATAA
>CM034708.1:26507508-26524699 GCA_020142125.1 Phrynosoma platyrhinos
AATGAAAGAGGTGTGCATAGGAAGTTTGCTAGGAGCCACAGGAGAAGGGGCCATTCTGGCACTAGTCAGTGCTCTTTCTCCTTTCTCTAATAGGAGACTCCATTGGATCCACATTTAATCCATCAAAGAAAGGTTTCTTTCTGTTCATCAGCCTTAACTTTGGAAACCACCCAAAAATTAAATAATTCAATAAAAATTTTCATTGGATTATTCTGCAGTTTTGGAAATATTTGTCACTCTTTAATATTTATAGGTTTTTTCACTGTATTCTTAACTATTCACATCCTTACACATGAATAAATTTATAAGAGTGTAAACTGTGATGCCTGAAGACATGTCCATTCTATAAATTTCTGTTTTTCACTGTTTTCCCTTAATTGTCTCCTAAGACTTTTTTGCAATTATTATATATTGTGGACCTTTTCTTTTACTTTACTTTCTACCAGATGTATCAAATATAAATCAAAATATTTTAATTAAAAAGGGAAATATTAGGAAAACTATCTTGCAGTAAATCATTGTAAATATATATTCCTTGTTATCACCCATAGGAAAAATGTCCAGTGATCGTGCTTTGAGGAAACAACAACAACTCAACAATTTGGTGGCTTTAGTGATAAAATTGGCTAAGCCTGGACACGTGATTGTTGATTTTTGCAGTGGAGGGGTAATATATATTTTCTTTTAAATGTTGCTTTTTAGAAGTTGTTTTTCATTTTTACATGTCCAACAGCACATGGCAACATGTAGGATAGAGGCAAGCACTCTTAAATTTTAATCTGCTTTCAGAATTTCTGTCAATATTCTGTTGAATAGTTTGTTGTAAAATCGAGTAGCTGTGTGGAGATTAAGACTTACATCTGTATTTTCTTCTGGTTTGAACAGGGCCATGTTGGAATTGTTCTTGCTCACATACTGCCATCATGCCAGGTAAATTGTTAACAACATACAAATACAAACATTTCCTTTTCAAAATCAATGTAATTAATGTAAGTTATGTTAGTGTAATAGAACATAGTGACATTTCCTCTCCTGCTTTTTAATGAGGACTAATGGGAGAGGATAAAGTTGTTGATCTTTGTCAAGATGTAAGTCTTTCCATTATTGATTTCCTACCTTTCTCCTCATAATGTAAACACTGAACCCAAATTGACATGAATATTGCTTTGGTTGATGAAAAAGATTCATGGCATTACATTGTGGGGTAAGTGAGTATATCTCTATCCACACAAAGACCATATTTGTATGATTGTATCTCACCTTCAGTTGTGGCCAATACTGTGTAGTGCCCAGTTAAAGTTTGTGTGCCAATTGTAGCTTGATGAGACAACTAGATATCTTGTCTGACTATGGGGTATTTGGATTGGATCAATATTTTATGTGAGACTATTTCTTTAAAATGTTTGGAAGCATCTTGTGGTCCATAATGCTGCAAACATTCTGGTGCCTATGGGTTTATTTCTGGGCACAATTCAAAGTGCAGATTATGACCTGTTAAGCCTTACAAGATTTAATACCAGGCTCTCTCAGTAATCTGCCCATTTTAAGATCTTTGGACAGATTCTTTTCTTGTTTCTGCAAGATTGGAGGCACATTTGATGTGCATGTGAGATGGTGCTTTCTAGATAGTCTTTTCCCAGACTCTAGTCCTTGTACTTTTACTGGCATAATATATTGAGATATTAATGTCCAGGTCAAGACTACATGCATAGGACAGGGGTGGGAATTGTGTAGTCCTCCACACACACTTCTGGCATTCCTCACTATTGGCTGTACTGGACAGGGATGCTGGGAATTACAGTTCAACAACAACTAGAGGGTCACATTATTTCTAAATGTGGCTTAAGAGGTCAAATAGTGAGGTATGGTTGTTTTGTTTTGATAGGAAAGACATATCTCAGCTAGGTAACCTACCTACTGATATTTTAAGAATTCAGTACAAGGCTTGCATGAACCAAATGTAAATTATTGCTGGCTAGCATCTAAACACTTGTATTACCCCTTTTTGTGACTCAGTAACAGAAAAAGCCATGGCTATTTTTAAAGATGAGCAATCCTGTCACAATTCATTTTCAAAAAACTTAATTTAAAATCTCCTAATCAGAACCCTAGAAATCTCCTAATCAGAAGATCAGATTGGCAAATCTTGCTTTTTTTAAATCTTCTCCTTGAATGCAGAGACTTTAAGAATAATTTGATATCATTACTGGCTCATAAACAACAATAGTAGGAGTTTTCTGCTTCTCTGAGGAGCATCACATATCTGTATTAAGTTTTAGGGAGACTTTCTGTAGGAAATTTGAGTCAGTCATGTTCAGGTCTACAAGTGAACTTGAAGAAGTTGACTGTGTTCCAGATGCTTGAAAATGAACCAAAGAGATCTGTTCTCAGATTCCACTGGGAACTACATTATGCGCAGTACTTCAAAATTGTGTTAATCAAGCCTGATTGTCATAAATGTGCTTGATGAAATTTGATGTGAGAGACACTTTATGTGATGATAAGCCATTTCTTGCTTCTGTAAGACCTAAGTGGATACATGCAAAATGGTTAGCATGTTCTTTGAGCCCATCTTGTGCAAGTAAAATAAATATACAATCAATAAATATATATGCAATCCTGTATTGTGCTTCACAGTAGCAGTTACATCTGAAGTTGGATGCTAAGTACAGAGAACTACCTTAAGGAGATACCTTATCCTTCTGCAATGACATTAGGAATGAGTCTCTTCCTCTTTGCTCTGGGACAGAAGTAGTCATGGATATATTGCTTAATCAGTGTCAGGCTACATGCCCCTATGATAGCAAGATTTTTTTGTTTTGTTTTGTTTTCTTGAGGACAGAGGGGAGCAGAAATGACTGGAGATACCTGCAGTGCCTTACTGTAAGTTTGGACAGTTTAAAGAGCAATCTCATGCTAATATATTATTTCATGGGGAAACAGTGAAACTTGAGACCACTGGATAGATCTGTTTCACACCAGCAGGCATGCACAAAATCAGGTGTTATCTCTTTTGGCTCAAAAATAAGATTAGACAGAATTTAAATGTAAGTTCTGTTTGAAAACAAAATACGGTATATTTATTTTTCTCTTATGATGTGAAGATTTTAAATTTTTAATCCAAAAACTTTGATCACACCTAACAACTATTTTACTGTAGGTTATATTGGTGGAAAATAAAGAATTGTCACTGATCCGTGCTAAAGAAAGGAGTGATGAACTAGGATTAAACAATGTTTGGTTCCTCCAAGCAAATATGGACTATTTTAAAGGAGTCTTTAATATTGGGGTAAGTAATCTTGAAATTATAAATTCAGGGTTTTTTTTAAAAGGAAACATTGGATCAGATTTAGACACATACAGTTGAACTGATGGACACAGACAAACAGACTTCCCACAAGAGCATGTCCACCCCCTTCATAATCTTGCTTCATAATCAACGTCTGTACTAACCATGTACTGATAACAACATAGAAACTGGTTCAGTTTTCCGCTGCTCATAATGTGTAATTGTGGCACCAAAAATCTCTATGCCACCAATGCCTGGAAGATCATAATCATTCCATCAGCCTGAGGAGGACAAGCCTTCTCTGAAGCATCAGCTTTCAGATGACGCTTATGAATCTCCTAAAAGAAAAAGAATACTGAGAAACAACTGAAATTTCCTTTGACCAGATTGCATCTTCAGTTCAGTTGGCCCCTTCAATTGTTGAGTGTCTGCTCTATTCTCTTATTCCAATATTGGAAGAGCTTACTATGGATGCACAGGCACCCCTCCTTGAATGAAGAGTTATGTGTGGGTTCCTGCTCCAAAGAGGAGATTGTAGACAAGTCCTCCTCTCAGTTGGGTCTGTCCCCTTCAGCACAGCACCTAGAGTACCAGGGTACCTTGATGGATACCTACAGGAGAGTTATCTCTCCATTTTATCAGTATTGAAAACCAACATGTTTTTGGTTGGTGTCACTTTAGCACATAGCACTTTTATCCCAATGAAGAATTGTCTTACTCCACCTTCATGCAGAATCCTACCAGTTCCTTGGAAGTAACTTTATACTCTTTGGAAGTGCACAAGACACTAGCACTTTATGTCAAGTACACCAAGTCGTTTAGAAGTTCACATAGCTTTTTCTCATCTGTGGAGGGGTCAGAAAGAGCAACATGGTTTCTTCACAACATTTCTTAATGTGGATTGTGGAAACAATCTTGCTGGCTATAAGGTGGCCAAACTGCCTTCCCCAAAAGATTTGCAGGTCCACTCCATTGGCAGCATCCACAGTCTTCATTGAGGAACTTCATTTCCAGACTTGTGTCTGGAACTATATTACCCGCTATAGAATGAATGCCCAGGGCGTGTGCTAAGCATCCTTTGAAATGAGTGTCCTTTTTTCAGTACTGACTTGACTTCACTTGGGCTTTGTCTGGCTCACAAAGGACACAAAGAACAGTCAGCTTACTTCTAACTGGTTCTTCAGGTAGTCATCTGTGAACTCATGAAACCCACCCTTCTCCCCTCTTTTTCTGCTCTGCCCTGTTGCCTTGGTGGTAGACTAAAAACTGAGCACAGTAGTTAGGTGTGTCTGTAGGAGAGGAGGTATGGTGGGGAACCTGTCAAAAAGCTACTTAGTTCAAGAATGTTTCAGCCAAGGCACTGCACAAATGCCACATCCATTTGTGTAAGGCAGTGCTTCTCCATTATTTTCTGTCACGCCCCCCCTAGGAAAGAAGAAAACATTTTGTGCCCCCCCCCGGCGTGACTGTAAATAGTCACATGGGTGGGTTTGACCAATCAGGATAGAGCACGTCGGGCTGCTACTGGGGCTGCACTGGGACAATCTTCCTCTCTCCAGCCGTAACGGGCCCCCCTTTATGGAGCCTCGCGCGCCCCACTATTTGAGAACCGCTGGTGTAAGGTCACAAATGACTATTTGAGGAACCACAGTCACAAGTAAGCAATCTGTCCTTACTTTTCCATAAAACTTATTATTTTTAGGCTGTATAAACTTGTATTAATAAGAAATTAGGGGTTTTGAGCCAATGTTACATTTCCCACTCCTCAGCATCTTGCTCAGTATACAAAATAATTAACTGAGGCCTCAAACTGATGGCCCAGAAGGGCCACCATCAGGCTGATCTGGGGGTGGGGTGTGCACATGACACATGTACCCAGATCACGCAGCAGCTGCATGGAGGCCATGCTGGGGCCGCCTAATGCGGCCCAAACCCAGTTGCAAAATGAGCAGTTTCTTACTGCTTTTTTTGCAGCCCATTTGGGACCACAGCAGTGGCTGCCCCAGGGACCACGGAGTCTGGTTGCCATGGTCCTGTGGCAATCAGGGCAGGAGCAGCCTCTGGCCTCCACCCCTGCTTCACCCCACAGTTCCCCGTGTTCCTTTATGTAGTCAAGGGAACATGCAGTCTTGCAGAACTTGTACAATGGTCATATGGCAAAGAAACAAGTCCATTAGCAAGTAAGCAGTAATAACAGAATGAAAGTTGGTTATTGAAGCAGTATGTTTAAAACTGTAGCATAATTATCCATGTAAAATGTAGGCTTCCTATAGTTTACATATTCAGTACAAAAGATGATGGATATTAGTAAAGAATGATTTCTAAATATAATGGTGACAGGAGTCTTTGATGCAAATTCAATTGATTGAGAGCAAGGAAGAAAGAAACTAAGAGCTTGGCAGTACTTAAAGCAGCCCTGTCCTTAGGCACAATTAAGAAACTAAGAACAATATATAAGATTACATTTTCTCATCAACTACCTCTTCCTCTTTTTAAGTATGAATTCCCTGCTCTCATCCCTCCAGCCTTAACTATCATTAAGAGTTCTCTTAATGCTGTAGTCATTCATGGATAATACCAGGCTTGATCTCAATCAGCATTTGAAGTTGGTGTCAAATCCCAGTTATAATCAAACTGTATTAAGTATTAGTTAAACTTAAAGGTGGAGGATAATAAAATCCTTAACTACAGTTATGACTAAAAGAGACTGAAAGGGAATAAAAGAAGAGGAGGAGGCAGAAGAGGCTAATGGATCACAGTATTAGAAGGGAGATGTTTCCAAATGAAGTCACTTGCACATAGTAACAGGCAATACCAAAAAGTTAATTGTACCACAACATCTTCATATGTCTATTGGAGGCACATTGGGGAAAATGTTAAAATAATTATTGGAAAAATTCCATGATAGGCTCATGTTACATCATGCTATGGGTGTTATTGTTGATGAAATATTTATGTAAATGTTTTTTCTAGCTAATTTGTCTGTAACCTAGCATAACAGTGCATTATTGTCTAGACTCTCAAGAAAAAAGTTTTTGACATGGTAGCTTGAGTTCATCAGATAAAACCAAACATTCTTTATGCAGTATGTAGTTATCATGTATAGTGATAATATCTACATTTGAGGTTGTTGTTTTGTGTGGCTGAGAATAAAACTGGCAGCAGGCATTTCATTTTCTTGTATGACCTGTGCTGGAATGCTGTCAGATTTCAGCCATCTCTGTCATCAGGGTAATCAGCCATGATTCCTTTGGAGCTGTGTGAATGAAATGTGCTTGGAATAGTATGAAATATAAAAATTCCTTTAGTTACAAACTTTTCTGGCTCATTTTAATGCATTGTTTGATTAATATCAGCCAGTTCTGCCTTTTATGTAGAAAAGAAATGTAATATGGCTCTGTATGGTGATTGTTAAAATTGTTGAAAATGTGGCAACACCTTTAGCATTAGTTTTATTATGTTAATGCACTTTTTCATTTTATTTCTGCTGCCAAATATATTTCTTGATCTTCTAGTATATTCCTTACCACTTTTGTCTTTGAATGAGCAATAGAAATAACTGATACTGTTTATGAGTCTCATAAGTGTCATAACACTGTACTTGGTGCCACTCTTTCTTTGCCATGGTGATAATTCAGGCATCCAGAAAATGGTATAGGAATAAAATCCTAACAATGTACAGTTATTATGTTCCTTTGTTTTACCATTGTAGGTAGCATTGCATGCTTGTGGAGTGGCAACAGACATGGTAATTGAACGCTGTATCAAAGTTCGTGCAGCATTTGTTGTCTCTCCTTGCTGTTATGGATTCATTCAAAACACAGCCAAATTTACATTTCCACAAAGGTGAGTAACTTGTTGACTTTACTATGTGCCATTGTCTCCTTGTGCATGTATAGATGAACTTGAGTTAAAGTGTAACATGTAACACATAATCTTTGATTTCAGTCCTGTATACAATGAAACAATGGAAGAGATTCCACCTCAACATTAGGAGGAACTTCCTGACAGTAAGGGCGGTTCGACAGTGGAACACACTCCCTCGGAGAGTAGTGGAGTCTCCTTCCTTGGAGGTCTTTAAGCAGAGTCTGAATGGCCATCTGTCGGGGATGCTTTGATTGGGAGTTCCTGCATGGCAGGGGGTTGGACTGGATGGCCCTTGTGGCCTCTTCCAACTCTATGATTCTACTTCCAAGCGCACGTGCATGCCTTTGTAATATATGTTCACATGATGGTATTAGCTGTATTGTGTGTTCACATGATGGTATTATCCAAGAGTGAAGATAAATAACAAAAAAGAAAAGATGAAGAACAAGAAAGCAAAGTGAGGCAATACCTTTATTTTGAACAACTTGTGTTTTAATTGCTAGAAACCAGCTGCTTGTCATGTCATGTCATGACTATAACTCAGGATGGGATGTTCTGATGTAAAATACAGAGTTTAGTTATACTACTCTTGTATACGGTGAATTTGTAATTAATACCCTGCAACTCTTTATCACACTTACCAAGAGAATGTGTCATTTGCAACAGGAATAGGAGAACTTGTGAGCCTCCAGATACTGAATTACAATTTCTATGATTTGTACGTTGGCTAGGGGAGTTGAAATCCAGTGATATATGGAAGGCCACAGGTCCCTCCTGTGAGCTAGAGCTTTAATCACAATTCTTCTAGAAATCACCAGCATTTCTCTTCAAATATTTTTCTTACCAATTATAAAGAGAACTATAATGTGTTACTTGTATAGAGTTACTTTTAAGAACCCTGGTGGCGCAGTGGTTAAATGCCTGTACTGCAGCCACTTACTCACAAACCATGAGGTTGCGAGTTCAATCCCAGCCAAAGGGCTCAAGCTCAGTTTAGGCTTGCATCCTTCCGAGGTCGCTAAAATGAGTAACCATCTTGTTGGGGGCAATTAGCTTACACATTGTAAACTGCTTAAGGAGTGCTTAAGTGCACTGATAAGCGGTATAGAAATGTACTTGCTATTGCTATTACTTTGGTACCTAGTTGCCTCTTGCAGTAAAGAGCTTCAACAGAGTACATGTTTACCTGTAATGGCCAGGACACCATGGGATCTCTGCCTGTTACTGGTTGTTGAGTGTGCTCTGACTCTGAACACTGGAAGGGGAAGGGTTATATGGTAGCTACTTATTTGCTCTTCTTGAAGTGTTGTACAGCTAGTGAGGAACAGAGGAGCCAACAACAAGGGATGCAGGAGGAGAGAGACAGGAAGAGGGAGGAGATGGAGGAGGAGGAAGAGGCAGAGATGACACATTGAACATATCAGCTGTAGTAGAGATTCAGGTTGGTCGAAAATGGTTTATTTTTAAAAGTTAGGTTGCCTTTTCTGCCTTCTTCCATTCTGGCCAAATGAAAGAGATGTCTGTTGCTGACAGAAAGAAAAAGAGGCAGTGTGATTCAAGGAGGTGGGGCTGTTTTACCAAGCTGGCTGCACCTTTATATGATGAAGGAGCTTTGTCTACATGCCTGAGGCTAATACAGGCATGAGATTTAGAGCAGTTGTTTAGGGGAGAGAAAAATGGGGAAGGAGAAGGGATTGAGTGGTTGACTGCTTTTGCATGCCCACCCAAAGCATCAGAGGGGGAAACCAGGCACGGTAGTTCATTCCCAGTTATGATTATCAGAGATGAAGGGGACACAGCAAGCATTTTCCTGTATTTTTCAGTGACTCAGTAGTAACAGTGATGGCAATATGTTAGTGATGAGTAATCCGGCTCTCAGGACTAGAGTAAGAGTAATGACTTTCTGGGTGATCAGAGTAATGAATAGAGTAACAGGTTCCTTTTAAAGAGTAACATTTTAAGCTCTCTGTGATAAATTGTGGAGGGGAAAAACAATAGGAATCTCCATTTCTGTTTTATTTATAGGCTTGTTTTCTCTTTTCAAATTCATCCATTTCCTTTCTGTTTTTCAGATAAATTTGTCTTCTAACAGTTGCAAATGTTAATTCTTGTAATCCTTTTAAATGAAGCCTTTGACCACAAACCTCTGTAATGCATTTCTGTGCATGTCTACTCAGCAGTCTGTCCCATTGAATGATGTTTAATTCCTAGCAAAAGTTTGCAGAATTGCAACCATAACATAAAAGGACTGCAGTACATAATAATGGTGGTGAAGCACTGCTTCAGAAAAAGCTCAGATAGTAGGATTATATTTTATTATACAGTATACATACATTATAACTTTTCCTTGCAGTCCAGTTATGGTTACAGGCTTTGAAACAATCCTTCTAGTTTTGAATTACCAAACTTCATGTTTTGGCATTTTACTAGAGAACAAAGCTCTAAACAGAGTAGGAAAGATTTCTTCTTAGTAGTCTCTGTGATTCATAAAAATGGGTTACCTGCGCCTGCCCAGTGCATCTTTCGAAATCTTCTAGAGTTAGAGAATAAGCGGTTTGGCAATCCTCTGTGCATGTGACCAGCATACGTCCTGCCTAAACCTTTGGTTACATTTGTCTGCCACAGCATTAGTATCTAAGCTTTTCTGATTTTTTTTTTACTGGTATAGACTTACGGATTTTGGCTTACCTGACCTCTCTTATTAACTTGCATTTTGGCTTAGTGTTTGGATTAGTTTCTTAGCTTTAGACTACAGACATACTTCAACATTTGTGACCTCATCTTGCAGTTTTTATTTAGTTTCATTTTATTTTAGATTGATATGAAATAAAACTATTTTTGTCAATTGGGAGACCATGGATGTAATTAATTTGGTTTTTACAGTTAACCTGGTAAAAACTGAAGCCTGTCATCAAAGGAACATGGGATTAATTCTAATGTAGTGAATCTAATCACATGTTCTCAACTTGTTGTACAAAAGCACTCCTGGCCAGAGTTGCAACATGACTACTGAAGACAAGAGCAACACTATATTCAGGAGTAGACCCAAGCTGTCAGTGAAGTTCTTAGATGAGAATGCAACCCTATCCTGAAAACTAATCCATCATCAGATGGATGTATAGCTGTATTAAGAGAGAGGGCCCTTTGCAGACTGCCAGAAATAGTGCAGATTGAGTCCACTTTAAGGGTTAGGGTTAGTTCTAGGGAGTCATGGGAATTTTTTTTTCTGAGACATTGAGCCTTCTCTATCAGAGAGCTCTGGTGCCACAATAAAATACAGTTCCCATGATTCCCTAACCCTAAATCTAACCCTTAAAGTGGACTCAATTTGCACTATTTCTGGCAGTCTGCAAAGGCCCATAGTATGCTTTTCCTGCTCTGCAACAGTGTCATGATTTCTCCCCATTATTAGACACTATTTATTTTAAATGCACCCCTCAAACTTGGCATATTAAAGACTTTTACTAAAAAATACAAACGTTGTCACAGTGCCTGCTTTTGAATTCTAGTCAGCTTCCAGATAAAAACATATATAAGTATTTGTTTAAATTTAGTTGATGTGTTAAAGACACCATCTATGTTTAAAATGTTTCTTATCTTTTTTGTTGCAGTCATCAGTTCAATGAAGTGTTATCCTATAAGGTATGTAAAAGATGGAATTGTGGTTTAGAATCTGTTTCTGTGCCTTTTTCTGTTTCTTTTTCTATGGTTGGAATTAAAATTAGTACTTTGTCTTTTGCTGATTGAGTTAAAAAAATCAAATTAGTGAAGCATGACAACTGTATTTTTTCTTAAGTGTAAGAAAAAGACTTTAAGTAAATATAATGAAATAATTGTGTTTAGTTAAATTTCTACTCCATTTTTAAATACATGAATCCCTAAGGACATCCCACAAGATTATAAAAATTTAAAACATTCATGATGACATAGAAATAGTACTTGGTTCAATAATTAATCAGAGCAGAGACTGCAATCAAGAAATCAGAAGACTAGGACTTGGAACAACCGCTATGAAGGAACTATAGAAGATCCTGAAGTGTAAAAATTTATCACTGAATACTAAAGTCAAGATGGCCCATGCTATAGTATTCCCAATTTCTATGTTTGGTTGTGAAAGCTGGATGGTGAAAAAAGTTTATAGGAAGAAAATCAACTCATTTGAAAGTGTCGCTGGTGAAGAGTTCTATGGATACCATGAACTGCCAAAAGGAGAAACAAATGGAGCAAATCATGCCTGAACTCTCCTTAGAAGCCAAGGTAACTAAACTGAGACTGTCGTACTTTAGACACATCATGAGAAGACAGGACTCAGTAGAAAAGACAGTTATACTTGGGACAGTAGAAGGCAATAGGAAAAAAGGAAGACCACATTCAAGATGGATAGACTGAATCAAGGAAGCCATGGCCCTGAGTCTGCAAGGCGTAAGCTGGATAGTTGAGGAGAAAGTGACTTGGAAGTGTCTCATTCATAGGGTTGCCCATATGTCAAGTCATCTTGACTGCACTTAACAACAACAGCAAAGAAGTCATTAATTATTTAAAATATAAAACCACAGAAGTAATAATAAACCTACTTAGGGGTTTCCTTATAAAGGAACAGTATATATATCTATCAAGTATTAATAGAAGAATAGCTTTCAAAGTATGGGTTGGGTTATCTAGAGTAATTTTCTGGTGGGTCTTGTCAAAACACAGTATCTTGGATCAGTATGGAACTGGTATGATAAAACAAAATTAACACTCATGCTAGGTGTAGCTATGCACATCTTTTGAAACAGTTCCCTAGTTCTACAGCCATTTTGCTTCCACATAGCTTTGCTGTTTCCCCTTTTCATTTGACTTGGTTTTCATTAGATTCTGATCGGACACTGCTAGTTTGAATTGGGTGTACTTCAAATATTATTTTCCCAGTGAATTGATTATTGTATAATTTAACTGCCTTTGTACTAATGGTGCTGTTTACATCAACTTGTATTGAATATGAATTGTTTTGGCCATAGGGAGTTGTAGCAATATTTTTATAGGAACAAAGAATTTATATTGTTTGTCACTCTAATTGTTCTGGGCACATTTATATAAATGAAACTTGCCCACTATACATTTGCAGTAGAAGAAACCCCTTTGTGTATTTGTTTATATGTTGAACACTATTCTATACAAATATGTCCCAAAATGTAGAAGCCTTCCACACAGACTTGAGCATATATTGGTCTAGTTTTCTACCTTTTGAGAATATGTAAACATTATTTTATTCTCTCATTCTATTATTTTTTTGAAAATTTGTTCTTCACTGGGAAAAATTAACATGGCAATTTAAGATAGCAAATAAAATATTTTTAAATCCCACAAAAAGTATCCCACAAAAATCTTTAAAAGCATTTGTTTTGTTAAATCTGCCTCAGTCCCCCCCCCCCAGGAAACTTGCAGCAAGGGAATATCTGATTCATTTATATTTTATATGGATCTCTGTACCAGATGGTGCCTCAGTTCCATGTATATATCTTTAGTTCTATATCATATTATGCAGATATTTTCATATTGGATTAATATAGTTTTGTTTACTCACATTTTGCCAAATCTGGAATATGGTGGCTAGACACTGTGTCACTGTTTCCATAGTTCCTCGAAATGTTATCTTTCCTTTTGCTGTGAAAGCCAAGGCATTCTTATGTCAACCAGAACCAGAAGTGTTGTTGTGATGACTTGCCATTATAAATCAGTCACTTACAAAATGACAACTATAGCAGCCCATAGTGAAGAGCTAAGACACTGCTGATCATTTAGATCTGTTTGTTGCAACTCTTCTTATTGTTTGTGTGGACAACTGATAGTTTTGAGTTAAATAAACACACAAACTGTTAATAAATAAAAGCTCATCTGAATGTTAGCTCATACACAGGAGGCTTTCTGTATTACAGCTACGCTATTTAGCTCTTTACTCTTAATACCATGTACTTTTATCTCTACAATTTCCAAAAAGCTATCTCAAAGAAGTAGTTGGCATTTAGTCTTTAAGGTACAGAAACCCTTGCCATAGTTTATAAATACTCTATTATAGTTTTTAAAAGTTTTAGCATTTTAAAGTGTTATAGTTTAAATCAGGAAAAGCATACCTAAATTAGACATTTAGTTTAGGAGTAAGCAACACTTTTCTTCTGAATGTTTTGACTACAGTTCCCATCATCTCAACCAATATGGTCAGTCATCATAGTGGTGGGAGTTGTAGTCCAAAATATCTGGAAATCATGAGATTGTGGAAGACTGCTTTAATACTCTACCCCTGCTCTGTCATCTTCATTTATTTAATTCAGGGGTAGGCAACCTTTCCCCTTTAAGGGCTGAGGGACTTCAGCTCCCAGAATCCCAGGAGCTATTGGCCGACATGGGACTATTGGCCAACATGGCTTAGGCTTCTGGGAGCTGAAGTCCCTCGGCCCTTAAAGGGGAAAGGTTGCCTACCCCTGATTTAATTCTTTCAAATCTCCTTATCCCAGAGTCTCATGTCCACTTAGTACATAGTTAAAATCATGAATGTAATTTCCAAATAGTGTAATTTGAAAACTAAAAATGCAGTTAAATTTTACAGACAGAAAGCACACAGAATTATGCAAATCACCATATTTTTATTCACTTAGAAGGATTTATTCTTTGCAAATGATATTGCCAGAATTCCATATGAAAGTGTTTTGTGTTCTCACGTACTTATCTCCATCTAATGTTACAGGCAGCTCTGTCAAGAAGTACAGTTCTAAAATAGTTCTGATTGTGGTGACTTGGCACTTGAAATTGCAGCTGTCCTAACTAGTGTAGCTGTCAGCAAAAGCACTATCACAGCTTTAATCTTATTTTCTTGGCACCTTTTCTTCCCGTGGAAAGCCTAACTTTAAGGTCTTGCCTACTTAAAGAATATTATATAGTGTGTATTCAAAGTTTATCATAACATGGTTATGATAATAATTCACCATGAAGGATAGGTGGGTTCTTCTAGCCTGATTCTATGGCCACATACAGCATGGTTCTTTGATAATGAAACATTGCAGGTCTGTGATGTCATTCCACGTTATCAAAACCCTGCCAAGCTCATTTTTACCTATACTGGTGTAACTTCATGAAATAAAGCTTACATGTGTCACATGTAAGCAAACAGCACACAAGTAAAATTATGGATCCAAGAGAGTAAGGTAGAATAGAAGTAAGCATGTATGAGTCACAGTGTCAGTTTTCTGTTTCGTATTTATTTATTTGTTTATTTATTTTGGTAAGACAAAAAAAAGAGTCCAACTTATTTCAGAGACCTTGGCACGAGAAGAGGATTAATGTTTCCCCATCTCTTCAATTTATGCGCACTTCAAACTGCTATTTGCAACAAGGGTGGGGTGGTAGTATAGTGGACCTTTGGTTTCCACTGTGACTTGGTTCCAAGACTCCCTGTGGATAACAAAATCCATGGATAGTTGTTCCATTAAATACAGTGGCATAGCAAAATTGTGCCCCTTATGTGAAATATTTTTGGAATTTATATATTTAAAAAATATTTTTAAGCCATAGATGGTTGAACCTGTGGATAAAGAATCCATGGATATGGAGGGACTACTATAGAGGTACAAGTTGGATATGTGTGTGCTTGCCCTGTTGGAAAAATTGACCACCAGTCCTCTATATCAAATCTAGTTGTGGTCTAATATGACTAGGCCAAAGGAATGAGATGAGTACTTGAGATGAGGAGGCACTTGCACAATCAGCAAGGAAGCTGGCATATCAGATGATGATTTCTGGAGATCAAATCCACTGCAGTAGACTGGAGGTTCCCTTTTCCTGGTGAGACTTGTGAGATCTATTGCTTAAATGCTATGGTATTCGGGAGATAATCTGAACCCCCATGTTGTTTTATCTGCTACATATGCATGAACCACTATAATATGGTACCCCAATATCTTATACAAAAAGATAGCATGGTCAGTGGTGTTGAATGCTGCTAAGCAGTCTAGAAGAATAAAGAAGGGTACATTCCTTCTGTCTCTTATGAAGCAGGCTGCCCATCAGTGCCATCAATATAAAACTCCTAAATACTAACTGAAGTAGATCTGGGAAATTGGTTTCTTTCAGGATCTCTTGGAACTGTACTACCACTGCACACATGAGCATCTTGCCAAATATATTGTAGCACAGTGGTTCCCAAACTTTAGTTTTCCAAGTGTGTTTGACTTCGACTCAAAGATGCCCCAATCAGCTTAGTCAACAGTCAGAAATTCTGGAAGCTGAAGTCCAAGACATCTGGAGAACCACAGTTTGGAAACCAATGTCATAACATTTATGTCTGGTAGTTTCTTCAGAAGTCGATATATGACAACCTTTGTCAAGGTGTCTGGTACAGCTGCATCCTTAAGTGAAATATTTATAATCTTTTTTTTTTTATTGTTTTAAAATAGTACTACATACACTTTGTTTTTACCTTGAGAGGGACTTCCGTGGTTATAACAGAGATGCAAATAAAAGCTTATACAATCTTGCTTGAAGTTTTGGTTTGTCATAATTAGAAAGAAAGAAAAAGTGAGAAAGAAGATAAAAAAGAAAAGAGGAAATTAAATCTTTATAGAATCACATAAATTCTTCTGCTTCTTGTACTATTTCAGCAATGTTTTAACATTATGAATCAATAAACCTCAATGCTGTATGTCTATATTCAATTGCTGTATTGCTTTCATCTTTGCCTTATTTTATCTGGATTTATATCTTTTAGACACCCTTTTCCATACCGTTTCTGTAATTACTTCCATAAAACCTCTATTTTTTTCCATTTGGCACAGTATTGTTGGTCCAATTTGTCTTTTATTATCATTGTCAATTTGTCCATTGTCATCAAGTTTTGCTAGCCAATCTTCTCTAAATTCTCCTTTGTCTCTTTCCAATATTTTGCAAATGATATTCGTGCACCTGTAATCATGTAAATAACATCCATTTCTTCCTTACTTGTTTTACTTTTCAATTCTGCTGTCATATTCAATAGGTACAGTTTAGGATCCTTATTAAATGTGATTTGAAAAGTTTCTTGTATTCTTATATGGATCAATTCCCAGAAATCCATTGCCGTCTTACATTCCCACCACATGTGAAATAAGTTAGCTTTATGAAATATTTATAATCTTTACACTCTTCTACACCTATTAACAATGAAGGGAAGCATCAAGAAGAAAAAGAATCTGATGAGTATATCCAAGGATCCTGTTTATATCATCAGGCTGTAACAATTGAAATTAAGGGCCTTTGCAGACTGCTAGAAATAGTGCAAACTGAGTCCACTTTAACTGCCCTGGTTCAGTGCTAGGGAATCATGGGAATTGTATTTTGTTTCTGAGACATTGAGTCTTCTCTGTCAGAGAGCTCTGGTGCCACAATAAACTACAGTTCCCATGAGTCAGGGCAGTTAAAGTGGACTCAATCTGCACTATTTCTGGCAGTCTGCAAAGGTCCTAAACCTGCAAATGGAAAGAATTCAATAGGCATGTAAATCTTCACTCACTTTATTGCATGCAATAATAAAGATTTTCAAAAATTTCCTCCCTGCCTGGGAGATTGCAAGATTTTTTGCACATTTTTCATATTATTTCACGTTTCAGACCCCCCCCCCCCCAAAAAAACCCACAGTCTTTTTGTCTAGAAAGCAGGACATTTTGCACAAAGTTTACTGTGCAAAAACATTTTTTGTAGAAAACACCCTAATTTTCACTGAGTCCAAAAATGAAAAGAAAAAAAATATTACAGGGGTTGACAGGGGTTGGGATGTCTCAGTATGTTAAGACACCGTTCTAGTTGTGAAAAACAAAACTGGCAAGTATTATTTATATCCTTACAGCTCAGTAACAGTTGCAGATATTTTGGAATCAGCATCAGGGTGGGTACAATCAATTTTACCCTTGTGTTGTCTTGCAAATAAGTCATAGTGGGCTTTTAATATCATGCCCAAGAGTAATACATTACAATAAACTTAACTACAGTGGAACCTCTACTTACGAAATTAATCCGTTCCAACAGCCA
>CM034708.1:26524799-26543489 GCA_020142125.1 Phrynosoma platyrhinos
CGAAAATTTCGTAGGATAAAGCATTCGTAAGTAGAGGTTCCACTGTATTTGGAAAAACTACCATGATAAAATGAGAATGAAGTTGGCCCTTAGCCCACTTTTCACTGTGTAACTCTGATCACAGCCTCTGTGTAGCATCCAGTCTGAATCATTCCAAAGTAATCCAGTACTTGTGCTCTAGTTGTATTACCTAAAAGTCACAAATCCCAGGATAATCATTGAGCCAGGCATGATTTACAGGCTGAGGATGTCTATTACTTAATATCACCATTGCCTAATTGGATATTACTATACTATCTCACTTCATCAAACCTTACATATTTGTAGAGCATGAAGGAAAGGGAACAGTGAAGTTATAATAAGTTGAATGAAAAGCAAAATGCAGAAAGAGACTGCAGTAGATACCTGGTTACAACAGACCACATTGGGCTAGCTAGGATGTTAGCTAACAGTCCTTTCATTGGTATTTTAAAAAGTCATGCTAAAAGAACAACCAAGAACTTTTCATAGCAAAAAAGTGGTCACTTTACAGAGCTGGAAGGACATCAACATCAAGGACAAACTTCTTGATACATCTGCACAAGTGCAATCAATATTTGGTACTTCAGATGTATAATTTCCTGGACACTGCTAATAAAATAGTTATTTTGGAAGAATGTAATGGAAGATTCCATTTGACTATTTGTGTTTTGTGTTTGTTTTTATTCTAGGAGCACATGGTTCTCTGCAGATTTGCTGACCAGACAGCTGTCCAGCTTTCTACTGAACGCAGGCAAATAGGTATGTTCTTCTATAGAGCAGCTGTTGTGTAGATTACACACACTATACTTGGTGGTGTGCTTAGCTTACTATAAATGGGTAGTTCTGGTATGTTTATCAAAAAGGTATTAAGATGCTGGTTTCTGAGAACACATAGTCAGAAATCCTTAGAGATCCTTAGAGATAACAGTGAAATAGTTGAATGTTTGTGCCATGATATATTTGTCATTCTTTATTCAACTGTTCTTTAGAGCAGATAATGGAATTTGGGAAACATACTCATGCTTTTTCTGATATTATTGAAAGCTGCACTGTAGCTGCCAAATGTGTGGTCTGTGAGCTGGAAAATTCCTGATATAAAACTTAAGTGCTGTCCTACTCCACTTCTCTGTCAGCCTGAGATTTGGAAACCTATATTTACTGTATATGCTCATATATAAGTCTAGAAATTAAGGTTCAAAAATTGACCTGAAAAACTTAGTCGACTTATGCACAGGTCAATGTAAGTACTGTGCTTTAACTCATATATAATCTACCCTGGAAATACTGACTCCCTTTTACTCTCTCTCATCCATGCAGCCATTAGTATAAGTGCAAATAGTTATTCTTTGGCATTGTTTTCCTTTGCTTTGTCCTTTATAGCGTTCATTTCATGCCCCTAAGTTTACCCTTGACTTATCCACTGGTCATATGAAAATCCATAATTTTGGCCCCAAACCCTTCCCTTGACTTATACATGAGGTCAATTTATAGTTGACTATATACAATAGTTAAAATGTAGGATAGAAATAAGTTGAAATAAAACAAATATATTTTTGCCTTTGTGAATAATTTCTTCCCTCCAAAAGTGTTGCCTAATTTTCAGGAAGATGTTTACAAAAGCAGTTAAAGTATTTTTGCATATCCCTCCCTACATACTCAGGCTAATATATCTTTTCTTCAGGGTTTCCAGATGCCCTTTTTTGATTGGGTTCCTATGTCTTTCATGCTCAAAGGCATAACAATGTTCGGCTAGGCTTGTCTTGTCACCTTAAACCTACCTTGCCTCATCTTCATGGTGTCAGTAACTCACATAAATGGTAATCTGTGCATGCGCAGTGCACCTCTCAGAACCTTCCACAGCTGTGCAATAAGCATTTGGGTGGTAGCCCTTCCATCTCTTGCGCACACATATGGCATGCTTCCTGCCTAAATCCTCAATTTTGCCTCAAATACTGTCATTTACTGGCTAGTAAAGAGCAGGGGCTGTGGCAGCAGAGGTGTATCCACCTATAAGAACCACACTACATCTGTCTGTAGTGGAACTACCGGTCTATCCACACTGTAGAAATAATTTGGTTTGACACAGATATATATATATTCTAGAGAGAGAATAATTACAGTCCTGGTTCTATATTCTTAGTTATTTTCCTACATGTTTATTGGTGTATATAATATCTCCTTTCCCCTTCTAGTCTAAACGTTTATTTCTACTTTACTAAAATCAGGAAAAAGATGGTGTATTCAAAATGTCTATCTTCTGTCATTCTTTATGTAGTGTAAAACCAAAACATGCCCATCTCTGTGTAGAGAGATGCTTAGGCACTGAGTTATATGGAGTTATGCAGTACTTTATAAAATAATGAAACTATAAGTGAAGGGAGAAAATAGCTGTTCTGTTAGACTGGCTTATTTTTTAAAACTAGTTTATTAATTTGCTATTATTTTTATCAATTATATTGTTGTATGAAAAGCAGGATACAAATATTCAAAATAAGGGTTTGGTGTTTGGGATAAATAGACAAAACAGGGCTTGATACCAGTAAATGTTTGCATATTGAATCCACTTGTAATTTATCACAGAGGCAGAATAAGTGATGTCAAAGTATCTTAAAACTAGCATTTGTAATATTAAAAGATTGTTTCTGTGGATAAGAGTACAGTAGGAAGCAGTGATGACTTAAGATAATCTTCCTTTTTCCCCCTCCCAATAAAACTGGCAGGACTTTAACACTACCCCTGTATCTGAAAAGCAAAATGTACTGTCAGGTCACAGCTGTAAATTCAGGTTGTTATTCCAGTAAATGGGAGGAGGTACTTTTTGCAGTATTTTGGAGATAGGGAAAGGAAATGGATGGATGTGAATGCTGACTCAGCATTTCAGGTACAATGGATGCTGCAACACTTTATAGTGTCTTTCCCCTTTAAGCATAAAGTAGAACAGATATTTGTAAACCCATGGCATTTTTATTCTCGTTGTTTCTGGAAGGATATACTTGACATCAGGCTTATCTGCTCTATTAAAAAAATATTTTCCATTTCATTCATCTTTCTTCACCTTTTAAACTTGCTAATGGGTGTGTGGTTGGTATGGATTAAGTTTTGTTTTCAGATGACTAGGGTAAAGGTCAAATCAGATTAGCACAAACCACATGTTCTCTTAAAGGAAGACTCTAAAAATGAGATGTTTCACAAGGTACACTGTGGCTATAATCGTGCTGAGGCCTAGCTGGGAGTAGAGTCCATTCATATAGTGTGGCTTATGTCTCAACATAGGATTGTGCTTCTAAAAAGTGCATTATTATATACTCTTACTTTAAAGAAGACATCTGTCATTAATATTTCCAACCAAAGTATTATATTTAAACAAAGGAATACCGCAATATTTTCTTTCCCACCGCCCTTATTTTTTGTCAGTCTCTTATATGTATAATTTAGATAACAATATAAGGATGTACCATGTAATCCTTCATAGATACATTGTTTTATTATGCAATGTCCTCTCTTTTAAATAAACACACTATTCTATTAAGAAATTTGTAACAGAATTTTCAATTTAATTTTATTATTGAGTTAGTTTAAAGGAGATGGTTTATGTCTGATAACAATGTGACATTTTGCCCATATTTTCCTCAAAATTCTGTATTTAAACATTACTTTACAGAAAACTTTTGGCAAAACTGGACATATAAAGCATAAATTATTGTGTAATTAGGAGGTTACTTAGAAATTACTTGTTCAAATGAACATAACTCCCAAAAGTTTTTTTTAAAGTACCAATGATAACAGATATTCTCTTATCTCTTATTCTCTGTGGAACATACTGGGTTCTTTAATACTGGATAACCTATCATATAAGTGGTTTCTCCTACAGTAAAGTTATAAAGTGCTTTCAAACTGGCATACAACAATAAAAAAACAACAATAAAAGGAAATACTAGCTTATCTAGTTTATTTGTAGCCCAGTCCTGCTTAAAGGTCTTTTTTAACCAGTGATGCTCGGAGTGAAACATTAGATTTCTGCTTGTCTTCTACCATTGTGGCCCCACAGACACATCAGTCATGTTGCACATGATCATGTGTGCATTATAACTTAATCCTTTAATCTCTGTTTTGCCAACAATTTTTTTTCTATTCTTAGCATAAGAAGGCATTTCAGCTGCATTAGAAGTCACCATATTAGGAAAATTTTAAATGATGTATTAATAAACTACAAGCAAAAGAAGGTTTGAATTGTTACTTAGGCCAGCACAATGGAACTTTCTTCCTCACTCCCTCCTTCGTCCCTTAGTGCCATCTAAAAACTGAGTCGAGAGAATTTCCTAGTTTTCAAATTAGGCTTTAGGGGCAGCTGCAGTGGGAGGCAAAAGTAACAGATGTCCACTGGCCCAAATATTATTGTTACTGTTACTACTATATCACTGCTAAGATGATTCATTTTCATATAGAATAATTGGAGCAGACCTGTACTTGTTCTTATGTTTTAGGTAAATGTTGTATGGGACTAGTAGATCTGGACCGGGCTTGGAGCGCAGAAAGAAGCAACTACTCTGTCCAAGTGATATCCATGGAACCAGAGACATGTTCCCCAAAGAACAACTTGATAGTAGGTGTCCCTACTAGTTCAAAGGCTTTTCTGATCAATTGGAACTAATAATCAAACCATGTGTTCAAAGTCTAGTAACATTTGAGATATTAAACTTTGACTGAGAAGCAGATATTGCACATCTTGAATCTATTGTCTGCAGAAAAAGGAAGTAGAAAGGAAAGGGCTTGTCAGTGGGACTGCCTTGCAAAGCTTCCCAAATCTAGCTTGAAATGTGTGATTAAATGACAGCTGGTTCTCAAAGCAGAAATATCTCAAAATATCCATCTTCCTGTATAATAATAGCAAACAATAAAGTTGCTGTGTGTTTTTTTAAATAAATAAAGTTTCATTGCTAGAAAGATGATTGCCTTTTCTGTGAAGATGAGTCTTTCCAGTAGAAGAACATACTTTGCAAAAATGTTTTTGTGCTCATACAGTTTGACAGTACCAACAGGGGTGTCTAACTGCAGAATAAAACCAGCTGAATCTTTTTTTAAAAATCTAGTCAAAAGTTTATTGTGTAACCTTTTACTCCATTAAAAGACAAAACTTTTTAAAAAACAGATCTTTTCCTGAAAAATGTGGCACAGAATAGTAAGTAATTTGTTGCCACTTGGGCAATGCATGCATTAATCATGTGTATCTTTCCAAAGGAATTTATGGTTTCATGTAACCCACAAGTGTTCTTGAGAGAGTTGTCTCCTCTTGACTTTGTTCTCAAAGTCCTTTTTATCTGTTCCCTCATTTTTCCAAAATTGTCTTCACTGAAGTTAAATATGGTTATGTTAGACTTCTATAACAATTTTCTTCTTACGTATAAATTTGAAAGCATTCTAATCAGTGTTTCAAAAACACACCTTACACTCAAATACTAAAAAATATACAGGATTAAGACCAGTATTAACACTCTGGTAGGTTCCATGATCACTTTTTCTAGGACAGTCATTTGAGGTATATAAAAATGTTACCTGTTTCATGACCACAGCATCTATTTATCCAGTCTGTTTGATGGATCTATACTGGTATCTGTGTTTTTTTAACTTATTCATAAAATTATCTCCATTTATGTGTGCACAGTGAAGTGGCTGACCACCAAATTATTTAGCATGTTTAAATTAAAAAGGGTTAGTAAGGAGTTTTAAAGGATATTTACAAACTGGGAGAGAGGGCATTAAATTGCAAATGCAGTTTAATGTAAGCAAGTGTAAAGTTATATACAGTTGTCCCTCCGTTCTCGCAGGGGATTCGTTCTGGGACACACACATACACCCCGAGAATGGAAAATCATGTATATTCAAGCCCCATAGGCTTGAATGAAAGTGTGCACCCATGGCGACGTGCAAACGTGCTCCATGGACACACCCCATTTTGTTCCCTTCCATTCGCCTCCCGCGGATAGGCGAGGGACGCGGATCCCAAATTCACAAGAAGAGAGGGGTGACTTTACAATGGGGGGGGGGATCCAAACTTCACATATATGCTGATGTGATCTTAGTTGGTTGTGACCAACAAGAAGAGATATATTCAGTGGAAATATCAATATACTGTATATTGTTATGGTTGTTGTTGTTGTATGCCTTCAAGTAATTTCCAACTTATGCCAAACCTTAGATGAATCTATCATGGGGTTTTCTTGGCAAGATGGTGGGCTGTTTCTTGTTTAAGGTTTTCAGAAAGTTTAATGATCATATGCCAGTGATATTTAGGTTATGGATACCCTTTACCATCACAGAGTTGGATTAGATTACTCTTATGATCCATTGTAACTCTTGAGATTCAGCATGGTGTTGCGGTTTGACTATCAGACTATTACTCTAGAGATCAGGGTTCAATTCTTCGCTCAAGCATAAAAATCCACTGGGAATCCTTGGGTAAGTCACACTGTTTCAGCTCAGAGCACACCCCCTCAGAAGAAACTTACCAAGAAAACCCTATGAAAGGTTCATTTTAGTGTTGCCATAAGTAAAAAATCACTTGGAGGCACACAACAACAACAATCCTGTGTCATCACATAGTTGGATTAGATTACCTTTGGGATCTCTTATAACTCTACAGTTCTATGACTCTACAAACTATTTTGGAATTTCAGAAGCATTATTACATCTAAGGTTATAGACACAGAAATCAGTTTTAGACTGATATGTGTCTAAGGACCTTCTTTTTAAAAAACATGACATTTTCCTTAACTGTATTTTGTAAGTGGAGTGAAATGGCTTAAAAATTGGTGCCAAAGTGTTAAATTTGGTGGACACAGCAGCTAAAGTGCTGTTGTGGGATACTGGGAAGCACTGTATATCAGCCTGGCTGCTATTAATATATTTGAATAGCACCTGAGTGAGGAACACTGGTGTAATTCACTAGTATAAAAGGGCTGAGCTCACAGGTTATAAACTTGAATAAACAAGGAAAGTTAAACACAAAAATTCAATTGGGAGAGTTTTCTAGCAGAATTGAAAATATGATAGTACTCTAAAATCTTGGCACAAGAGTGATAGCATTGCCATGCCTCTCAAAGTGTTGGTTCATGGGCCAGTGCCAGACTCTTAAGTCATCAGCTGCCACTGCTTGAAGCATTTCCAGGAAAGAAAGAATTGTAGCCAATGGGCACAAATATGGTACCAAGCCCCCAGTACATTGGGATTTTTTTTTTTTTTTGCCAGTACCTCACATTAGATATTTTAAAAGCTCTGCTCTAGCCAACTGTTCTATTTCATTGCTGTTTAGGTAACAGATGACAGTGTACTTGGATTATAAATCCTTCCAGTGTACAGAAAGACATTATTAGCAAGACAAATGGTTGTTGACATTATCAAAAGATGTTTTCAAAGGTCAACAGTCAAACAGCAAAAAGAAGGCAAATGTTCAGTTTTGGCATCAACCATAGTCCAGAGCCCTGAACACGGTCAATCTTTTCACACAGCTCATATATTCAGTAGTGAAGAGAGAGAGAAATAGATAGCCAAGAAACATGGCTCATAGACACTTAGGGCCTTTGCAGACTGCTAGAAATAGTGCAAATTGAGTCCACTTTAAGGGTTAGGGTTAGGGAATCATGGGAACTCTATTTTATTGTGGCACCAGAGCACTCTGACAGAGAAGGCTCATTGTCTCAGGAAAAAAACAATTCCCATGATTCCCTAGCACTAACCCTAACCCTTAAAGTGGACTCAATTTGCACTATTTCTGGCAGTCTGCAAAGGTCCTTAGTGCACACTGATAATGACACATACTAGTGAAAGGTCTGGAGACCAGCAGTTGTGAACAGCAAGGCTCTAGAACAGGGGTCGGCAATCTATGGCCTGGGCCCCGGCCCCGCGAGGCCTTTGGACCGGCCCCAGCCCGGTCCTGCTGCCGCCGCTGCCATTTTGTTTTCCAAAATGGCGGCCACGACTCGTTCATGCATGTGCTGGAGTACTGTGCATGTGCAAGCGAGTCGCGGCCGCCATTTTGGAAAACAAAATTGCGCCTGCGACTTGCATGCGCAGTATGCCGGAAGTACTGCGCATGCCTGCGCAAGCGTGCGTGCGCAGGCGCAGCACTTCTGCTGTAGTGTGCATGTGCGAGCGAGCGGGCGGGCGGGCGCCATTCTCCCCTCCCCAGCCCGCAAAAGAGCTCCGGACCAGCAGACCGGCCACAGGTAGGTAAAAGTTGCCTACCCCTGCTCTAGAAAATTTGGCCTTAGTGCTTAGTGAAGGTTCTTTTTTATATTAGATATGGGAGAATATATTCCAGTTAGGTCACTGCCTCCCCAAGTTGTACAAGAGCAATTTGACATTGGATGATGATGATGATGATGATGATGATTATTATTATTATTTTATATCCCACACCTCTGCGGATTAATCGGGGCAGCGTACAGTATTAATATTACCATACAAGTAAATACATTACAATATAAGAACAGCCCAACAATCCCGAAACCCACCCACCCCTTAAAAAAGTATTGAACAGAGATGCATTAAAACATGTTTAAAATAATCTCTTCTAGACAAACAGTAACAAACACTCACAGCAACTGCAGCAGAAAGTGGGGAAGAGAAGATAGGTAATGTTAAGTTGAGGATTTTTTGTGGATACTACATGATATGGATACATATAACCTGTGTTAGATGGGGTTACACTTCCCCTGAAGACACAGGTTCACAGTTTGGGGGGTACTCTTGGACTCAGCTTTGAACTTGGCAGCCTAGGTTTCTGCAGTGACCAGGAGTGATTTGGCACATTTAAAACTTGTGCACCAGCTGCACTCGTTCCTTGAGACACCAGATCTGGCCATGGTGGTACATGCCTTGGATACATCCTATTTGGACTACTGTAACAGGCTCTATGTGGGGCTGCCTTTGAAGAGTGTTTGGAAACTTCAGCTGGTTCAAAGAGCTGCAGCCAGGCTGTTAACTCAGGCAAGTTACAGAGACCACACAATACCCCTGTTGAAACAGCTCCATTGGCTGCCAGTTTGTTTCCAGGCACAATTCAAAGTGCTGGTTATGCCCTATAAAGCCCTCTGGCTCAGGTTCACATTTGCCTGTAAGAACTGACCTCTGAATATCCTCTGAAGAGGCACTTCTCTCAGTCCCATCACCCTCACAAGCATGGCTGGTGGGGACGCAAGAGGGCCTACTTCCTAGGGAGACCAGAATGGCTCCCTTCTTGTTGGCCTTCTGCTGGCAGGCTAAGACCTACCTTGGGATGTTGTATCATTTTAAAGTGTTTTATACAGTTTTATCTTTTAAAATGTATTTTATTCTTTTATAGCTATACATTTTAACATTGTAATCATTTAATTTCTTTTTAATGCACCTCTTTTTATGTTTTTAATTTCATTGTTTTTATAATATTGTGAAGCCACTCTTGAGTCCCAGTTCTGGAAAAAGAATGGGATACAAATATATTGAATAATAATAATAGCCTCAAAGACCCTGGCCACAGCTCTTTGTTTCTGCACAAGAAATAAGCTTGCCTTATCTCGTAGTGCTTTTTGCATCTTGGGTACTAGTTTTGACTGCTTTCTATACTATTTTGGCATGTGAATAGGGAAGCAAGAAGTGCCAGTGTCACGTCTGAATGTGATCCATTTGCCTGCTATAACATCTTGCTCAGTACTACAACACCTTGTTCTTGTGTTTCTTCTGAAATATGCATGATCCTACTTACTCTTAGTTGAATATATTTCTGTGCATTACTATCAGAATGTTAGGAAACTTCCAGCAGCTCATCTAACCATTAGGATTTGCTAATCATCCTGTGCTGTATCTGTGTGACCTGACTGACAAACAGGCAGACAGTTTTGCTTGAATGCCCTGGATCAACTTACTCTGACCAAAGTTGTTGTGATTAATATAGCGTATGAATTCAGATTCTCTCTCTCTTTGACATTCCCTGCATTTGTTCACTACATCAACAACTTGAACTTGTGTTTAAATTATTACATGGTTTCCCAACCCACACAGCTTGTAATTTCATGTGCACAACTGTGTGCTTTCTAGATTGTTTATTTTTCCTCTTCTGATAGTAGTGTTCCAACTTGGGTTATGGTTTAGGGTGTGTTAGCAAAGAATTCCATGGATATATTTCCAAATCAGTAAGTGGCTTTCAAAGTGTTCATCCTTTTTCCTCTACAAAAAAGATAAAGTCACTTTTAATGTTTTATTTTTAACTTTTTATTTCATTCTGACAATGTTTAGCAGAATAAACATGTTATGAAGACTGATGAAATAATCCTACTAATTTTTTCTGATTCAGACCAAAGTACAACTTATATGGGGTATTAGATCTTTTCCAAAAATGCACTAGATGCCCATGATTTTAACTGACTCACATAAACAGAATTATTAGCTACAGAGGTGATAAAAGTATGATTGTCTTGCTGAATAAGACATGCACATCTAATTTATCATGTAATTTCCACTAAATTATGGACTGGCAATTAGTATCCTTCCAGATGCAGAACCTCATTTCTCATCACACCTTACCACTGGCTATGGTGGTTATGGCAGTCCAATAACATATAGCCTGTACAAGGTGTCCACCCCTTCACTAGCTGTTTCTAGAGAGTCTAAGAGAGATACGCCGATCTTATCTTCCTTCTGAGCCACTGATAAATAGACATAGACCTTGTAACAATAGGATTAGGTTTTACCACTTTCCCATGGTTTCTTTAGCATGAGAACATTAGTACATACATGATGACACCTTTATCTTTCGCCTATGCTATGGTTGAGAAACTTGTGGTCCTCCATATACTCATCTTGTGTGGCTCAGGCCTGTCCCAATTAGTCTCAGGTCCAACACATTGTGCTGGTAATACACTCGATTGTGCTGGTAATACACTCAATGTGATCTTATAGTACAGATCAGGAATATCCGTGGGCTGAGGTAATCCAGACTTCCTCCCTGTCATGGACGGATCATTTCCTGGTCAAAGTAGGACTAAAGGCTATTTACCCATATCCCTCTCGGGGGTGGAGGACCCATTAAAATGGTCTGCCCTCGAAGACTGATGGAACCCAAAAGGTTCCAGGAAGCCTTGCAGGGTTTTATGGTTGGGAATGACAGCAATTCTGTTGTAGCCTTGGTTGATACGGCCTTACCAGGCAATAGATATTATTGCTCCCGAGCGTCCTTCTCAACCCACTTCAAATAAAAAACTTTGGTACACGGAAAATCTTTGCCAAATGAAGCGGGCTGTACAATGACTAAAGCGCCGCTGGCGGAAAAATTGACGTTTATCTGATAAGACATGTCATAGGAACATGTTGGATTCCTATCGAGTGGCAATAGATGCAGCAAAGAATTCCTTCTATGCTACATGTATTGCATCTGCAAAGTCTCGTCCAGCAGAACTGTTCAGGGTGGTTAAAGAATTAACTCATTTACCTCCCACCCTGAACCCGTTATTGGAACCAACTAAAGCCTGCTGTGATGCTTTTAATGACTTTTTTGTAGACAAAATCTCTCAGATAAGGGCCGATCTGGATGCGGGCATTATAACAGAACCAATAAGAGAGATGCCCAGAGACTCTGTGGATTGTGTTATACTGGATCATTTTGAGTTTGTTAGTACCGATGAAGTGGACAAGCTTCTTGGAAGTGTAAGGAGGACAACATGCCCTCTTGATCCTTGCCCATCATGGCTGACAGTCCAGGGAGGTGATGCAATAAAAATATTACAACTCATCATTAATGCATCCCTCAGGGAAGGGAAATTTCCATCTAGTTTGAAACTAGCGGTGGTTAAACCGCTCTTGAAAAAACCCTCCCTTGATCCCCTGCTGAAAAATAATTACAGGCTGGTCTCCCTTCTACTATTCTTGGGTAAGGTGATCAAGAGAGCAGTTGCCTTCCGACTCCATGTTGTCTTGGAAAAAGCCGATTATCTGGACCCATTTCAAACCGGCTTCAGGACAGGATATGGAGTCGAGACTGCCATGGTCACCTTAGTCAATGATCTCTGTCTGGGCTTAGACAGGGGAAATGTGACCCTGTTGGTGCTCTTGGACATCTCAGTGGCGTTCAATACCATAGACATGGCATCCTTCTGGAATGCCTGAGGGAGTTAGGTATTGGTAGCACTGCTCTTCAGTGGTTCTGGTCCTACCTCTTGGGCAGATTCCAGATGGTGATGCTGGGGGATAGTAGCTCTTCAAAAAGAAAGCTGACATATGGCGTCCCTCAGGGTGCCATTCTATCCCCCCATGCTGTTTAATATTTACATGAAGCCACTGGGTGAGATCATCCGGAGACATGGGGCATGGTGTTATCAATACGCTGACAACACCCAACTCTACTTCTCTATGTCTGCTGCAGTGACTAAGGATGGCATCACTCCTCTTAATGCCTGTCCTGAATTTGTAATGGGCTGGATGAGGAAAAACAAACTCAAACTGAATCCAGAGAAAACAGAGGTACTCGTAATAAGTACTCTAAGTCTGGGAAAGGAGCTTTGCCAACCAGTCCTGGATGGGGTCACACTTCCCCTAAAGGACAAAGTACGCAGTTTGGGAGTACTCCTGGATTCATCTCTACAGTTGTCATCTCAAGTGGATGCGATTGCCAGGAGTGCTTGGTACCAACTTCAGTTGATACGTCAACTGCGTCCCTACCTGGACCGAAAAGACCTTGAAGCAATAGTACTTGACCTGGTAATCTCTTGTTTGGATTTCTGTAATGCGCTCTACATGGGGCTACCTCTGTACCAAGTTCGGAAGCTTTAATTGGTTCAAAACGTGGCAGCCAGACTGGTCACTGGAACATCTAGGTTGGACCATATAACACCTTTATTAAAATCTCTTTATTGGCTGCCGATTAGCTTCTGAGTGCAGTACGAAGCATTGGTTATTACCTTTAAAGCCCTACATGGCTTGGGCCTGAGTTACTTGAAGGAATGCCTCTCCCCACACAATCCGCCCCGCACTCTCAGAACATCTGGGAAGAACTTATTAGAACACCATAGAACCAGACTCAACACAACTTCCCAAAGATCATACGCGGCCGCAGCCCCCATGTTATGGAATAGCCTACTGGAAGGGATCCATCTTATTACTACACTAGATGCCTTTAAGAAGGCATTTAAGACAGAGCTCTTCCAGTGGCCCTATCCATCTGATCTTCTAGATTTCTAGATTCTGAGGACAATTGGCTATTTTATTTTATTTTACTCTATTTTTATTTGTAATTACTTTTTATTGTGTAATCCCGCCTCGATCCATAGGGAGAGGTGGGAAATATAAATACAAATCATCATCATCATCATCATCATCACCATCTCTAGTTCCCCATATCTCTGGCCAATGGTTTGAAATGATAGTAGTGGTAGTAAATCAATATTGGGTGGAACAGCTACCATACCCCTTGCCTTATATGTATCACAGTCAATGACCCTGTTCTTTAAGAATGTATAATAAACAGTCAAGGAAGGAAAATGTTGTAAGTTCACCCTACTACATTACCACTCCCATTGCCTTCTGCTCAAGAAGTGGAAAACCTCCACTGTATGTGTAGGCTGCCCACATAACCTGGAAATCCTTAAAGTTAGTGAGACCTGCTGTTTCAGATTGTCACATAACATAAGAGAGTACTAGAACTAGAGAAGAAAAAGGTGCTGCTCCTCCTCCATATATTTATATACTTAAGGTATAACTGAATAGGGCTAATGTAACTTCTGTAGAAAATTAAGAGGTTTTTCTACATTTGAGCATTTATCTGCCACTTGATATTCACCTTCCATCTTTATATATTGCTATAAAACCATAGAAAGTACCCTGCACAATTATTCAAAATATGTCGCACAATGCCACTAGTTGTATAATATGAAATTAAAGAGATTGAGATCTGAATAGTTTCTTGAATTCATGCAAGCAGTAGTCCAGTGGTAACTTCTAGCATAAACATTAATGGACATCAGTCCATGTCATCAGATGCATCATCATTCCTAATATGAGGACAAAACTAGATTTAATCTTCCATTTAATGTACATGCTTTTCAAAAATTAAACTTGCAAACATTAAACCTACTCTGCACATGCTGAGATTTTAGCTTGCCCAGGAACAGCTATGCACATTAAATGCAAACATATACTTAACATATCCCTAGTTTGGCCCTAGAGGATTGTGCCTGTAATTCACTGTAAGTAGCTGTAATTCACTAGGTAGCTGAAAGGTAGAGAAAATCCCTGCCATGGCTACTATGTGGTATTTTCCCATATTTTGTAAATGTTTCCCCCTCCCATTCTTAAAGTTTGAAATACCTATCCTAAGGCTAAGGCAGTAAAGGTAGCTATGTTCGAATTTTGGTCCCAATCCTTTGCTTTTCAAATATGGCCTCTGAGAACTCTAAAAGTGCATTCAGTTCAACTGAATTCAGTTTCAAGTTTGGCCGAAAGGGATACTGAAGAGGAATCCAACATGCCTTCATTTTTGCATTTGCTTAAGATGCTATAGCTCACCATGATGCTACCTTTCTGTGGTGATGGCATTGCATGCTTTGAGGCAAGAAGCTACACTGATGGTAGCAGTGCTTCTATCAGGGCATCCCATGCCAGCTAGGCTTTTGCTGAGGAACTAGAGTAAATATGCCAAACAGTTAGCATTGTGCATGCAATCATATTTCCAATTTCTATGAATGGTTATGGGAGCTGGCCAGTGAAGAAAGCTGATAGGAAGAAAATCAACTTGTCTTAGATATGGTGCTGGAGAAGAGTCCTACAGATACCATGGACTGCTAAAAAGACAAATAAATGACGGCAGTTATCCGTCTAAAAGCCTGAATTATCCCTAGAAGCCAAGATGACCAAACTGAGACTGTTGTACTTTGGGCATATAATGAGAAGACATGGCTCATTGGAAAAGACAATAAAAATGCTTCGTAAGGCGGAAGCCAGGAAAAGAGGAAGACTGCATTACAAATGGATAGACTTAGGGCTGATGAAGACTGGCCTAAAGGGCCAGCCTGGGGGTGGAGTTGGGGTGGGGCAATCGCACGCTGGCCGCCCCGCTGCCACCGTCATGCCATGTGCCCAACTGCATGGCGCACAGCGTCAGGGTGCCCCATTGGTGCAGTGTGCACACGCTGCGCCAAAGGGCCACAAAAGAGCTGTCATAATGGATCTAAGGGTGGCTTTTTGCTGCCCCAAAAAGGAGCAGCATTTGCCAGTTCTTTGGAGTGGCAAAAAAGGATTGGGGCCGCAGCATGTGGTTGCCGTAGCCCTGATTCTGCGCTCCCAGGGGCGGCACAGAGCCTCCCCTTACAGGTCATCTGCATTGGCACTTATTCAAGGAAGCTGCAGCCCTGAATCTGCAAGATTTGGGCAGAGCTAAAAAGAAGGAAGGAAGGAGAAGGGAGAAATGGAAATGGAAATGAGGCAGCACCTTTAAGACTAACTGGTTTTTACTTTTGCATGAGCTTTAGTGAATATAAACCCACCTTTTTGCATACAGTACAGAGTAGTACTGAGCAAGAGTGTTGAGGACAGGGTAACTTAGGTCCAAAACACATTGCAGAAGTAATCCAGTTGGAGACCACTTTAACTGCCCTGGCTCAATGCTAGGGAAGTCTGGGAATGGTACTTTTGCTAGACATTTAGCCTTCTCTGTCAGACCTCTGATGCCACAATAAACTACAATTCCTAGGATTCCCTAGCACAGCCAGGGCAGTTAAATTGGTTTCAAAGTGGATGTATTTCTGCAAGTGTATTTTTGACCTCAAAGGTCTCATTCATAGGTTCTCTATAAGTCAAAGTCAGCTTGACAGCAGTTAACAAGAAAAGTGCTACATGGATAACAGGGTGGGAATGTTGCACTGTTTTAAAACTACTGTTTTTAATTGCTTTGATCTTTTTAACTGCATTTTAATGAGTAATGTGTTTTAATACTATAACAGTTTAATTTATTTTAATGTTCACTTTCGTAGTCTTTTAATTGTATTCTTTTAAATTGTAAGCTGCTTTGATTTCTAATTTCGAGGAAAAAAGCAGGATGTTAATAAATATAATAATAAAATAATAATAGGCAATTCATCCAGAAGCTATTAGGTCGAGATTGCATACAGCGTATGTATCTTGTTCTTCCCAGGAACAAAAAAATAAAATACGGTAAGTTGTTCACTCATAAGAAAATTATAGCTGGCCAGTCTGACACCTGGCTTGGTAGATAACCAAACCATCAATCTGAAATGAATAGCTTGATGGAAAATTACCTCAGTGCATATGCTAATATGATAATCTTCACAAATTTTCTGGCAACTATTAGAATGTACAAGTCAATGGTATAAGGGCTGTCATTCTATACAGCAGCCTGACTATCAGAGTGTGAGAGAGAAATGCATTTCTTTTTAATAAAGTGAGATCCTTGATCATGAACTTGGCATCCTGACTGGACTAAATGTTGCAGAAGACAAATTCCCTTCGGTACTATCGTTGGTGTAGTGATTTGAACATTGGACTATGACTCTGGAGAGCAGGTTCAAATCCTACTGGGTGATCTTGGGCAAGTCACAGTCTCTCAGCCTCAGAGGATGGCAGTGATAAACCTCCTCTGAAGAAACATGCCAGGAAAATCTCATGATAGTTTTGCCTTAGGATCACCATAAGTTGGAAAAAACTTGAAGTCACACAACAAGAGCAACAAGAAACACACAATTGCAGTAAAGAGTATCCTCTCCCTGTGGTTATTTAAGTGCAGAAAGCATCTTCTTCATATGTACTTTTTTCCTTTTGAAAGTTTGACATATAAAGGATTAATTTCTCAGGTTGGTAGCTGCTCTGGAAGGGGTTTTGCTGGCAGTGGCCACCATTTTATGAAACCATTAACACCTGCAAGATGTGGAACCACAACACCTTTAAAAATGATTTTAAAATGCTGCTTATTTAGCTAATCCTTTTGTTGGTTTGTTAGGATTGACCAGTTACCAGCTTGGTTTTGAAATGTTGTTTCACTTTTGTTGTATTCATCCCTCTCCTTCAAATTGTAGTTTGGTTTTATTTTGTTCTCTGCCTGGAGAATCATTGAATTAAAATATTGTTTGTTGTTAAACAAACAAATAGGTTTAATGTGTCATTTTTAAAGAGACGTTAAATGACATGCTTTTTTAGGGCAAAAGACGAAACAAGGAAATTAGGACTTTCTTTTATTAAAGCAAGCATCAGAACAACAGAATCCTTGTGGTTCTAATTATTCTAATGAAAGGTTTTACTTTATAATTGTTTTTCATTCCTTGATGGTGTGGTATTTTGTAAACTTTAATGGTAATATTGTAATATTTTAATGTAAATACTGGGATTTTAGCAGGAAAAGTAGTGTAGATATAGCTTAGTAAGTAAATAAAATAAATACCAAGTGAAACTTCAAAGTTTTCTTTTCTCTACAGAGAGACCATGCCTTCAGGTCAACCCCAAAACAACCCTTTTAGCCCATGTGCATCCCCCCTTTGTTTAATCCATTTGTTTTCCATCTATCTATCTGTCTGTCTGTCTGTCTATCGATTCCTAGGTTTCAACTTCACTTACTGTATTTTGCTCCTATTTTTTTTATTCACATATAGATCTAAAGGAGGAAAATGATTTCCTATCTTAGCATGAAAAAAGATAGCACTAGATGTGTTAATTTTATTAGGTTATACTTCATTTTTAAATGTGCAAGCCACTGCTTTTCACAGGCCATCTGATGTGGCAGACCTTCATAAGGTGTTGTTAATTATCATTAAGTCAATTTTTACTTATACAGACCCTATGAATGAGAGACCAGCAAGTCACCTTGTTATCAACAGCCCTACTTGCAAACTCATGGCTGTGGCTTCCTTGATGGAGTCTTATCTACCTGTAATGGCTCTTCCTTTTCTCCTATTGTCTTCCAACTTAGCAAGCATCGTTGTTTTGTCTAACGAGTCATGTCTTCTCATGATATGCCAGGGACCATTACAGTGGTTTTGCCTATCACCTACAACTATTTCTTTCTCTCCTCGAAGCTCTCCGTCGACCAAGAGCCAGTGGCTTGTGAACCAGCATAAATCCGGGGACCCTCACTTTGAGCAGCACTATTGTAAACTTCAGTACGAGGTGACTGAAAAGCAAAATAAAATGTGTAAATAAATTGAATACATATTTAAACATATATATGATTGCAGAGGGAAGAAAGTACAGAGTGGCCAAAACATACATGTAACATTTGTCAACTGAATAAAACTCTTTGTCTATCTGATGAAGTGGACTTTGGCCTAATAAGGCTTCTCTAGCAATGAGGCTGCAGCCCTATATGGGCTTAACTAACGGTTATAGTCTCTGTTAAACTCAATGGACTTAACTTCAAATTTGGCATGTATAGGCTTGTGATGCAGTTTTGCAATCAAGCAGGAGTATGTGGGAATGCATACAGGCACATCCATGCATGAGTGCTTTGGATATTGTGGGATGAGCTCTCTTAAGCAGCTGTATTTTTCATTCCCTAGGAGGTATAAAAATAAATCTGAAAGAATCTGAGCAGTTGATATCATCACTGGATGACTCTTTTGTTTTCCTTTTTATACTCCGAGGCCTTGCCTTATTTAATAATATAATAATAATAAATTTTATTTTTAACCCGCCCCTCTGCAT
>CM034708.1:26545070-26559146 GCA_020142125.1 Phrynosoma platyrhinos
GAACTCACAACCTTGTGGTTTATGAGTAGCTGCAGTAGAGGCATTTAACCACTGTGCCACTGGGACCACAAAGGAGGACAAGGCATTGCAAAATGGAGGACATCCAAGAAAAGTTTAGGATATTATTGTAGAACACAAATGCAACATGAGTCAACAACGTGATGCGGCAGGTAAAAAAGCCAATACAATTCTAGGCTGCATCAATAGAAGTAGTGTCTAGATCAGGGGTAGGCAACCTTTTTCATCCGTGGGCCGGGTTGCTGTCCCTCAGACAATTGGGGGTCCAAAGCACCAAAAATTAATTAATTAATTAATTAAATATCTATTTTTTTAAAAAATGCATGCACACTCTCTCAGCCCCAGAAAAGCCATGGCAAAACCCCTGGAGATTTTGCCAAGAAAACCCCAAAAACAAGTAATAACAACAATAATCAATATCATCATGGTGGGTGGTGGCGGCAGGACCGGCCTGGGGCTGGTCCAAAGGCCTCGGGGGGCTGCATCCGTTCCCCAGGCCTTAGGTTGCCTACCCCTGGTCTAGATCAAGGGAAGTAATAGTGCCACTCTGTTCTGTTTTGGTCAGGTCCCACCTGGAGTACTGTGTCCAGTTCTGGGCACACAGTTCAAAAGGTATGTTGAGAAGCTGGAATGTGTCCAAAGGAGGGTGACTAAAATGGTGAAGGGTGTGGAAACCATGCCTTATGAGGACTTAGGAAGCTGGGTACATTTATCCTGGAGAAGAGGAAGTTAATAGGTGATATGATAGTCCTGTTTAAGCATTTGAAGGGGAACAAGCTTATTTGAAGGGGAACAAGCTCAATTAATATTGAGGATGGAACAAGCTTATTTTCTACTGCTCCAGAGAACTGAACCCAAAACAACGGATGCATGCTACTGGAAAAGAGATTCCACCTAAGCATTAGGATGAACTTCCTGACAGTAAGAGCTCTTCGACAATGGAACACACTCCCTCGGAAACTTGTGGAGTCTCCTTCTTTGGAGGTCTTTAAACAGTCTGGATAGCCATCTGTCCAAGGTGCTTTGATCATGAGTTCCTGCATGGCAGAATGAGGTTGGTCTGTACGGCCCTTGTGCTCTCTATGATTCTATTACAGTCAAGAAAAAAAATAAGGTTTTACCAAATAAAAGCTAAAAACACTGATATAAATTTATTGAATATAATATTAAGTGTTAAAGTTTAATAATTAAATTTAATACATAATTATTTAATAATAATAATATCATCATCATCATCATCATCAATGAATTTATATGAGTGTTTTTAGCTTTTATTTGGTACCAACCACATTGCAATATGTGGTCAGATTCTACATTTCTTTTTTTCTGGGATGCCCTCCCTTTTGTGGTGCCCTGTCCTCCTTTAGGACAGTTAGGACAGCGGATCCCCCTCACCTTCGTTTTGTTTCCCTCCTAGGAGTTGTGTTGTTTTTTAAATTCCTCTGTAGACAAGCATCCTATCACCCTATCTGTTCAACTTGTATGCAGAACATATAAGAAAAGCAGGCTTGGACACAGAAGAAGGAGGAGTGAAAATAGGAGGAAGGAATATCAACAATCTAAGGTATGCAGATGATACCATAATACTAAGAGAAAACATCGCAGACCTGGAACACCTAGTAAGGAAGATCAAAGAAGAAAGTGCTAAGGCAGGCTTAATGCTGAACGTAAAGAAAACAAAAATAATGACTACCAAGGACCTTCACAAGATCAACCTAGATAATGAAGAAATAGAAATAGTAAAAGAATTCCCATACTTGGGATCAAAGATTGATAGAAATGGGGACTGCAGTCAGGAAATCAGAAGACAACTAAGAATGGGGAGGGTGGTTATGAGTGAACTAGAACAGATTCTAAAATACAAAAATATACAACTCAACACAAAAGTTAAAATCATACAAGCCATCCTATTTCCTATTACCATGTATGGATGTGAGAGCTGGACAGTTAAAGATGATAGGAAGAAAATCTTTTGAGATGTGGTGCTGGAGAAGAGTGCTGAGGATCCCATGGACAGCCAAAAGGACAAACAAATGGGTCCTAGAGTAGATCAAGCCAGAAACCTCCCTGGAAGCTAAGATGACCAAACTGAGGCTGTCGTACTTTGGACACTTAATGAGAAGAGAAGACTCACTGGAAAAGACAATAATGCTGCGAAAGGTGGAGGGAAGTAGGAAGAGAGGAAGGCCACATGCCAGATGGATGGACTCTATTATGGAGGTCATGGGTATGAAGGGGTTGGAGGAATTAAGTAGAGCAGTGGAGGACAGAGAGTCTTCCTGGAGATGTCCATCCATAGGGTCACCATGAGTTGAGATCAACTCAAAGGCAGTTAACAACAATTAATTTAATTACATTATATAACAACAACAACAACAGTAATAGTAATAATATGCAATGCATTTATTTGGGACCAACCACACTGCTATATGTGGTCAGGTCCTACATTTCTTTTTCTTGGGATGCCCTCCCTTTTCTGGTGCTTTGTCCTCCTTTAGGACAGTTAGGACAACTGGTCCCCCTCTCCTTCCTTTTGTTTCCCTCCCAGGAATTGGGTTTTTTTTAAAAAAAAGAAAATCCCTCTGTAGATAAACCCTCTTGAAAGAGAAGAGAAACAAACCCTCCTTCTTCCCTTCCATGGCGCGCAAGGGAAGCCTGAGGGCGCGCGTCCCTCGCCTGAGCGCCTCCTTCCCTCCTTGGAGAAAGGGAAGGAGAAGCAGCAGAAGAGAGGGAGGAAAGGAGGGAGAGAGTCAGGAAAGAAAAGAAAAGAAAAACCCAGCCAGGGAAGAGAAAGGGCTCCCTCCTCCTCCTCCTGCTGCTGCTGTTGCTGGTGGGCTTCTTCTCTCTTTTCCCTCAGGAGCCAGGATTAGTAACAGCCCCCAAAAGCTGCCTCAGAGTTCAGCTTACAGGAGCTGGGAGTGCCTCCAGAGAGGAGGAGGAGGAAGAAGGACTCCCTCAGTTTTTCTCTCAGCCTTTCTTTCTCTCTTTCCCTTCCTCCTCTCATCTCTCTTTTCCCTCTAACCTGCTGCTGGAGAAACCCACCAAGGCTACTCTTTCCTCCTCTTTTCTTCCACTGTCCTTCTCTTTCTCCTTTCTTCTGTTCCCTTCCTTCTTTCTTTTATCCCTCTCCCTTTCCCGACATGGAGTTTTCCTGGAGTTTCATCCTTCTGTCCTGGTTTTACCTGGAAGCTTCAGGGGACTTTGATGGGAGGTAAGCAAAGATTTTGGCCAGATTATTATTATTATTATTATTATTATTATTAATCATCATCATCATCATCATCATCCATATCCCTAGCACTAGAAACTCTGGCAATCCTAACAGAGAAAGAGAAGCAGTTAACTAGTGAAGAAAGGTTTTCACCCCAAGCACCTCAGCTGAATAAATACAAAAAGACTTCCTTACAACAAGAGGACTTTGCATTCTTGGTTTGTTCCCCAAGAATACCCGAGGATATTTCCCATTTTCCAGGTATATATATATATATATCCCAGAAGAGAAAAGGGAAAACTAAAACTCCCAAAGCCAGCCTTGGTGGTGGTGGTGGTGTTGAGAGGGAAAATGGGAGAAAATTTTTACAGATCCCAGAACAGGGAAGATTTTCATGTTGCTTTTGACAACATTTGCCTGAGGGTTTTTGTTGTTGTTGTTGTTAAATGTACTTCAAATATGACAACCAAAATCCTAGGTCTCAATAAATCTGCAGTCCCAAAGTTGTGGAAAAAAGAGAGCCTGCTGTATGCAAAGGATAGATGGAGAAAACTTGGCACAAACACACACACTTGGAAAAACAAGGTTGGGGTGGAAAGAGTAGGTGTTGTTGTTGTTGCTGTTGTGCTCCAAGTCTTTTCCAACTTAGGGCGATCCTATCTTAGGTTTTCTTGGCAAGTTTCTTCAGGGGAGGTTTCATGGCCATCCTCTGTGGCTGAGAGAGTGTGACTTGCCAGTTTCTTCAGAGGGGATTTGCCATTGCCATCCTCTGAGGCTAAGAGAGTGTGACTGGGTTTCTATGGGCAAGCCTGGATTTGAAACATGGTCTCCAAAGATATAGTCCAGCATTCACACCATGTTGACTTTTCCTGGCAACTTTCTTCAGAGGAGGTTTGCCATTGCTATCCTCTGAGGCTGAGAGAGTGTGACTTGCCCAAGGTCAACCAGTGGGTTTACATGGCCAAGCCTGGATTTGAAATGTGGTCTCCAAATTTATAGTCCATCACTCAAACCACAACATCATGCTGACTTTTCTTGGCAGGTTTCTTCACAGGAGGTTTGCCATTGCCATACTCTGAGGCTGAGAGAGTGTGACTTGTCCAAGGTCACCCAGTGGGTTTCCATGACCGAGCTGGGATTCGAATCCTGGTCTCCAGAGTCCAGCATGCAAACCATTACATGACACTGGCTCCTGGAAAGAGCAGGAGGGACCTGTGCATCTGACAGATCTGCAAAGGGCAAAGCACTAAAAGAAACAGGAATGGGACGGTGGCAGTCCTGCTTTCGTGTGTTTTTTTCTCTCTTTTTTCACAATAAAGCTTAGCATTTAACAATTATTTACTTTTGTTTTAGATATTTTTGTTTTTATGTTTGTAAAGCACCCTGATGGCTAGCTGGGTGGTATATAAACATTTTAAATAAACTAAATAAGGTAGCCTTTGAGTGTTAAAGGCTCGTAATATCTTTTAAAAAACAACAGAGAATATTGACATACATTTTTTTTAAAAAAAATTGCTTTTGCTGCTATTAGAGTCCCCTTCCTCAGAGGTATGTCTTAATAAATATTTTAGTTTTCAGAGGTGATACTGGTCTCTTGTTTTTGCAGCAAGGTCTAATACAACCACCCTGTAGATATGTTGTTGTTGTGTGCCTCCAAAGCATTTTTGACTTATAGTGACCCTATCATGGGTTTTCTCGGATAATTTCTTCAGAAGGGCTTTGCCGTTGCTTCTCTGAGGCTGAGAGAGTGTGACTTGGCCAGGGTCACCCAGTGGTTTTTTATGCTCAGGCAGGGAATCAGACCCTGATCTCCAGAGTCATAGCCCAACACTCAAACCACTACACCACACTGGCTCATAGAAATGTTATACATTAACTTATTGTTCATGTAGTAGAATGATTACAACAGGCCTGTCAGGCCGTTTTATCAATTCCCTGTAGCCAATAGGGCGAACTAAGGTTGAGAGTATGTAGCTGGTCCAAAGGCTACCTAGTATGTGCATCACAGAGGAGATCTGAACCCGAAACGCCTGAATTTGTAGGGTGGTCTCTCATACAAGGTGACCAGATGTCTTAACCACAAAGGAGGAGAAAGCACCACAAAATGTAGGTCCTTCCAGAAAAATGTGGGACATTTCCAAACAAAAACTAAAAAAAACAACATTCATATAAATATATGTCCATGCTTTATAATCATGCTCAAAATGGAGGACATTTTGGACTTCTGCCTGGATGGAACTTGAAATGTAGGGCATGTCCTGGAAATGTAGGACATCTGGTCACCCTGCTGTCATAGTCACTGTATCACTCAGGGTTCATCTGTAGGAATGGCTTGCTTCTAAATTAGGAGTTTCTACTTGAGAACCCTTATGTCTGGATTCTAATTATGTTTGCTTGAAAATAACCAGAACTTGCATCTATATGCATGCATTGTGCATGAAATTTAAATCCTAATTTCTTGTCTTGTGCAGAGTCAGATCATTTTGGGTACATCTCAATAAGGACTTGGTCTACACTGAAAAGCAATGACTGATACTCCAAGGTTTTGGACAGGGCACTGTCTGGAGTTGCTGGGGACAGAACCTGTGACTTTACATGCAACTCTGCCACTGAGTACAGTACTTTGCTTGTTTAAATCACAATGTTATACAACTAGAGTGATGAAAGTATGATCAGACAGGAGAGTGAATTTTTGCTGCTTTTATTCAGTGAACGATTATACTTTAGCTGGAGACTTCTAATCTGCTTTAGGAATTTCAAGAGTATGAAATCAATTGGAAGCAGTTGTTCTGGATTAACTGACAGAAAACATCAAGATGTGATGTTGTGTTTTTGGGGTCAGAAAACACAACAGATTATTATATTCTGTGGGTTTTGGCTGTGTTCTGTGGAATGTACTCCATTGGTAGCCCAGACTCTATGAACCCTATTTGAGTATCTTGCATTACACTTTTCACATAAATTCACCAAATGGAAACATGATAGTAAAAGCTTTAGAATAAAATGTATTTGTTATTGTCATGTTTGCCTGTTGACTGTTGTATATAATTCCTGCAGAATTATATATATGGTCACAAATGAATAACAGCAGTAACAATTGCAGCACATCTCTAGTGTGCGTGTGTATATATATTCCATGTGCATGTTGCAAGATGGGGGACACTTGCACTTTTGTTGAATACCCCTTGGATGAACTGTGCAATCAATAACATACCAATAACAAACTCACAATCCTTTTACAGAACTACTTTTTCTTCCGGAAACATATCTATAAAATGCATAACTAAAATAGAAATTAACCAGAAAAGCTGTAAAACCTAAAACTATGGTGTAGTCCATGGACTGAACATACTTCAGTTGTACAAAGATGAGCGATAGGCAAGCTTTGACAGGTTTCGGCAACCCAGGGTTCTTTTAAACTTTATTACTTAGTCTTTCCACTCCCACAGACTGCATCTGATAATCTTAACCTTTCTCTACATATATTCTTTTTGTGTGTGATTTATCCTATAGGCCATGGCTGTGTTAACCTTGTATGTAAAGCCCATTTCCATTTGAAATGAATTATGAACAAATGATGGTTGCAAAGCAGTTTGCAAAGCAGTGGTTTTGTCAAGCCAATTAAACCAGAGGTGAAATCTGTTCTGTGCTCTATTATCCCCCAAGCCATGGAAAGGATGTACACCTGGAAGTCTTGCTTCATTTATTGACTAGAAATGGTGAAAGTCTGCAGGCTGATTTGGTGTCTGTTTCTTAAGCAGTCTTTAAAGACACCTGGGGATGGTGAAGGGCAGCAGATTTTCCTTGCATATGATTTGGCATAAGTCAGTGCAATGAGCTAATGTTGCATTCATGATAACTTAAAAACTGGATTCTCAAAAGCACCAAACATGCAAAAGCCAGTTGGGTAACTGTGTGTGTGGTGTTGATTTATAGAGTATCATTTATACTGCCTCCTCAAAGTGTTTTACAAAGCAAAACATTAAAATAATAACATAAAATAAAATGAATTGAAACATATCTTTTAAAAATAGAAATAGTAAAAAATAAATAAAGTAAAATTGTGTATTCATTCATTTAAAAGCATGTTGGAACATGCATGTCCTTAGGGGATGAAGCCATATGGCTATCCTATTTGACATTCCCCACAGATAGAGCCACCACAGAAAAGACCTAGTACTTGTCCAAACTAACAGATGATACCCAAGGGTATCAAACTGTGGCTGATCTTATAGCTTGGATAGTCCACACGGCAAAGTGGTTTGAGTGTTGGACTATGACTCTGGAGACCAGGGTTCAGTTTCCATCTCGGCCATGAAAACCATTGGGCAACTCACATGCTCTCAGCCTCAGGGGAAATCAATGACAAACCTCTGAACAAATCTTGCCAAGAAAATCCTATCATAGGTTTACCTTAGGGTCATCATAAGTCTGAAACCACTTGAAGTCACAGAAAACACACACACACGTTCATAAGCCTCAGGTGATTTTTAGTGTGGTTGGTGCCAAGTGCCTTAAAAATGATCACTAGCATCAGGCCTACAAATACTAGAAACAATGCACCCCGAATCATGATTATAGGATCATTGTTAACATGCTATGACAGCTTAGTCCAGACCTTGGGAAAGTTACTTTTTTAGACTACAGCTATCATAAATGGTAAAAAGACAAAACAAAGCAAGTCTGCATCATGCTATGTGACACAGAGTAATGATTCAGAACCACCCTCCTATATAAATTGTCCAAGAGACAGGTCATGTACATCCATTCTAGATCCATTTCAGTCTGGCTTCAGACCTGGCTATGACATGCTTTGGTTGCCTTGGTAGATGACCTACGCAGGGAACTGGACAGGGGGAGTGTGTTAGTCCTGCTGGATTTCTCAGAGGATTTTGATACTATTGACCGTGGTATCCTTCTGGGCTGCATCTCTGAGATGGGACTTGAGGGACTGTTATGCAGTGGTTTCAGTCTTTCTTGGATGGGCAAACTCAGAAGGTGTTGGAGGACTCCTGTTTGACCCCCCGGCCATTGGCCTGTGGGATCCCTCAGGGTTCTGTTCTGTCCCTGATGTTATTCAACATCCACATGAAATTGCTGGGAGAGGTCATCCAGAATTTGGGGTGCAGTGTCACCAGTATATGGATGACACCCAACTCTATATCTCTCCTTTCCATCTGACTCCAAGGAAGTTGTCTCTGTACTAAACCAGTGTCTGCTGTCAGTAATGGACTGGATGAAGGCAAACAAATTGAAACTTAATCCAGACAAAACAGAGGTGCTCCTGGTCAGTCATAAGGCAGATCAGGGAATAGGGATTTTGCCTGTGATGGATGGGGTTGCACTCCCTGTGAAATCTCAGGCTTGCATTGGGTGTGCTCCTGGACTTCACTCTGAGCCTGGATGCCCAGATTTCAGCAGTAGCCAAGAGTGCATTCGCACAGTTGAAACTTGCTCGCCTGATGAGTCTGTTTCCTGAGATGTCACATCTGGCTGCAGTGACACATGCCTTGGTTACATCCTGTTTGGACTACTGTAATGCACTCTATGGGGCTGCCTTTGGAAAATTTTCAGAAACTTCAGCAGGTGCAAAATGCTGCAGCTAGAATGCTGACTGGCACCAGTTACAGGGAGCATATAATTCCTTTGTTGAAACAGCTTCACTGGCTACCAGTTCGTTTCCAGGCCCAATTCAAAGTGCTGGTCATGACCTATAAAGCCTTATGCAGTTTAGATCCAGACTATTTGAGAGGCCATATCTTCCCATACAAACCAACCAGAGCTAAGATTTCAAAGAGAAGGCTTTCTCTCGCTCCCACCAATATCACAGGCTTGCTTGCTGAAGACATGAGAGAGAGCCTTCTCAGTGTTGCTCCCACCCTCTGGAATTCCCTTTCAATGAAGTTTAGGTTGGTCCCCTCTCTGCCTGCTTTTCGTCGGCAAGCCAAGACATTTTTATTTAAGCAGGCATTTGGTATATAAGTCATATCAGAGAGGTTTTTATGGAGCAGGTGGATTTTAGCTATGCTTTTAACTTTTGTATATTTTATGTGATTTTATATTGTAAGAAGATTTTAATTTTGAATTTTACTAAGATTTTAGTAAATGTTTTTGTCTGTGAGCCGCCTTGAGTTCCTATGGGAAGAAAAATGGCATACAAATGGAATAAAATAAATAAATAAATGTGCAGATTAGCCTGGAGTTATAGTTGTAGTTGTAGTTGGAGTAACAGTGTAGTAGTTGGTTGGAAATTGATGAAGAGAAGTCAGAGTGTGTATATATGCTGTATTGTATACATCATAACTGAAGATAAAGCCTCCAGAACTTGGATGAACCACTATGTCTGTGAGACTTATTTTTTGTGTGAAAAGTGTGTCAGGGCATTGGCAATACTGACAGCTGGTATTTTGCTTTTGTGGTTTTTCTTTTAATGTTGCTACAATATTGTTTGGCTGTATCTGGGTTGGTTTGTCCCCAGACTGCACTGATAGACTTCCCCTCACTGACACTGTTGGGGTTTTCTTCACTGATGAAGTGCCATCTCCCCAAATTTTCTAGGTTCCAATGCATGTACAAGAGGTGGGTAGCTGGAAGATTAGGGATTCTGTTGCTATTCCACCTATCCTGCTGTCAACAAGCTCCCTTCTTGAGTTAGCTGGGGTGGTCTCAGGGTTGATGTTGGAGACCCCTTTGCTTCAAGTCCCCTTGACATGGACTGCTACAACCATGCTGGGATTGTCAGCATGAGACACTGGACTTTGCTTTTTTTTTTTTTTTGCTGGAAGGAGTGATAGTGATGTTCCATTGTCTTGGGCAGATCACTGGTGGATTGAGGCTTCCTGGGACTCAAAATCTCTGTAGGGATGAGTGACTAATTAAGATGGTCTGCCCCAAGAGACTTATGGATTGGAATGGCTTCCTAATAGCTCTGGGAGGAATTTTCCTCCTGGTCAGGTAATTCTGTTGAAGCTGTGATTGACCTCTGGAGTGGAGGAATAACTAGGGCAATGGACACAATTGCTCCTAAGTATCTCCATGCTCAGGGCATGGAGCCAAACCAGTTCCTTAAAGCTGATGAATGAGATGGTGACTAGAGCAACATTTGCAGAAAACCTAAAATAGGTCCAACTGAAACCAAGCCTGTCTGAGGGCATAGTCTGTGACAGTATGAGCAGCCAAACAATAATAACAACAAAACCTCTGCCACAATTGCATCTGCAAAGAGCTAATGGTTTTGAGTGGGAAACATTCTTTTACACACGGGCTCATGAAAGGTGAATCCAGAGCATTCCGTGCCCCCCATGAACAACTTGCTTGGCACTTTGCAGGTAAAATCATTAAGATTTATTTGACAAATGCTATAATTAATGTCGATCCAGAGGATGTAATTTTGGTCCCTGCTTGTCTTGTGATAATAGATGCATCTCAGTTTGTACGGCCCAAGGTTGTGGACAGGATTCTAGGAGAGATGAGAGTTAGCACATGTGTGTTAGATCCCTGTCCTTTCTGACTTATTAAAAAGATCCAGAGGGGGACTGGTTGAATTGGGTAGAGGGAATGGTTGATTTTTTGCTCAAAGAAGGCAGAGTTTCATCAAGCTGAAAGAAAGCAGTTATAAGACCACCATGGGGGGGGGGGGGAATCTCTTTGGATCCCACTGTATTGGACAACTACCAGCCAGTTTCCAACATTTTATTTTTGCACAAACTCTTGGAGTATGTAGTGGCCACTCAGCTCTGGGGGTTTCTGGATAAGGTGGATCATCTAGATCCATTTCAGTCTGATTTCAAGCCAAGTGATGTGGCAGAGATAACTTTACTCACTGGTGAATTACCTACATAGGGATGGGGCTAATGGTTCAGCTGGATCTCTCAGCATCATTTTTCTATCATCATCCATAGTATAATGGGGATCCTTGCAGGAATGGGACTTAAAAACACTGTTGTATAGTGGCTGCGTTCTTCCTGGAGGGGTGAACCTAGAGCTGGTGAGGAGAGACTCCTTTTTGTCTCCTTGACAAAACAGGTTGAGTTTTGTCCCACATGCTGTTCAGTGTCTACATGAAAATGCTGAGTGAAGTTGTCCAGAGTTTTGAGGTCCTGTGACACCTCAATCAATGGAAGCTTCGTTGGTGCTAAACTGATGCCTGTCATTAGCAATGGACTAGATGAGGGAAGAACAAACTGAAATTTAATTCAGACAAGACAGAGGTGCCCCTGAATAGTCAAAAGGCAGATCAGGGAGCAGGAATTCTGGGTGGGGTTATATTCTCCCTCAAGATGGAAGTCCACAGCCTAGGTGTGCTCCTGGATTCAGCTCTGAGCCTGAAACTCGGGTTTTCAGTGGTGACAATGTACTTTTGCACATTTAAAGCTTGTGTACTAGCTGTAACCATTCCTAGAGATGTTGGAGTTGGACACACTGAGACATGCCTTAGTTACATCTGTTTTGATTACTGTAACATGCTCTGTGGTGGTTGCTTTTGAAGGGTGTTGCAAAGTTCAGCTGGTCCAAAAGCTATAGCTAGATTGCTAATCAAGGCTGGCTACAGGAAGCATGTAATTCCCTTCTGAACTTTTTAGGGTTATGTATCCCTGACCATCCCTGTCTTAAGGTGTATCTACACTGCAGAATTAAAGTAGTTTGACACCACTTTAACTACAATGACTCTATCCTACAGCATTCTGAGATTGGTAGTTTGGTGAGGCACCAGAGCTGTTTGACAGACTAGGCTGAATATTTCACCAAACTACAAATTCCAGGATTCTGCAGGATGAGGCAAAGCAGTTAAAGTGGTATCAAACTGCTTTAATTTTGTTTGCATGTAGCTACACCCTTAAAACTTGTTCCAGGAGTCTAATCTGGACATAACCAGGGCACAGATGACCACAGCCAAGTCTGCTTTCTCCAGATGATGATGCAGTGGGTTAATCTGCCAAAGTTTATATAAGCCACTCCTAGTCTTTATTTACTCATTTATTTTTAATGTTTACCCTGCCTTTTAAGGCAAGTTGTCATGAGGTGAGTAAAAATAGTTTGTTTAAACTCTGTTCAAAGTTGTCTAAAAATAAACAATAATAATACAAAACAAGAACAGAATAAATGAAAAGTAAAAATTTACATCGGGATCCAGTAGTAAAAAAAGAATAAAAAAACTTGGTGCAGTTTTTTAAATGTATTTATGGTCTACTTGCTGGCCAAGCAGATTTGTCAGTAAAGAAGATTCCTCCAGTATGAGACCTATACTCTTTAGGATGAAGTCAAGCTACTCTCTGTCCAGAATAGCGCTATTAGCTGCCTGTATTATCCTTTCAAGAGATGGGAAGAATTTTGCCACATATAAATTGCAGATATGTGGAAGTATGTGTGATAAAATGGTTGTCTGAAACCATCCTAGGAAGGATTGTTTCTTCCCCGCCTTGTAAAAGGCAGGCCACAATATCGAACAGACAGTACTTAACAGATACCCAATTTTGTTGGATAAATATGAGAATCTAATTTACCGGTAAATACCTTGCCAGAGCTTGGAAAGGTTATTTTGTGAGACTATAGTTCCCACAACCTCCCAGCCAATGTGATTCTAATCTAGTGAATGAGTAAAAATAGTGAGTAGTTATATGTGTACAAATAAATCAGATACACAGCCAACTGAGCGCAGTTGAAGGTAGTGCAATCCATGCTACATGCATTATGATCTGCATTTCAGTGTACTATACCTCTGTTTTATGCCTGCTGTTTCTGATCTCTGGCAAGTGCTGCACATGCAGAAACCTGCTTTTGTGCATGTTTTTACTTATGTGAGTAGGACAGTCATGTAAACATAATACACAAGAGGTCCTGTAATTGCATCAATTGTTGGAACAAATGCAGCAATGACTTCCCTCTTTCTCTCTGGGTTATAGTCCCAAAAATCCATATTCCCTCATGATCATACAAATCTCCTGGAGGGCTTATTTTTTAAAATCCTATTTAATATATAAATCTTGAAGGTTGAATAAGCCCTAAGTTGATAACTTGAGAAGAGAGTCAGTGAAACAGTACCCAGAGAAGACTGCAACTCAAGTTTAAACATGAACCTAGATAAGTGAAATGTTAAAGTGGGTGTCAAAGAGCAGGAATGTGTGTATAATTGCTACAGCTATAATCATATAATCATAGAGTTGGAAGAGACTACAAGGGCCATCCAGTCCAACCACTTGCCATGCAGGGACTCAAAATCAAAGCATCCCCGACAGATGGCCATCCAGCCTCTGTTTAAAGACCTCCAAAGAAGGAGACTCCACCACACTCTGAGGGAGTGTGTTCCACTGTCAAACAGCTCTCACTGTCAGGAAGTTCCTCCTAATATTGAGGTGGAATCTCTTTTCCTGCAGCTTGCATCCATTGTTCCAGGTCTTTTCTCTGGGGCAGCAGAAAACAAGCTAGCGTCCTCCTCAATATGACATCCCTTCAACTATTTAAACAGGGCTATCATATCCCCTCTTAACTGTTTCTTCTCTAGGCTAAACATACTCAGTTCCCTAAGTCGTTCCTCGTAGGGCATGGTTTCCAGACCCTTCACCACTTTAGTTGCCCTCCTCTGGACACGCTCCAGTTTTTCAACATTCTTTCTGAATTGTGGTGCCCAGAACTGGACACAGTATTCCAGGTAGGGCCTGAACAGAACAGAACACAGTGACACTATTACTTCCCTTGATCTACCGGTAGATACTATACTTCTATTAATGCAGCCTAAAATTGCATTGGCCTTTTTAGCTGCAGCATCACATTGTTGACTCATGTTCAATTTGTGGTCCACTAGGACACCTAAAGCAAAGCAAAGCAGCTTATTTATATACCGCTTCATA
>CM034708.1:26574965-26589010 GCA_020142125.1 Phrynosoma platyrhinos
GAGGATAAAGCAAGCTAGGACACAGAACAATAGATTCAAATGACAGGAAAAGAGATTCCACCTAAACATTAGGAGGAACTTTCTGATGGTGAAAGTTGCTCAGCTGTAGAATATGCTTCCTTGGTGTGTTGGAGATTTTTAAAGAAAGGCTTGATGTCAATCTGTTGGGAGTGCATTGATTTCATGGCAGAGAGTCAGGCTGGATGGCCCTTGTGGTCTCTTCCAACTCTGATTTCTTTTAGTGCTTTTGAATTGATTTTTTGGTGTTTCATATCAGCAAACTAAAGTGTTTTGAAAGTCTATTAGAATACTTTAACTCCTTTCTTATTATTTACAGGATAATTACATTCAGTCACAGATTATAATATAAAAATGTCAGTGCAAGTTGTGAAAAAACCTATGTGATGGAGCAAATCTAAGGTCACTTTTTGATCTAGAATGTCAAATTCCTATGAAACCTGCATAAGTTTTTAAAAGATTTTTACGATCCTCAAGTTTTGCAGGTCTGTGTTCTTATTTATGGGTAGGGCCTAATGTGAGGGCCTAAATACTCTAAAGACTTCCGTTCTTGTCTGATTTTTGAAGCCAAGCAGAGTCCAGCCCTGGTTAGTACTTGGATGGGAGGCCGCCAATGAATACCAGGTGCTGTAAGCTATACAGTACTTCAGAAGAAGGGACTCCTTTAAGTATTCCTTGCCTAAGAAACCCTATGGAATTCATGGGATTTCCATAAATAGGCAGGCAATTTGGAGGCACACACTCACACACACACACTCTCCTAATACTAAATTTAAGGATGCAGAATCCAATCTACTAGGACGGGTGGGCAACACAGTCCTCTTTCAAATCCATTTTTGCAAGCTCCACCATTAAATTTGCCTTTGTACTGCTGAAGGAGACATGCATTTTCATTTGAAAACTGTATGCATGGGGAGCATTCACCTTGTGTTTAAACCAAACCAAACCATACCCCTAATGGAAGCATATTGACTTACCAACAAGAGGAATGCTCCATGCATACTGTGATTTCAGCTGAAATCTAGAAATTGGGGAGGCATTTAATGTGGTAGCAATATTGGGGAATAGGGCAGGGTGCAGCTCCTGGTGGGTTCAGGAGAACAAATTTGCTGCATCTATTTCCAGAAACAGGCCCTCTGCTGTATTAAGGCTACAGTCCACCACTACACCCTCCTGTGAAAGCAAGACTGAAATCAAAGTCAGCTTTACTGGATTACTTTGTGGTGTTTTATACCTGCCTTAAGGAACTAAGCTGGCACAGAAATGGCATATTTGAAGAAAATCTTTTGAAAGGTCTCCAGAAACACAGGTCTGCAAATGACAGGCTTCTCCCTACTCTAATGAAAGAAAAACCTCCCACTCATATTTTTGAGGGAACAGCGTTTGGCCTTGATCCTATTCAAATGAAGAGTGGTATGTGCCTCAAGGCCCTTCCTGTAAACCACATAAACTCTTTGGCATTTCTGTATATTTTTATGTTAATGGAACTGTTTTGGTTACTGCACAAGACAAGGTACACATAAATACAACCAGACTTGTTTTTTAAAAGAAAAACAGCGTGGTGTAGAGTTAGAACTTTTGGTCAAGGAATAATTTGACGCATCAAATCCTCATCTAGCCATGCTGAACTAACATTGGGCCAACCAGATTTTCTCAGTTAATCAAGTTAGGATAAAACTGAGGTAGAACAATTTACTATGTACACTGAGCTCCTTGGAGGAATAGTGACTTGAAAATATAATATATAATACAGTTGTCCCTCCTCGTTCGCTGGCATGTGCACCATTATTTTCAATGGGGCTCGGATATTTGTGAGTCACCATGGGAGGGGGCGTCTGGAACAGATCCCCGCGAATTGGGAGGGGCTACTCTCAAAGCTTGGAAGAAAATAATCATGGGACTTCTATTTGGATAGCACCTGAGGGACAAACCACTAAGTCCCAAGCTCTGGAATCAGATGACTTTTCAGCCTGATGTTCCAACTTGGAATGAAGCTTTATGTTCCCATCTCCTTCCTCAGGCAATTCACCAGTTAGCAGTATAGCTGCTCCATTTTGCTCACAGTGAAGGTTCCATATACACTTCAGATGGAAGTATGTTCCATTGAACATAGTGGGAGTAAACATATAGAATTGTGCTGTCAGTCTTGTCTCATTTCATCTCTCCTAGATAGGAAAACAGATCTGTAGCTGTCTCCTCCAGCAAGTTGAAAGATAAGATAATGCTTCTTTGCATGGACTGATAAGATCCTCTCTTTATTAGAAATCAGCAATGGCTGGAATATATTAAGTGTCTACATTACACATGCATATAGTATATTTATGCTGAACATGATTACATTAGATACTACATACCAGACGATTAAGGACCAGGGTGAACGAAAGGCCACTTTCCATGATGGGAATATAGAAGGCATACTGATTACATCATATATATTTTTAATGGCACAAGTGACAGATTACTTTTGGAAATCTCCCCCCCCCACACACACACTTAAAGAATGATACTATTTCATATTCAGTGTTCAGTTCTCATATACTAATTCAGCTTTTCTTGCAACAAACCTATAAAGTAAGGTTTGCTATCACTATCATTACATCCACATTTTAGTAGCATAAATGAAACTAGACAATAATGGCTTGTTCAAGGTTTGTGGTGCTTGCATGAGTTTGGGATTGCCCGGCTAATAGATTTCACTTTTGGACTATACATTGCACTAGTCTATGAGACTTTTGTTCAAAACTTTTAAAAGAAGCTTTGCTTTGGCATGTCATAGTACTCATGGAACTATCTCCACTGTTTGTTACATGTATTGTTATTGTTCTTCATTCACAATAAACCCATTCTTATGAACTGCTGAATCTAAATAGTCAGTTTTCAAACATCCTGCCTTTTGAAAATCAAAGCACACAGCTTGCCTACCAAATAAATAATAAGCTTCCCATGGGGGTCAGTCAGCATGTACAGTGAACCTCTGGGGAGAGTGAAGAATTGATCTCTGTGATTCTTCTAGCCTCACCCCAGCTACTATGTATTTGTGGACTCTGAGAGAATGGGATTTGCTGGGACACATGTGCATTGGGCAAACATGCTCACACATACTGTCAAAGTTTGGAAATAACAAAATCAGATACATTGTTATTTGTAATCAATTTATTTCCCCAACAATGTGGGTTATTTTAATAGATCTCTTTGCACAGTGATCCAATCTAACAAAGCTATGTCTTTAAGTTCTGACCAAATTGCAATTTTTCATGTCCATGTTTTTCAGACACCATTGGATATTCATGTTAGCTTATCAAACATGAAATACAACATGTGTGCTTCCCTAGAAAATTTTACCAACATTATCTAGCAGTATACAACCACAGGGGAGAGCTGAAACTCAGTCTACATGGGGCTATTTTTTGGCTTAACATGTCTGGCCAGTGTTCTGTGTTAATTGTGGGAGAAATCAGACAACTCCCCCGAAACCTCTATGAAGCCTATTCCCATGATTCCCATGGCCATGTAAATGTATAGACCAGGGAGTGAAGTTATATTTCCTTATGTTTCAAAACCCCATAAAAAAGAAGTAACAGTTTCAAAATGTAACTCTTTACTTTCATAAAAATAACTAAAACAGTCACCTTTAGTTATTTTAAGGAAAATCTGAATGTACACTTGTGATTGTTTGAATTCATTTTTCCCCTAAAATCAGGTTGCTCTTACAATATGGACATCAATGCACTTGTGACTCTGAATTCCAATACTCTAGTGACCACTCCTAGCAGTTTTGTGTATGTGTTAAATAGCATGTGGAATAAAATGGATCCCTGTTGGCCAGTTACCATGGGCATCAAATGGAAGTATCTCCTTGACTCACTTCTTCAAGAAGGACTGGAGTCACCATAAAATAATGCTTCAAGTCTTATTCTGGACAGGTGATTCAGAAGGACACCTTGGTGGTTGCCATTAACAGTAGGTGATAGATCAACCCCCCCCCCCCAATAAGGACACATTTGCTCTGTCCAGTTCCCTACACAGATCATCCACAAATGTTACCAAAGTGGTCTCTGTCTTACAGTCAAGCCCACAGCCAATTTAAATTGGATCTAAATAATCAATTTCATCTAGAAACATCTGAAGCTGTGCTGTCAACATACACTTCATCATCTTGCCCCCAAAATATCTGCACACAATGAATTGGTTCATCTGGATGGAGAGAGCTAATTTTAGATGGTTAGGCTTTGTCCACACACTGTGCCACTGGCCAATTATGGATACCTTGGGCATCCAGTTCCTAATGGATTCGCCAAACCAACTTAATGAGCCAGAAGTATACCTAAAGTGTATAGTCAGAATCTAATGAAGAATTTATTGCTTGTGTTACCTACTGTAACCTTTATAACTGCCAATGCAATGGAACATCAGAAAGCCTTCATATAGTATTAATCCACTGGTTTGTTAGTATATATATTAAGTAGAATTTTGCAAAGATAGCTGCATTTTTGAACTTCTCTTGGCTTCTGTCTCCTGAATCAAACTTTTCATATCTGGCTGCAGTCTTAAACACATTTATTAGGCAATCAATCAATCAGTCTTTTATTGATGAGCCCATTGGCCATTTCAAAAAGAATATAGCAAGATAAAATTCAAAGAGAGTTACATAAAATTAAAATTAAGAAAGAAAAATACATATAAAATAGATATAAATGAAAATAAAATATCATATGATTACAGTAATGTAAAAACAATGTAAAAACAATACAATGGATACCATTTTCCTAGCAAGTAAAACAAAGAATAACATCAAACATCAGATTTCTTCATTGCCCCTACAGTTTACACCAATCAACCCAACATATCTGGATCTTAACTGTACCGCTTTGTGTAAGAACTGAGCTGTGCTGTTCGTTATTTTTGCATCTTGGCCACCCATAAAATATGAGATTCTAACATGGGATTGATTTCTGAGCTAACACGCACATGGTGTCACTGTTAATGATGTATACTTCACATCAAATATTTTATTATATGGAACAGTGAAAGGACAACCAATATACTGTTGTACTTGTTCTCAGTCTTACTACCAGTGCTTAGAAAAATAGCTGGCAGTGGCATTCTGGAGGTTGTCATCTGAAAAGCACACTTTTCCTAACTTAGCTTTGGTGGCATGTTTAAAGGTGCACACATTGATCAGGCTAATAAGGACTTCCATGTCGTCATCACAACTAAGAGTACACTTTAGAACAGTGGTCCCCAAGTTTTTTCAGGTTGCTGCCCCTTTCTTATTGGGCAATAACTCTAGCATCCCCAATGCCTATTTCTTGCTATTAAGTCGACTGTTCTACTGCACATTCAAAACAACCATCTTGGTCGCTGCTCCTTTTGCACTTGGTCACCCTGGGAGCAGCAACTGGATGAACAGCGACCAAAAAGCCTCTTGCCATGCTGGCCTTGCTTCTCAGTTGCTGCATGACTGGCTGCTACTCTGCTGCTTCCAAGGTGACTGGCTGCAAAGGAAGAAGCTTCTCTCCAGTGAGGAAGGACTCTCAGTCCTTTGTGCCAGGGCAGAGGGAGTCACAGCCAGCTTCCCATTTTTTTCCCCAGTGAAGAAGGACTCTCAATCCAAGAAAGGCTGAAGGACTCTTTCAAAGAATCTGCCAGAGATACTCCTCCCCCTCCTTATCCAGTGGCATGCTTTCACCACATAGCTTCAAATCATCTCCCTCCCTCAAACATTGTTTCTTCTGATACCTCTTCTCTCAGCTTGTTGGATGAAAGAAATCAGGAGGAGCAGCGCAGCTCAAACCTTCCACTGAAGTCCCAGCAAAGCTCACAAAAGCTTAAGCAGGGTTCCAAATATGAAAGCTCCTTTTTGCTGCTGCTTCTCCCTCCGAAACCACCAGGTATTCTTTAAACCCTCACTCCAGTCCAGTCAGTCAGTGTGTCCTAAAATGGCACCATGGGAGTTAGCTCATGCGGGTAGGTAAAGAGCAAGAGACACTACCACACAAAATGGTCAACTGTGTGGTGGTTTTAAGAGACCCTGAAAAGAAAAAAAATAATGCAGCCTTCATTGCCACCATGGACCTAAAGGCTGTTGGTTACCCTTTTTTGCACACTAATACTTTGAATCATAGAATCATAGAGTTGGAAGAGACCACAAGGGCTATCCAGTCCAACCCCCCCTGCCATGCAGGAACTCCCAATTAAAGCATTCCAGACAGATGGCCATCCAGCCTCTGTTTAAAGACCTCCAAGGAAGGAGACTCCACTACTCTCCGAGGGAGTGTGTTCCACTGTCGAACCGCCCTTACTGTCAGGAAGTTCCCCCTAATGTTGAGGTGGAATCTCTTTTCCTGGCGCTTGCACCCATTGTTCTGGGTCCTAGTTACTGGAGCAGTAGAAAACAAGCTTGTTCCCTCCTCAATATGACATCCCTTCAAATATTTAAACACGGCTATCATATCACCTCTTAACCTTCTCTTCTCCAGGCTAAACTTCCCCAGCTCCTGACTGAAGCTCCCCTTTGCTGTCCCCTTTCTCACCACCTCAGATCTTTCCATTGGCCACTTTGGAAATCACTGCTTTAGCAAGTTCTTGCCACAACCCATAAGCTATGCATTTTGCAAGGGAAGCCCAGCCAAGGGATGATTTTCTTTCATTTTCTTTGTTTCAAGGACCTTTGTGAAAACTGAGATACAGTCTTGACCCGACTGCCTTAAGGAACAAAGAATGAGAGAGTTGAGTGGGAATTACTTTCAAAGCCAGTATCAATAAAATATCTTTGATCACAGCCTCATAACCAGCTGCTTTGCTTAGCCAAGTTCACTAAAACACTTTCAGTACAGTGCATGTATGGAAGACTAGAATTTATGCAGGCAATTATGGATGGTGCTGAAGATGCTGCTATAACCAAGGGGCTTTGCATGCTTTCTGCTTTCTTACTACAGTTGCAAAGAAAGAGTGCTCTAAAAAAATGCTGTTCCTCCTTTATCCTTTGGGGTTAAGAATATATGCTGAAATCTGCCATTTCAACTGATTTATGTTCCTTTTAAAACATGTTTATACTTCACAGTGGGGATCATTTTGGAGTTACTGTCCGCATGAGTACTTTCATAGATTACAGGTGTCATGTGGGGGAAAGGCATTAATTATTTCAGGTTTTTAAAAATGTTTTGCAACATCAATGCAATTCTGTATAATAATTTAAGGTGCCCTAATCTGAATTCTTCAGTAAAAATAAGATTTTGACTGAAGAATGCCCAAGGATGACATTTGCTCATTAAGAAGGAGCTGTAGGATTTGGGACTACAGACTGAGTCTCCCTTATCTGAAATGCTTGGAACCAGTAGTGTTTTGGATATTGGATTTCTTTCGGATTTCAGAATACACTTGTCCCTCCCTATTTCTGGGTGTTCACACACTACAGCACACACCCCATTTTGTCCCTTGTGGCTTGTCATCCGTGAAGGATCAAGACTGCATATGGCAAGTCCGCAAACAGGGAGGGACAAGTGTACCAGTAATTGCATATGCGTACATAATGAAATATCTTGTAGATGGGACCCAAGTCTAAACACAGAATTCATTTATGTTTCATATACACCTTATACACATAGCCTGAAGATAATTTTATACAATATTTTTAATAATTTTATGCTTGAAACAAAGTTTGTGTGCATTGAAAGCTGTCTGCAGCTTAGAAATCTGTCTCAGCATCCATGAAAAACGTTTGGGGATTTGGAATATTTCACATTTTGGAATTCCAGATAAGGGAGACTCAACCTGTACTACTTTTGTTTTTTATGTCTCAAACTTTGAATCTTTTATATATGTTGTATTTAAAAATACAGAACTACATTATTGCGTTTATGCAGGAAAATGGGGTTCTGCTATTCTTTATTTCTTCAGTCATTTTAAATCAGCTGGATGTATTTGATGAAAACACTGCAAGGGAACAAACACTGTGTATTAAGGAAACAGTATCCTTTCTCCATGTCCATTGAAACTTAATTTTTCCCATATACAACATACTAGTGTCCTTGCTTTACAACAAAAATTGTGGCAAAAATATACATTATTATTGAGCCCTTCCCTGCCGTTTTCAGTTGCCTACCTTTGTGTAACCATTTTGTTCACAATAGGTAGACTTAATACATGAGGAGCATGTATGATTGGAAAGTAGGCTAGCTCTTGCTTGTCCTGACCTCCATCTGTTTAGCTAAATACTAAGAATGGAGACGATACTCATTCAGCATGTACGGTATACCCACAAGCATTCTCTATTTGGGTTCTCAGTGTATAATTAGAACTTCTTTGCACTGACAACCTTTATTCAATAAATAAATAATAATACATTTGTCCCACTTCTCACTCCTATACACATTTCCTGTTGCTAATATTTGATGGTATGAACAAGGCTGGGTTAGTTAGGATGCCTTACAAGGGCTCTCTTAGTGGCCTGTGCATCTGGTTTCTTTCAATTTTGGATCCCGCTTAGGCTAGCTTCTTTTTGTTTTGTTTTTTTGTTTTAAATAGATTCTAGATTCCTTTGAGAGAAGAAAAATAGATAAGGAGGGAAAAATTGTAATGAGAATTGAATGTTCTATCCATGTTTTCCTATTTACATTACAAACCTGATGGACGTAAAAGCTGCATTAGATGTGATTATTCTGAGCATTGACAGAAATATTTCTCTGTGTGCTATCACTATAACAGTGGTTTACTATTGTACAAGTTTCAAACTTTAAAAAACCTTTTAAAAGATGCCTTAAAAATATCTTCAAGCTACATCTACAATGCAAAATATCATTTAGATCTCTTCATGAAATTTAATGAAGTTTAATTTGTTCAGATGTAGCTCCATGGTCTGAAATTGTATGAATTCAGGCTGCACATCCCATTTTATTCTTTTACATTACTTTCTGCCTCTCATGTGATCTGTTGTAATAAGAGTAGGAAGAATTTGTGAACCTGAGGCTTTTGATGTAATAAAATAAAATAAAATAAAATGAAGTCTTCTCTATTGGTTCACTTTGATTCAAGTGTTCTACTAAAGTTGCAACTGATTGAATCATTCTCCTCCAAAGAAGGAGACTCCATCACACTCTGAGGCACTATCGAACAGCTCTTATCATCAGGAAGTTCTTCCTAATGTTAAGGTGGAATCTCTTTTCCTATAGTTTGAATCCTCTGCTCTGTGCTGGAGCATCAGAAAACAAGCTTGTTTCATCCTCAACATCCCTTCCAATATTTACACATGGCTATCATGTCACTCTTAACCTTCTCTTCCCCAGGCTAAACATAACTAGGTCCCTAAGTCACTCCTCATAGGGCAGGGGTAGGCAACCTTTTCCCTTTAAGGGCCGAGGGACTTCAGCTCCCAGAAGCCTCAGCCATGTTGGCCAATAGCTCCTGGGATTCTGGGAGCTGAAGTCCCTCGGCCCTTAAAGGAGAAAGGTTGCCTACCTCTGCCATAGGGCATGGTTTCCAGATCTTTCACCATTTTGTCCATCCTGCTGGACAGATTCCAGCTTTTCAATATCCTACACAATATTCCAGGTGAGGTCTGACAAAAGCAGAATACAGTGGTACTATTACTCCCTTCAGTCTAGACCAGTGATTCCCAAATGTTAGTCCACCAGCTTTTGGGACTTCAGCTTCCAGAAGCCTCAGACATCTTGGCCAGTGGTGTGGGATTCTGGGAGCTGAAGTTGAAAACACCTGGAAGGTCATCGTTTGGGAATCACTAGTCTAGACACTACATTATTAACTGATAACAGTTAATAATGAAAGCTAGTATGAATCCACTCAGGGCTTTAGACTTTGAAGTTACTATTAAGTTCCTGGCCCTTATCCTGAAAATTAGCACCCTGGATAGCTTAAGATTCAGACTAAAACCGCAGCTGGTTTTACCACCTCACTGCATTTAATTTTTTAGGTAAGGTGTATAGGGAAATTTGACTCTCCAGAATGCCCTTCCCATTGGTCAGACTGGCTCAGGCTGGTGATAGCAGATGTTTCACAACAGCTGAGGGGCCTTCTTTACCCCACATTATGAGCACATTTTGGTATTATAAATAGCTATGAAAGGATACTGTCTCTTTAATACCAATTTTTCTCTTTCTAGATAATGGTTTGCATTTAGACCTTGGAATTGGGGCATACTTTTAAGACTGGAAGAAAGGGGGGGGGAATTCCTGTCCTAGTCACTGTTTAGCTAAAGTTCTTTAGCTGTCAGTACAAGAATAGCATAACACTGTTCCTTTTAGTGACTTTTATAGAGAATGTATCTATTTCCAAGCATCTCATAATAGGATAGTGACTTAAGGTGTTTCTATTTTTAAATGAGTCCAGTTTAGTTTATTATTATTTTTATTTCAGAAAAAAAGCTTTGAATGTTGAATGTGTGTAAGTCTCCAGGAATGTAGCAAGTTGATAAAATCCCAGCCAAATCCATCCTCTTTGCAGGGGAAAAAAAGAGTTGAAATTGCTTTTTATGGACATTTGTTTTGCAGCTTTCTACATCTTAAGGCAGAGAATAGCCAGGATAAGGTGCCAACCCAAAGGTTAGCTGAACATATTTCTTGAAATAATTTTGGCACAATGGTCTGACCTCTAAAGTCATATTTGGGATGTAAGAAGTATATATAAACTCAAAGGAAATATGATGCATATTATTGACATGATATTAGAATGATGAAGGAATTCCCTGTAAGCTTTGGATTTAATGTCTAATGTGATTCCTGAACTACATTATTTTCAGTCATATCTTTTTGCCAATGTATCTCTCTCTTAACATATTTAACTGTTTAAATCATTTTAAATATTCTTTAAGCTCTAAACAATTTATTTCATCCATTTAGAAGCATTGATAATTTTTTTGCAAAATATCACTTCCGTTTATTCAAAGGATCTAAATTCATGGTCATCTGAAGAAAGTGTAAGCAGTGTTAAAACACAGTACAGTCCTGTAGGCACTGAGCTGGGAAGACAGTGGGACTTACCTTTGGGTCAACATGCAAGGTGGATGTACCTTATTTTCCTGCGTATAAGACTACTTTTTTACTGGCAAAATCTGTGGCTAAAGAGGGGGGGGGTCATCTTATACGCTGGATATAAGGATAATGAGGATAAAGGTGCTAAAACTCTATATTTTGACTGGAAAATTGGGGGGGTCGTCTTATACGCGGGTCGTCTTATACGCCGGAAAATACGGTATCTATCATAATGCCTTAATTTTTCCCCATGTCATTTCCAGCTTTCCTTCCAGCATACTGGTGTACCAGGCATAATAGTTGAGAACCATTGCCTCAGATTTTACTCTATGTATAAGACAACTGAACTTTCTGGAGACATTCCAATAGGATGTACTATACTAAGGAATGTTTGTTATGCATTATATACAATATTGATTTACTATTAATACAAGTAGCTTAACTGCTAGAACTCTCTCGCTCTCTCTGTGTATTCTGCACACATGCACACACAAGTAAGTGTTATGATTTTTGTGTGCACATTTAAAGGACATTATAGAAAGCTGCAGTAGAATGTTGTTTGCACAGATTAGCTCATACAGAATCCTAATCTGATATCAGAATCTGTCATGTAGTTGAAGATCTCCTTTGAAATCCAATGTCTGCTTTATTTATAATAGTCATTAGATTAGTTTTTTAATTTATTTCTCTACTGCATATGAGAAGTATGCATCCAGCATTTGGCACTGTCATTCCAATATGACAGAGAGAACATTTGCACATTGAGTTGCTTAAAGATTAAAGGCCAGCTGCCCACAATAAAGATTTATGAAAGCACATTAACAAGTTTAAAATGTTACCCACATTTTAACCACTACATTACAGCATACAGTTTGAGTATCCCATATCCAAAAATTCTGAAATCTAAAATTTTCCAAAATCTAAAACTTTTTTCATGGGTGAATAAGATAGTGACATTTTCCCTTTCTGATGGTTTAGTGTACACAAACTTTGTTTCAGGCACAAAAGTAATAAAAATATCATATATAAAATTACCTTCAAGCTGTGTGTATAATGTAAAAACGAAACAGATGAGTTTTGTTTGTAGACTTGGGTTCCATCTCAAAGATATCTCATTATGTATACATAAATATTCCAAAATCTGAAACACATCTGGTCCCAAGCATTTCAGATAATAATAATAATAATAATAATAATAATAATAATAATAATAATAATGAAATGTATTAATATACCGCCCAATGGTTGCCCAATCCGGGCGGTTTACAGAATAAAAACAGTTACAATAGCAACATATCCCTCTCCCCTGTACTCAACCTGTAATAACCTTCCTTGTATAAAGTAGTTATTTTATGCATATTTGATTTAGTAAGAATGTTTACATTCTTGGTTATCTCAACAAGAATTTTTACACTGCCCTTAATATGAAGAGAACAGTTCACAGAACATCAAAGCCCCTTCCAACTTAAGACACTGTCATAAAATGCTTTTACATTGGTCCTTTCCCTTGGAATTGTGATTCTTCAAGCACTTTCTTTTCATAGAAAAAATAGGCAATATTATTATTATTATTATTCTATTGCATTCCATTGTTTTTTGTGCTGCTCACAACTGATATGTGCCTGATATTTTTGACAATAAAATGCAGTTGCAAGGTTAGTGTGGTACAGCACTATTGATATGTTTGAGGGCTAAATTCACATTTAATAAAAGCTTCTTCCTTGCAGTTTCCTTGCAGCTTCTGCCCTTGTTGTTTCTTTGTGTAATGTGCTTGAGAGATTACTGGGTAATTACCCCTTACAGCATAATTCTGAGTGCATTTTCCCTGGAGTAAACTCTATTTAATTTAACAAAACTCACTTTTAAGTATATATATATATATATATATATATATATATATATATATATATATATATATATATATATATATATATATATATATATATATATATATATATATAAAATCAGAGCAGAGCTGTGGCATAAGCTTTTGTAGAATTGTTCTACTTCTTCAAATGCATCTGTGGAAGTAGACCTAAGTTTACAAAAGCTTATGCTACAATTTCTTTCTCTCAGTTTAAAAGGTGCTACAAGATCCCTTTGCATGAAGTTGTCCTGCAATGTATAATCAATAATCTACATACCATATATTGTCTTATAAATTAATTGTATTTTTCCCTCTTAAAAATGAAAAAAAAAATCATCTTTTTTTCTGTTATGTACATTTTAATGAAATGTTCCATGGAGATAATTTATGGGTGATTTAGTGGGGGAAAATTGTAGCAGAAGGATGGGGAAGGATTAAGTAATCACTCATCCCATCCCTTTTCTGCTATAAATCATCCCCTATGCTCTCATTATGTTAACATGGATTGTTATAGTGGGATACTATGTGTGCTTCAGTTAGAAAGGAGAATGACAAGGTTGTTTTGTGTATTTTCAGCTGTGTGTCAGCCTGGATGTAAACATGGTGAATGTGTTGGACCAAACAAATGCAAGTGTCATCCAGGATATACTGGGAAAACATGCAATCAAGGTAAGAAGACAAAAACAAACCTAAAGCAAATATTAAAAGGAAGCAAGTTCCTTGGAATTTTTCAAATACATTTGAAACTTTAACTGCATGTTGTTTTGACAAATCTAGCAGTCAGAGTGTAGTTTCTTATCAGAGCAATATGTTGTTCAGATGAAAGAACAAGTGCAGAGGCTGGAGATTAATACTGAGTTCTACAGAATTGGCTCCCTGGGTCATCTGAGAGACTACAGAAACTTTCAGGGGCACAACAGGGCCACCTGGTTTGGCAGGGCTCAAGATAAATAGTTTCATGCACCTGTGATTGTCTTTTCTTGCCAACTACAGTATATAAGGTATGTACATTATTTTCAAAGAAATGTGCTCTGGCGTTATTCTCAGTGCACTCAAATCATGACTTTAGTAGTATTTTGAAACACTGAAGGAATCCACAGTAAGATCTTTACCTCAAAATACTGATTCTGGTGCACATAATAAGTATCTTTTAAAATGAAAAGTAAGATTATTTA